>CM060601.1:1683099-2040599 GCA_030578255.1 Tiaroga cobitis
GATACATTTTCATGATTTCGATTAATTAGACATGCTCCTACTGACATTTAATTTATTTGAGTCCAGAGAAATTAAAGCAATTGGGGGGAAAGACGTAATTTGGATAACTTTAGATGATTTTATGGAGCCCTAATGAAGTCCAGTGGACTTTGCAGCTTTACTGTAATCAACCCCAAACACACACACACACTCAGAGAGAAAGAGACCCTCTGAGATTCCGTCACTTCATTCGCTTCCTATCCCCTGCTTATAATCTCCGTTACATATGGGTCCGTCCATTCAGCCGGATACGTGCATGGCACTCTGCACTCCTGCAAGTGATGTAGAGTGTGGTGAAATAACAGGGAACTGCATTTGAAATGCATGTTAAAATCAGGTAATGTGTCACGGTTGACCACTTGTGTTTGGATCGTAGAAAGCACATATGAATAGTAGGTGGAATCAGCGCTATTCTTTTTGGCTGTGCAGTCAGACAAGGGTGAGTAAATGATGAAAAAAACTAGTTTTGGGGTGAACTATGCCTTTAAGCTGGGGAAGTTTAGGGGAGGGGTAAATATGAAATCAATGATGCAACAATAATTAATTAGTTAACTTGCTTTAATAGCCTCTGAATGTCTTTCAAAGATTTGACGCCACAAACCTCTCAAACTTTAAAGAGTCCAGCTGGAATTACACTTCATAAGTACTAGTTCACTTCAAGATTTTGAACTTCGGCTGAAACTACCCTGAAAGATGTCCTTGACTGGAGACATTGTGAATGTTAATGATTGACTGTTTAAAGTGTGCATGGGTTGTGGTCCACTTAACTGCGCTCGCATTGCAGAATTATAAGCGCATACATTTTAATTTGCAGTTTCGCTGTCACTGTTACTGTATGTAGCTTTTGATTAATGGCGTTCTAAGCTCGTTTCAATAATTCATGAATAATTCGTCGTGATAAGTTCCAAAATCTTATTCTGCTGTATTATGCATGTATAATGTATATATGAACTTGAGAAAAGAAAAAGGCAGCAAGCTCTTGCTTCATCCCATTTTCTGTTCAGAAGGCTCTGGTTGTGTTAAAGTCACCATGAAATCACAACTGACAAATCTTCTTTTTTTTTTTTTTTTTTTTTGTGTGGAATATTGCAGTATTTATTGTAAATGTTTTATCCATGCACATCTTTTTTTAAATTTATTAATATGCCATCGTAATCTTTTATCAAAATAACTTCCCCTCCCTCTTGCAGCGACATCTCTTCTCTGATGATGTGTTTGGCACAAGGGCGGGGCAACCTGTCACTCACAAGAGATCAACCAATAGCAAACAATGTCCCTATTAAACATCGTATAAATTTTAAAATATTGTTGATTACCTACAAAGCACTAAATGGTTTAGCTCCGCAGTACTTGAGCGAGCTCTTAACGTATTATAGTCCTTCACGTCCATTGCGATCTCAAAACTCCGGCCAGTTGATAATACCTAGAATATCTAAATCGACTGCAGGCGGTAGATCCTTTTCCTATTTAGCACCAAAACTTTGGAACAGTCTTCCTACCATTGTCCGGGAAGCAGACACACTCTGTCAGTTCAAAGCTAGACTAAAAACACATCTCTTTGACCTAGCATACACATAACGCACTATAGACTTCTATAAATTCAATGTTAGGCTGCATAGATTAGGTCAGCCGGAACTGGGAACACTTCCGTTAAATCTTGATGTACTCGCTACATCATAAGAAGAATGGCATCTACGCTAATATTAGTGTCTTTGTTTATCCCGAGGTTTTCCCGCAGCCTGCCGGATCCAGGCCGTGTCCAGATCTGACGAAGGAGATCCGCCTGGACCCGATGACAATGCAGTGCTGAAGTATCCACTATCCTCTCCCTATGGAGGATCCCTTTCCCACTCTACAGATAAAGCGTTGTGAATTCCGGCTCGCGTACCCCGAAGTGATAAAATAAAACAAAATTCTGTATCAAAATTTATAGGCTAGAAAAGTAGTTTGTTTAGGCTGGGTTGTATGAATTATAAACCTGCGCACATATTTTAAAAAGCACATAACTATAGAATCAATTCTGAATGAGCATGTGAACGCCGTCAGCGTTAATCACAGGTTCGCGTTTAAAAGTCTGATCATTTCGACGGAGGTGAATCAATCAAAGTTAACTTTAGCTGGAAATAACATTATTCAAGAACCGCTATAATGCCAAAACAATCTGTTACCTTAAATTATATGTTTATCTCTGTAAAGCTGCTTTGAAACAATCCATTGTTAAAAGCGCTATATAAATGAAGATGACTTGACTTGACTTGACAAACAACCACCATCCAATCAATTCCCAATGGACAAAATTAAGCCCCGCCCTACAGTCTTTCTTGTTCGAGAAGCCGTTTCACACAGATATACGTCACAATAGGAAAGAAAACTTCAGTTCAGGAATCACAACTTCAATTTCATGCTAATATTAAACTCAAATAGTATCATGGAATAGTGATTGGTTAGATAAAAGACTGATTGATGGACAAAAATCACTTGACGATAGATGAAAATGCACAGTGTCTGAGATGGAAAATGTAGGCTTAGCTTTGACAGACAAGATGCAGGTCAGACGGTGAGAGAGATTGACAGCTAGAGCTTGTTTACGATGACATGGCCTTGACTGCGGGATCCCTTGATACGGGGCCACCAGGGAAGGGCCCGACTGTGGCTCTCCGGACCCTGTTGCGTTGTCATCCAGCAGTACAGAGCCTGACCCAGAGGGTCACTGCATTCACCCGTATCTCATTCTGGAAACTTCTACTGCCAAAAACAGGAGGACGTGCGGGTGGAAGAGTCACTTAGCAGATGGATGAATAAAATATTTAGTGATGCTTCACTAAAATCAGCCGTGTTTCAAGCAGTGAAAAGTGGGAGTGGAATGAATCAGTTTCATTGACATCTAAGAGAACACAATAACAAGAAGTAGGATGACGGTTGATAAGGCATTTTAGTACAATACAGTTGAATGAAGCATTGTGCTCAATAAATATGCATTGAAATATCACCATTGTTATCGAAAGAACAGAATATAGAAGGTCGTGTCATTGTGCAATAACAATAGTTTGAGTTTGTATCATTTAATCAAAACAGCCATACAGCATTACTGTTGTGTTTATAGAGTGAAAAAAAAAACCATAATTAAATGGAAATATTTTGGCATGCATTGTGCTGGCACTAATGCCGAGTTTGTCTTCATTTGCACATTTTCAGTGTCAAAGTGAAGTGATAAATGTTGTTTAAACTATGCTCTGATTCAAATATTTACCTTTGTTTGAATATGTGGCTACTGTGGACAAAGCAAACGAGGTGCAACCACTTAAATGATAATGACAAAATCTAATCCAGGTTCGGGTATTCAACCAGGACAAATGACATTTTGATATTTTTAATTCTTGGTTTTCATGCATATTGAGACATGAAAAGTTTAGCAGTAGCATGATGTCTTTCTAATTGTATGTGTCCTGTGGCATGAATGGCATGTTTTTAAGACATCATGTCAAAATGAAAACAGTTAAACCTTAGAAAAAAAATATTTTTAATTCGGGTAATGATGCACTGATATAAAAAATCTGGATATTCATTGTTGGATTTTGTGAAAAACTACATTTAACAGTGTTTTAAATGATTCATTAACTTTTAGTGCAGATTAGTTAATGCAAAGGTGTTCTAAATGTAAAAATTATTGAAAGCAAGTTTGGACAAATTGATATGGAGCCCCACATATGACATGCAGGAGAAAAATATATACATATTGTAGCCAGAGGGGCCCTTTGCATTTCGGAGGCCTATTTCAAACAAACGGAGGCCCCCATCTAAAAAAAAACAACGATATATGCTATGCGACTGCAATTACTTTATTATCTATTTTAATATTTAACATTTTTAACTCTTATTTCACTCTTAATAGTCCATTTATAAACGCATTCCATCCATGCATTACAATCACGAACGAAAACAAAATCAACATTTAATTTTCACATCTCTCTCAGTCTCAGCCCCTCAGCGAGGCCCTTGGACAGCGTAATGACCAGGCCACGAGAGCAATATAAATTGGAGAACATGGATTAGATAAGTGATTTAATAAACTATGAATACGAGTAGTCTACATCAAGAGGAAATGGCAACCGTGATTTTGATGTTTAGAACTTGGCTTAGCAATAACGGAGTGCTGCAAAAGCTCTGACAATTTATCTTTATCCAGCAATCTCATAACGTTTGGGCAAGTGCGGACAGTCTATCTTGCAGAATGGTGGACAGCGGGTATGATTTTATCAGCCGCAGGCGAGAGATATACATGTAGAAAATGAAACGATGGGAAAAAATGTAATGAAAATAAAACTGCCAGTAGTTGGCGCCAAATCATTGTCGTAATGAGTGAGTCATTCAATTATTTGATTCCTTCAAACGCGCACGCGGAGATGCGCCGTGGCTCCACTGTGGATTTGATGTGAAATAGAGCAAAAACAGACGAGGTTCAAGTCTAAAATGAAAGTCACCTTGCATTAACAACTTGTTTATTGAACTGTTGTATAAAATGAATCATTTGCAATATAAATGTGATAACATATCACATTTGCAATTGTGCTAATATTTGGGAAAACATCATATCTTATTATAAATATTAAAAACAAGACATTTTTTGCCCCATATATCTTGATTTCAGGGTTCATTTCTGTGATGGCGAGGGGTGGGGCTCTTTTCCCAGTAATTATTTGTTCAAAATGACCATGATTTACTAAAACGACGGGAACAAATGAACAAGTTGTGTGAACAAATTCTTAATTCATGGCCACGATTGAACTAAAACAAGAGAAATAATTCTTAATTTGTGGGAACACATTGTTAATTCGTGGCTACGATATATATTTTTTGTCCGCATGTCATGTGTGGGGCTTCGTAATTGGAAGCAATATCCAGTAATGAAAGATAATATCGGTCAATAACCAATATGGTACCAATATTTCATGTATCCCTAAATTTGGAATTTGAGACCCTAATGCTTTTAGACTTTAGCACTTTACATTACAGAAAACAGCAAAGCCTAATGGCTTATGTAATTAAATGTGGATTTTCTCTTGGCACATTTCCATAGTCTCCATTTTTCCTTCCTCAAGGGCAAAACAGACAGGCCAGTAGTTTTTTTTTTTATGCGTGAAGTGCACCTGAACGCAACATCGCAAGCCATATGACACGGGACGTCCCGTCGGCATCCAATATGCAATTATAACTGCAGTTAACCAGATCTAAAATCCATCAAATGCTACATTCGAGTCACACAACACCACCCAAAGGGCTCAAAAAAACAATATTTGTAAATGTTTGATCAATGCTTTTTTGTGTGTGAGAGGTAGATTAGACCATATGGTTTGCTCAGTAATAAGCCTCCCATGGTAAATCACAGAAAGGCATGGAGTGTGTTTTAATGCAGCAGCAGATATTGCAGCGTTACACACAGGAATTGGAACCATCTTTGCTTCTGGGTGGCAGGTGGCCATCAGTTATTGTGTACCACATTTGGGACTGAAAACACAAAAACTTTAAACCAGAGAGAGCGAGATTTGCGAAATGTTCATGCTTTGAATGCTTACTTGCTTTGTCTGCTTTCTGTATTACAAAAATAGACACGTTTAATACGACACTTTCAGAAAGATGTGTGCATGATTCTTTTCTTCAATTTACTGTCCGCCACGTTATCTTGAAGTTACTGTCTGAATTTGTTCGCTACCGCATATTGGGATTTAATGACAGAAACTCTAGTAATTAGCTTCTTGGTAAATACTGGTTCAGAAAAGATAATTCACTCGTTCGCCATTACTTTCGAGTAACGAGGGAGTTTGATGACTTTTTGTCGTCCTCTGTGGAGACAGTGATATAGGCATTGTTTCTTTATCTGAAAATTATGCGCGACCATTAACTGGCTTCCTTCATTATCCTTACTCAGACTGTCAAGCGAATTGTCTTTAACTAATAATGACTTGCTCTCTTTTTCCTGATGGATCTCTTTTGGTTTTCATGAGGTAAACAAGCAGCTGCCAAGGAGTTCTCAAACACCATGCACGAACGCTACTTCCATTCGGCTCCCAGAGGAGAAACATCCCAAACTCACCCAACCAATCAACCTTAAGAACCAGCACAACTCAATTTAGTGTTTTGTTGTGGTTAAAAACATATTTTTTCTGTGGTACGTTGAGTTCTTCTCTTCGTTGTGATGTCAAGAACCTCCCGGAAGACAGCTGCCTTTCCTATTACACTCTCAAAATAGACAAGGTTGTAAACAAACCTCTGAGCCACGCAGAAACTACTTCAGTTGTTCAACTCAATGCCGATATGTGTAATGGAAAAAACGGCATCACTGGGTGAGTTTTTTCACTGGGTTAAGCGTATCTGGCTCCGTAACATTAGCGCTTCTCAGAAACAGTCGCATCTCTGGAGTATTGCCTACATGGGTAGCGTGACCTCTACATTTGGTAATTGAAACCAGAAATATTCAATCTGTACTGTACCGTTCCCTCCATTTGACCAAATTGAATAAAGGTACTGAGGGAAATCAAGCCAATCAAAGTGAATCTTCTGAGATGTGTGAAAAAAGCGATGCAAGTTCTCTGATGCGTGATTGGACTCACATATACGATTTGTTGAATGTTACAGGTCTATTTAATAAGCCCAGAGAAAGGCGTTCAGGATGTTCAGACCTTTACATTTAGAGGTGCAAAATGTGGCCTACAGTAGATTGTAGGGATGAGGATGGACCATTTGTAGTCCCGCAAATAATTCATGATTTAATGAGGTATATTAGTATGTTTGTCTACAATTTAGCTTTAATAGTTTCTAGCGTTTGAGTAGCCCATCAGTGGGTTGCTAACAGTACTTTTCCACTGTTACAACATTCCTCTCTGAGAAGTTGTAAATTATGTAAATGTATCCCCTTTAATGACACACCGCTACAACCAAGTGAAATTATACAGAGGTTGTTTAAGATTGATTCAACTAGTCATTTAGACAACCCACTGACTAGTCGTGTGTTACCAAACATTTACTACATGGCATAAAGTCTGTTCCAAATTGCAGCATATTTCGCCTAAGAATGGCCTAGTTCTTGATACAAAACTAGGGATCGAATTCTTTCAATGATTTGAGGCCAGATTTGCTAAACGGCAAATTACCGTGAGAGCGCAATTCCAAGAAAGCGCTGATGGGAGTGGAAAGTTCTGCGCGTGATCTATTGACGACGTGCAAATTAAAGAACACAGGCGTTGTCAGATCATTTGCATAATGACCAACGCAATCTACCAAGAGCAGCGCACGTAAATGATTTCTTAGAAAAGGAAAATAAAGTCATGTGGTGCAATCACCGTGATGATGGGAACAACATTAAATAGAAAGTTATATCATAGAGAGCTCAGTAAATCTTTTAAAATATGAGAAAAGGCTTGTCTTAAAAAGCCACGCGGTGTCCAAAACACTTTATTTATGAATTAATTTATGATTAAAAACAAGATACTTTACTTTGAAAAAATACAAGTAAAAACATTTGTCGAAAATAATGATCGAGATGTCATGTAAATGTATTCAAGGAGAAAATATGTTTTTTCTTTTACTTGATGGTTTTACCACATGACATTTTTTAAGCATTAAGTTTTGAAGCCAAGAGTACATTTCTAAGAGCTTGGCACTTGTTTTGCCTTTTCTTTATCACGGACACTCTTATATGTCATTGAGAACGCAGTACTAGATAGCCAAACAAAGTCATACACACTTGTCTTTCTTGAAGAATTTGCGTCCTCCAAGTTATTAGTCAAACATGGTCAAAACCAAGTGGCCCTACATGCATAGAAATGAGCCCTAACTTCTGCGCAAACCATAATCATTTGATGATAATAACACAGCCGATATCAGTGAGCTGTGCACTTGGCTGCTTCCTTTTATGTGCTAGTGGACTGAATGATGATGTGAATTAAGGGACTCAGCATCTGTTGCAGCAGGTTGTGTTTTGAGGAGTGCTTTTAACGATCGTTTCGCTATCGATCAAGGCCCAGCTCTGTTTAATCTATCAGAGTTCTAGCCTGGTGAAAGCCATGGGAGACGCAAGGCCTGGTTCATTTGATTACCTCTGATCAAGAGCAAACGCGTATCTCGGTTGTGAGCCCCCTTTGGTTGCTTGTGTTGGTGAGGGCCTTGATCAAATGCATGATGGGATTACACACAGAGATCAAGAATGCAAGGCCATGAAGGAAGAAGGGAGAGATACTTTGCACCTAATCTTGCACTATTCTCCAAAGCAACAGGTGGCAGTGTGAACAAAACATCCGCAAGAATTAACAGTTACCAGAAGTGTTTTAAACCGTAAGATAAAGTTCTTTGGTAGACAAACTTATCAAACATGCATTGTCAAAGTCTGAGATTTTCAGTCACAACTTCAAAAATTACAGTGGAAAACTCAATTGTTGTCTAAGAAATCCAATCCTGTCTGGATAGGTGTGATTTAAAGATTTTTAAGTTTTTTTTTTTCACAACGCTTCTTCACATTTATTTTGACCTTCGTTGAATACCATAAGCCTACCTAAAACTAACTTTAATCTTGTTGTACAAGACAAGTATTCTGGCTACATACTATAGAGATTCGATCTTCATCGACATCAGTGCATGAAAAAGCAAACATATTTAGTTAAAATAGTTGCTTTCTGTCAAAAACGTATCTTTTTTTTCATGCACGTAATACGGATTTAATGTAAAAACATTTAACATTTTAGAGTCTTGTTTAAAGTCAGCATGAAATGAAAATTCACCCTATCTATTTCCTAAATCTCTTATCTTGAACAATTCAACAATGCAAATGTTTTTTGTCTCTCGTAATGTTTAAAGTTGACATGAACCGGAAGTTGTGATTAGTCTTTTCTTCGCTATATCTGAATGAAACCGCTTCTCGATTAAGGAAAATGTTGTGTGGGACTTGATTTAGTTCATGTGAATTGATTGGATGGTTGTGGTTTGCTATTGGTGGATCTCATAGGTGACAGGTTGCCCCGCCCTCACACGATAAACGCGTCATCAGAGAAGAGATATCGCTGCCAAGAAAGAGGGGTAGTTATTTTGATTAAAAAATACACACACATATGAATTTAAAATAAACAACAAATGATGATGTGCATGGATAAATCATCTATAATAAATCCTGCAATACTCCATACATAAAATAAGAATGGTCTATTTTGATGTCATGGTGATTTTGAATCAAAACGTCATAACTGTCTGTCTGTCTATACATCTGTCTGTCTGTCTATACATCTGTCTGTCTGTCTGTCTGTCTGTCTGTCTGTCTGTCTGTCTGTCTGTCTATCTATATATCTATCGGACAGACAGACAGACAGACAGACAGACAGACAGATAGATAGATAGATAGATAGATAGATAGATAGATAGATAGATAGATAGATAGATAGACAGACAGACAGACAGACAGAGATAGACACGGACGGACGGACGGATAGATAGATAGACAGATGTATAGACAGACAGACAGACAGACAGACAGATAGATATATAGATAGATAGACAGACAGACAGACAGACAGACAAGGACGGACAGACAGACAGACAGACAGACAGACAGACAGACAGATAGATAGAAAGATAGATAGATAGATAGATAGATAGATAGATAGATAGATAGATAGATAGACAGATAGACAGATAGATAGATAGATAGACAGACAGACAGACAGACAGACAGACAGGCAAGGACAGACAGACAGACAAACAGACAGACAGATATATAGACAGACAGATAGATAGATAGATAGATAGATAGATAGATAGATAGATAGATAGATAGATAGATAGATAGATAGATAGATAGACAGACAGACAGACAGACAGATGTATAGACAGACAGACAGATGTATAGACAGACAGACAGACAGATAGATAGATAGATAGAGAGATAGATAGATAGATAGATAGATAGATAGATAGATAGATAGATAGATAGATAGAGAGATAGATAGATAGATAGATAGATAGATAGATAGATAGATAGATAGATAGATAGATAGATAGATAGATAGATAGATAGAGAGACGATGGATATATAGATATAATTTAATATTAAATATTAAATATATTTTGTTTTATACAAAATTAATTGTATTGTTGTTTTTTTATATATAAAAATATTTTGATAATTTAAAAAAATACGTTTTATTTTATTATTTAGGTTTGAGCTTTAGAGAGCTGAAATATGGTTACCAAGAATGTGATCTGTCACTCTCTTTCTCTGGACATTGTGATGCACGATAAGAATGATGACCGCTGACCTTGTTTGGAAAGGAGCTTTTCCCGAGTGCTGTCGTGGGCCCAAACATGTATATTATTTTAAGGGTGGATGGTTAGGAGCAAACCTCTCCAAGGTTCACTGGTGCGCAGGTAGAGGTCATCATCATGCGACGAGAGAGAGAGAGGTACAAACCGAACCCACAGGGAAGAGGCTGACAGACAGTATTATAAGTGCGCACCCAGTGTTTGAACATCTGTAGCTTTGCTTATGTAAATGAAGAGTAAAGCTTAGTGAATTGGAGATGAACACAGCCTGTTAGGCAGCATGTTTCCTGCGCTCCTCAAAGCTGCGGGTGTGTGCGCCAACCGTACAACGCACAATACGAACACAATTAAAACCTTCTGCGTGCTGTCTGGAATCAACTCTGTTAGCTGCAGATGCCAAAATGCATCACACTGACTGGCAGAAATGAGCACGAGGGCATTGCGTCGTTATGAGTGATTTTAATGAAGTCTTGCAGAAAGGGAATGATTGAAACGCTAATGAAGCGGTACGGACGGAAGACGAGGCTAGCGAAAAACTATGGCGGGGGAGAATCTGTAAATCTTCTCTTGGGATTGGTGGGCGACCCAGTCTCCCTGGGGAAGTCCTGCGGTGTGGCAAATTCAACCCACAGTTGTTGTCTTTTGAATTATGCATGCCGTTTACAGGTTCGAACTTGCGTGCGGATCATATTTATTGTATTTATCTTTTTATATATGCACCCCCAATGGATTTTGAATGCTGTTGAAGCTGAGCCTGCTGAAGAAATGCCACAAAAATACGGTGGGCCCTATTTTACCGATCTGAAATGCAAGTATCAAGCGCGAAGCGCAAGTAACTTTGTGGGCGGATCTTGGGCGCTGTTGCTTTTTTACCGGCGGGATAAATGACTCTTGCACCCGACGCAAGTTTAAAAAGGGTTGGTCTGAAATAGCTTCATTATTCATAGGTGTGGTTTGGCCGTAACGGGAAACAAACCAATCAGAGCGTCATCCAACATACCCTTTAAGAGCAGGTGCGCATGTTGCATGGCGGATTGTTATTATTATGGCGGATTTACCAGGCGCGCGCCAGGAGCGGTTCACAGCCGAGGAGACCGGCGTTCTCGTCAGGGCAGTGAAAGACAGAGACGTGACGTTGTTTGGGGATGGGAGAAACCCACTTCTTTGTCAGATGTCCTTATATACATATGTGTCTTGCCACTATTGGGCAAACAGGTCTGATCCGTCATTACTACAATTAGCCTGAAAAATTTGGGTAAATGTGTAAGCTAAATGTAGGACTACATTTTTTTACATCTTCATGGACACCACAATGATTTCCCTCATGTGTTCATATTTTTCCTTGTTATAATGTATGATTTGCAAAAATAAAAACTGCAGCATCTGTGTTGATGAGAGAATCAAAGTGTATGCGCGTTGTGCACCGCTACATTATGGCCAAGCACGCACGCTTAAAATAGCATTATGAACAACGCGCAACGCGCCACTGACTTTAGACTAGGTTTGTTCTGG
The DNA here is from genome assembly GCA_030578255.1 of Tiaroga cobitis. Classification (NCBI taxonomy): domain Eukaryota; kingdom Metazoa; phylum Chordata; class Actinopteri; order Cypriniformes; family Leuciscidae; genus Tiaroga; species Tiaroga cobitis. The sequence continues at coordinate 1,694,953 of CM060601.1, forward strand.
TCAGTGGCGGAATTGTTTTCTGGAACTGCAAAATAGCACTAGGGAATGTGTGTGCCGAAACACGCCTCCTTTGTGCGCCGACCCGCCCAGGGAGCGCAAGTTCATTCCCTAGTTTACCGACGCGCGTCTGTGGAGGGAAAAGCCCGCTTTGCGTGGGTGCAAAATAGAAATGATACATGCGTCAGTGTACAAAGTCATTTGCGCCGGGTGCAAGATGGGACCCTAAATCTTTGTGTGTGTTTTGGATCCGGCCACGAGGCCCACCTGCCTTTGACTTGCTTCCTGCTACTGTATTTCTTCAGCATCTGAGTCTGAAATGCAGTCATGCGCTTATTTGGGCCTGTTTCTTGTTAACACAGTCAGTGTCTGAACCATCACGGGCACCTTGACACCACTGACTCTGTTCAGAGGAAGCTGATAATGAACATCCTGCTGAATTAATGAAGCAATACTTTAGCAATATGGAAAAAGCTGCTTTGTGATGTTTGGTGTTTTAGTGTGTGTTCAGTTCTGTTCTGAGCTTACAACTGCCACATTGAAATCCCTCATACTGTGTATGGTATTTACTGTATGTGATAGACTGGCCCTCTGTATAATATATATTATGAGATGCACCAATATTAAATATATCTGCCGATAGCAATGGCCGTTTATTCATGATATCAGCCGATACCGATAGTGTGATTTTCTTAAGGAAAAAAATCTCTCCCAACTAATGCTGTTAAAATTAACAACAGAGCCCAAACTATATATTCAACTGCTATTTATTGTTTGTATACAACTCAGTTGCACGTAAAGTAGTTTTCATAAACACTAGATTTATTCAAACATATACAATTAAACAGTAAAAAAGCTCCTCTCTAGTTTTTATTATTATTAATAATAATATTGTTATTGCTAACCAATGAACTGTGAACATTGGATAACATTGGATGACTCTCAGAGTGGACGGCGCTCACTCGAGTCAGTTTGAGCACACGCAACAGGAGCGAGCCCAATGGACGATGAAAATTGGCAACGTGCAGTATCACAGACCAAAACAAAAGCAAACATTACCGCCTGGAAACGCACATTTCAAAGTAAAATAACCGGCTGTAGAAGCGTTTTTCAGAGAAACGAGTATGTGAACTTAGCATGTTTCCTAGATATCTGCCAACATATTATGGTATTTTTATGCTTTAGAGTGAAAAAGTTACATACAGCACCTTTAAGTGACATTTTGTTTACAAGCTGTCCTCAAATTAAATATTCATAATTTACATTTTAATAACCAGTGATGAACGTAATTTTTATATATACTGTAAATATGATAGGGAAATCAAATGATTCTTACAAAAAAACAACGCATTAAATTACAATGGATGCAAATACAAATAATATTTGTTTTTTACTCTATATAGTCTGCTTCTGCTGCTAGTTGGGTTCCATTTTCTCTTTCTAATCTATTTTATCTTGAATTAGATTATGATCTGGGACAAGAGTTTGGACCAAGTGAAAAGTTTCCTGATAGTTTAGCACGGTCGTGGTAACAGCTGTGAGCGTTTGGCTAGATGTTCATCTAACGTTCTTCGCCCCATCTGGAGCTGAGGCACTGAGGGTACATTCAGCATTTCACAGACTCATTACCCACCGCATCCGTGGCATCTCTCTGGGTATGAGGGCTTAATTTAAGACGGTTAAGATTTACAACACATTGTTTTGCTCAAACACACTCACTCGCCCAGTTTTACTCTCATGGAGGCACGTTAGCTTGTTGCACATGGTGTGTGAACACAGCAATAAAGGATATAACATTTAGGAAGAGTGGCTGTGAATTTATATGCATTTAACGTTTTCCCATTAGCTCTAAAGTCTAACTCAGGGGATTTTACAATACTGTTGAGTGAATTCAAGTAAATTGGGCTACTTTTGCCATTAAGATTATTGTGGGAAAAAACAAATAGATATATATATATATATATATAAATTATTTTATTTTGCCATTGATATGGCTGCAAAAAGAGGGCCGGTTTACCTGAATTCATCATCTAACTAATATTTGTTGCAGTAATGGACTGTTTATGAATCTTAGAATAAATATAAGTCTTTCTGACTCTTGTATGGTGCATGGTGAGGTCACTCTGTTTTATCAAAGGAAAGTGTGGACTTGAAACCCAATGAGATGAGCTAATTCAGTGCATGCTAATGCAGGTAATGAGTAAGGGAGAGAGTGAGAAAGAGATTAGATCAGGTCTGGCAGACACACTCATGGCTAATGATTGATCCTCTACTGACCTTGACGGAGCAGGATAGATATATCTTGGAATCGATTTGCTAGATCTGAAAGACCAATATTAAAATATGCTGAAAGTAGCCAAAATCTCTTGTTTGCCTTCAGCTTTCCCATCTATCCACCACAGATAACGGCATTCACACCCATATCTTCCTGATATGCTTCTCTCTGATTGGTTGATGGTATCGTGAATTTAGCCGCAGTCTTATCTTATGGCACTGCACTGTAGACTGTAGACTGCACTGTTTCTAAAGACACGACTTAAGTAAATCAAATCTGGGGCCAGTGATTTTAGAAAATGTAAATTAAAACTATATATATATATATAGTAAGATGTTTTTTAGAGGTCTGTAAGATGTTTTTTTAAAGTCCCTTATGTTCACCCAGGCTGCATTTGTTTGATAAAAAAAGTGAAATATTATTACAGTTAACATGTTTAAAAAATGTTTTATGTTTTAATAAATATTAAATTAGTTAATAAATCATTTTTTTAAAATGTGATGTATTCATTTGTTTGCAAATACAATCATTGTAATTGTCACTCCTAGCCGGAGTGCCTATGATTGTTCATCTCCATCATAAACCACATTTCCCATAAACCTTTGCCTCGACTCATTGCCGTGTGATTACATCCGCTTAGCTTATAGCTTGCCATTGGCTTGTTAATGTCTGTGTACATAAGCCCTGTGTTCTCTCAATCTTTGCAAAGTCTTGTATGTTACATTGCATTTCTGAGCGTTATCTTGGTTTTTGATCTTCTGCCTGTTTCCTTGGATTTCTAACCCGATCTCACGGTAATTCGTAGGTATTTTACGAGGTGGCTAATTCGTACGAATTCATACGACCTCACCTCGTATGAATTTGTAAAATGTTTGCTAAATCATACATATTTTACGAGTTGCCCAATTCGTATGAATTCGTACGAATGACCTACCCCTGACCCCGCCCCTAAACCCACCCATCACTGGGGTTTAGACAAACCGTATGGATTTGTATCAATTAGCCACCTCGTACTCACTCATACGAATTGGTCGTGAGAGGATTTCCCTGTTTGACCTGTGGTTTTGACCCTATTCTTGTTATTTGGATTGTGGATTACGTTCAATAAAGCTTCGTTTGGATCTCCAACCTAAGTCTCAGAGCAGTACATAACACTAATATGCTGATTTGTTGATAAAAAAACACGTCCTTGTCACGGGTGTGGTGCGGACTGAAGAAGAAGACAGAGTCAAATGGCTCCAATTCAAAACATTTACTAAATCCAAAACACAGGTACAGGGATGAAGGGTAGAAAGTGAATTCTCACACAGAACACAAGGTAACATAAACAAGAACCGACAAGGACTAACTGGGCAGAAGGAAACTAAATACAGATGCAAATCAAACATAACAAGGTGATGCTGATGAAGACGACGAACAGGTGGATAATTGAGGGAGTGAGTTCAGGTGTGGAGACAAGGAGGATTCTGGGAAGTGTAGTGCAGATGAAGACAGACTGGTGCAGACGACACTGTGACAGTCCCATTATTATCAATTTAAGAATAAAAAAATGTTGTGCTACCAATTATTTTTTTGGATCCATAATACAATTCTTTTTAGAATTATTTGATAAATAGAAAGTTCAAAAGAACCACATTTATTTGAAATGGGAAACTTTTGCAACATTATAATTGTATTTAATGTTGCTTGATCAATTAAAATTTTCTTAGCAGAATGAATGTATTAATTTATTGAACAAAACAAACAAAAAATAACTTACTCTAAATTTTTGAACAGTAGTGTGTATGTATATGTCTAGTCCGTTAGTCCGTTTCTGGTGTAAAAAATCAAGTTCTCCCCTGCTCTTGTTTCCCCTCTTGTTGAATATAGTGTTCCTCTCAGAAATACATCACATTATGGTAATAAAATGAGTTCAAATTGGTTTTAATGTGAGAAAAAGCTAAATCCGTCAGTGCAAATAAAAGAAAGCCCTCTCCGCGCTCTGCATTTGTGGGCCTATTGCTGGGTAAGGCAGCCTCATAATAAAATATAAAATCATATCTGATTCCAAATGCGCTGTACCGCATTCAAGCACGGAAGGACACTTCAGTTAACCTTCAGCTTAATAGAATATTTTAGAGGACTTGTATGAACTATTCATACCAAAATGCAATGAAAGTAAGGCCTGTTTTAGGTCAGCAATTGAGTCTAAGGCTCCGTTCACTTTCAAGAATATTGTTTTGTATTTAAAAAAGAAAAAGCAAGTTCCGTAATTCCTCAAATAAAAACCGGTATTCAAATAAACGCCGGGCCTCTGATAGTGGCCGGGTGCGTGATCAACGCGGACAAATAAAGGCCGGTCTCAAATTAAGGCCGGTGGAAAATTAGTGTGGATAATCTCCTAAATGCCTTTCATTGAAGAGATGTTACACCTGTCCACTTCATGCGTGTACTGTGATCTGATCGTGAAAACACCATGTATAAATGGCATCCGAAGCGCATTCGAGACAATTTAAACCCGATCGCTCAAACCCCTTTATCAGGAGGAGATCTGAGATGAGATTCCAGATGAAACTGCACATGTGTAAATCAAATGCATCTGATTGTTGAAACCACGTATCTACATTTTACTCCTCCCAAAAACGCTAATAAAATAAAAGTGTGAGAGCGTGTTATGCTATGTAATGTTATAGCAAGATGTGACAACGCTACTGCACGCATCACGGCAGCTGAGCATCTATTCATAAAGCCAACGTGCAAACTATTGCAAATTGAAGTGAAAGTAAGTCGCAGACAATTCTCCTCATCATTAAAAGTAAAGGTTAATTGGGGTTTGGTTAAAAATGTAAGAAGGTAAATTTAAAAGGGAACTGTAAATAGTTGTAAATATTACTGGTAGTGTTATTGCATGTTTTGTTGAGATGATCCTTTTGCAGGTGTTTTATCTGTATTTTGTATTGTGAAAGGACTCATCATTGGGATTGCTCATTGTCCACTGTATTAACCTGCTGTCACATTGCCTCTGTCCAGGGACTACAGATGAAAATTAGCTTCTAGCTATTTCTGGTCTGTGCAACACATTTGTTGTGAAATGTCCCTGTTAAATAAACAAATAAATAATAAAAAATAAATAAAGAAACTAAATGATCTTACCAGGGTTGTTGCCGCTCTCTCTTGTTGCGGTCTTTTGATTTAGAAATTAGCTGATAAATGCAGCTCATATCTGTTGCTTTCGGTGACGTGCACTCCATTAAATCTGCATATAGCGTGGGAATTGAAGATTTATATCCGTTTTGCGAAAATGCGCATTTGTGAGCAGATTTAAGTAGAATTGTTTTGATAAATCAGCTTTCCGCTTTGCCAATAGATGGTAGTAGACAATAGATGTAACACAGATATAATTTAGTGCTGCTAGTGTAACGGTCTTTTCAACAACTTTATTGAAAACGAAATTGTCTTGAGGAGCATGGAACCCAGACGGAAATTTGATTTAGATTTTTTATAAATAAAGGCCTGCCTCTAATAAAACCCTGCTTCAAATAAAAGGGGGGGGGGGGGGGGGGGGGGGGGCTGGGGGTTGGGGGGGGGGGGGGGGGGAGAGATCAACGTTTTGTTCATTTTCAAAATTAAATCAACAAACATTTTTGTTAATCTTGATTTCTCAGAACTTGTGTGCTTTTTCTGGGCGAGCCAGTGTGCAATGAGGCGCTTATCGAGTTATGAAGGCACAATTCGCAAAGACCAACGGCCAAGGTCAGGGTTTTCTTACAAATATAATATTACATTTCAAATCGTATACTTCCAGAACACGTGGGATATACAACGTGTCGCATGGTAAAATTCTGTGATACTTTTGCATCTTTTTAAAAAAGTTTGATGCTGGCCGCTATTGACGGCTATTATATGGACTAGGGCGTGTGGGACATTTCTTAAAAATGCTCCTTTTGTGGTCCATAAAAGAGAGAAGGTCATAGAACACCAGGGGTGAATAAATGATGACTTAATTTTTATTTTAGGGTGATCCATCTCTTTAAAACATGGTACTTGCGGAAAATCAAGAAAACAAGCGATTCAAACAATCATTTTTATTTAAATAAAATAAAATTTATAATAAATATTATACACCTTTTGAAAAACATTTGTATGCAAAATCAGTCACGTGGTGCGTCCAGCATGCAGAAACGTCGCTGATATTTATGAATACATTTTTGTTATCTGTAAGAAGAAATATATATTAAAAACATTACCTTTAAAAAATATAATAATAATAAAAAATAACGATTAATATTTGTACACATAATATATAAGGAGAAATGTTAAAAATGACTTTGGTTATTGACATTAAATTTAAACATTTGCTGAAAACGGTTTAAAAGAGTTTCAAAACCACATGAAACAATCATGAATACCAGGCATAATCCTGACATAACATTTCTAAAAAAAAAAAAATGGCACATGCATTTTAAACTAGACTCTTCAAAGATTTTCCCTTTTCTTTCATCCTGGACTAATATGATCTGTGTTGTTTTTTCAAAGAAGAGAATGTTCAATCTACTGCGCGTACAATCCTCAAAAGGCCACACATAAAATTAGCAGACATTTGCAAACTTCCTCCTCTGCAGTTGACCTCATCAAAATACTAATTTATGAAGTCTGACCAGAGGGGTTTGATACACCCCACTGCAGAATGCTGGAGGTTTCTTCATTAATGGGTAAATTAATCAGACATTCTTTTATCAACATGTTAATGAGCCGTAACAGGAAGTGGTCATTATTGTTTTTTTGGTTCAGCTTAGCCGTCAGTCTCCTCCTCTCTCACCTGAGGTCTCGTCTCCTTCTGGACTCCTTCAGAGAATAGACTGAAGTGATGAAATGTCGGCTAATTGATGTAAATGTTTAGTGGCACCGTGCAGCGAGAGGAGTTATTCTAATTGAACTATATTCACGAGAAGTCTGGTTTTTGTGGTGATATGGTCCAGCAAAGGGTCTCTGAGACTAACAGATGTCTCTGTTAAGTATTTGAAGAAAACGATTCTTAAGAAAGAACTTGCTTGACTTCCGCCAGGCATAGCTCGTGGATTTTTTAAAATAGAGAAGATATTATGTGTAATGTAGGAGTCTTGGGATCTGCTCCAGAAGATTCACTTTTTTCATTTATTTTTAACTGCTTTAAAATGGTATTTTTTATCACTTTTAGGCCCTGTTTACACCTGGTGTTAAGATGCGTTCTGGTCGATCGGATCACAAGTAGACGAGGGAGACTCATTCACGTTCACACCTGGAGTTTTAATCCGTCTCTTTTGTCCACTTTCAAACACTTCTGTCCTGATTTCTTCAAAGGGAGGCAGGGTCTATGGGCGGGTAAATGTGTGTGTGTTTTCAGATCCTTCGATCTAATGGACAAAATAAGCTTTTGCAATTTACATATAACCGTGCAGACCCGGAGACAACGGAAAAACACACGGAGAGCATCAGCTTTTGTTTCTGCTCTTACAGCCTCAAGACCAGCCGAACGCTGTGAGTGTGTGTTAGAAATCAGGAATGCTGAGAGAACATTGTGCTTGGTACATTTTCATCTTCAAACCAAACTTGGGTCTTCAGCCGACAAAGTGTAAATCTGGCTAGCACTCTTCCCGTAATGTTTCCGCATTAGGTCAGTAGGTGGACAGTTGTTGGTCTTTTGTGGCTGTTCGAACACATTCGACCACATAAGCGGTTACTCTACGAAAGCAATCCGGTCAAATGCGTTTTCGACTACCTCTGAAAGTGGGCAAACTTAAAACGTTTTAGACCCCGTTTACACCTGTATTTGGCGTCGTCCACTTGTGATCCGATCGACCAAAACTCATCTTAATACCAGGTGTAAACAGGGCCTTAGACATAAAATGTGAAAAAACACATCAAAACAACTTTTGGCGTTATAAAATACAGACAAGATTTACTAAAGACACCGCAGTGAAAAATATTTGGTGAAAAGGCATAGACAGGGTTATTTTTGCGGCTGATCTTATTGCATATGCATTTGTAGGAGTTTCTCTTTCAGACACAATTTATGGGAAGAGAGTATTTAAATGAATCGTGCAAGGTGGTTTACTAAGGTGTGCGCTAGTCAATTTACTGGTGTTCGCACTATTATGTACCGACCCAAAAAAGCATGTCTCAAACCAGACGCTAATTTGCGCTGCTCTTGGTAGATTGCGTTGGTTATTATGGAAATGATCCGGCTGCGTCTGTGTTCTTTAATTCAACTGAATTGAATTCAACTTCATTCTGTTACACTTTATTGTACAGTACGTTCACGTATGCGTACTTACAGTGTATTTACCTAAGAAAGAGTTTATAAAGTCATATATGGGTTAAGGTTAGGTTTAGGGGTAGGCTCACCCAGTTATTGTAATTATAATAAATACATAGTATGCATAAGGGAAAAAGGAGAGTAAAATAAAGTGCCACCCCTTTTTCAACAAATAGAATCATTAATAAATAATGTATGAATTTGATTCTTATTTTGAAAGCTGCAGAATCTTTTAAGAAAGAATCATAATGCATATGTGAATCTCAATTTTTACCCACCATATAAATGACTAATGCAGAGTTGTTGGAAAGATTCTGCATGAACATGTATGTGCATGAAATGATCAGTGCCAGAAGAAAAATGAATGAACTTCATCACCTCCTGCTCATTCTTAGGAGGGTGGCTGTGGGTTTGTGTGTGTCTGAGTGAAAGTAGAATGAACATAGAGATGAAAGCAAGAGGAAAAGTGAAGTGCAAGCTCAAATATTGGGCCTTGACTGCCTGACCCTTCAGAGTCATTCACCCTTGTGGAAGCAAGAATCTCAATTACCGTCACACTTAACATGGAGTGGAGGTCCAGGTTTGAGAGACCGCCTGGACCCGACATGAGGTTAATTTACAGTCCAGGGAGGACAGCCGTGCAGTATGAAGCATGGAATTCATGAGGCTTGGTGAGAAGGTCTCGACTCATCGGGTCACTTTTTATGGCAAGGAGCGCAGTGCAGTGAACTCACTGCAAAACTAGTTTAACTCTTTAAGGGGAAGCTAAACTTGTGATTGGAGCAAACTGGATGAGCTAGTTTACTGAACTACGGTGTGAGTGGACATATTAATCTCGAATTAAAGTTTACCTGCTCATTGCAGGTGCAAACTCAGATTCAACACAAAAATAATGACCTCTAATACTTTGAAGCAAATAGTGGCAGAAAAATGTATGACTCATTGGTCCATTTTTTACGACCAAGTAAAACCATCGAGTAGAGCGATTTCAGGAAGTGAAAAATAATGTTTGTAAATGAAAAATCCAATGAATATTTTTTCCTCTGGTGATTCCACAGTGGCAGTCACTATTAACACAGCCAAGGACGACAGACGTTGAGGTGTCATCCTAGTCGGGTTGAAAAGGTGGGGAGAGAAAACTATTTCTGCTGACAGCAGGGAAAAACAGTGTATCGTAATTACTGCACAAATGTGTGAGATTACATTTGTACAACAAAGATCTAGGAAATGAAATGTAGATTCTGTAGGACATTAGAAAAGCCTGAAATTGAGGTTCATCCCATAGGGATGGGTTTCGCTCATCTAACTGGGTCCCTAAAGTGGGTTGAAGGCGATTTACATTTCATTAGTTCACTAAAATCGAGGTGGACTTCCCTTCTGGACTTCAAAGATATTTTTTTAGTAAATTTTGTCATCAACTATTTTAAGATAGGTGATCTTAGATGGCAACTCTGGGGTAGTGTGTTGATTTGTGTATGTGTTTAGTTTATTCCAATGCATGTCTAAAGGCATATTGGGAAAGATTCTGGTTCTCAAGTATAATAGGTTTTTTTGTCACACTTTTTTTTGTATTATAAATGTTCCAATAACAGCCTAGCTTTTAGATCTGTATAATATTGCATGGCAGAAGAGACATTTGGCCCTGGGGGCTGAACTTTCCATTTTTAGATTTTTCATGAACCTTGGTTTTCCTTCTCGGAGTCGTTATGAAGACTGCTGCTTTACCCTCCGGCTCATATATTTCCATAGAATGTAATATATTATTGATCATTCCATCCATCCGTTTACAAGCTAAAGGATATCATTCTAGCACATATGAAAAAAGAAAATGAGTTAGTGTTGAAATTAGTTTGAGATCTTAAAGCATACATTTCAATAAATGCTTGCATGCCCGTCATTTCCATCGCCATTCAACAATCACATTTGAAATGCTTTTACAGTGCCACATTACACTGGGGGTCTTTCACAGCTGCTCCGGGCCTAAGGGATGAGGTTTGCTGGGTTTCATTAGGCCTCACTAGGGCTCCTCATTCTTTTCTCTTTGGGTTCTTTGTAATTGGGCAACTGCCTCCCCGTACATCAATGCCGCCCCATCCCTTCGATTGCCACCATGCAGCCAGTCTCCCAACTGGTACGGGCGAGAGAGAGAGAGAGGGGTGGGGGGGTGCTGGCAATGTGTGATGAAGTCCACCGGAAGTTAGGGATGCCTTGATCCTTTACCAGTGACACGACCCACACTCCAGGAAAGTAAAGACAATTTTTCGGGGGCTCTTAATTGATTTAATCTTAATTAGTTCAGAATAGTGAAAGGGTTTAACCTGTTAACCTTCACAAGGACGCCGACACACTGAATCGTTCTTTGTTTAAATTAGTGTCAGGAGTTATGAAGATGAAAAAAAAAAGGAGTAAACACCTTTTATTTGAATTATGAGCATCAGCAACATCCATTGAGGAAAAAACTACTGTAATGTCGTCATTAAAATGCTTGTCAAAACTACATCCCTCAGGGCTTTTAGCTAAAAATTGTGCAGATTTGGAGGAATATTGATACCTTGTTAGTTGTTTACATCAGATTTCTATAGAGAGGAATAATATTTATACAAGTTTTACCCAAAATGCGCCGAAGTAATCATAATGAGTGCTGGATACTCTGATGTACTGTTTTTTCAATTCATACTGGCAGCCTGAGGGCGCTCTATGCACATTTAGTCCATAAATGGAACTCGTGATGAACAGGCGTATCATGTGACATTCCAGGATTTCCCTTACATAAAGCTTTCAGAGGTCGCTATAACATGCCGATAGAGACTTTTTGGAGACAATAAGCTCACGATTGTGACGATGGTTAATCTCTGTTCTTTGTACATTTATAATTATCAGTGTGGAGAATATTATAAAATAATATATTGTCAGATTTTTTTATCCGAATCCACATCAGATAACAGAAGGTTGTTTAAAACACTCGACTTATGTTAAAAAAGTAAGTTTGGAGCAAAAACATGGTTTTAATCTCATAAATTGTCGTGCATTGATGGTGTGCTAAGCTAACGAGCTAGCTAGCCCTAAGATGCTCCTGCCACCTACCTGAGCAAATATGTTATTTTTATGAATAATTCTAAATAGTAATAGTAATAAAAATATACTATAGTATATTAATAGTATAAAAATAAATGTATTTTTGTGCTATGAGTGCCAAAAGGGTTCATGAACTGTATCTGTTTTAGTTTGGGATTGCCATTTTTGGGGAGAAGCGGAGGTGATGCGGTGAACTGGGGTGATCAACTTTTTAGCGAAATCTGCAAGGAAAAATATTTCACCCTCATGCGAGATTCTCAATCGCATGGATTCATTTTGAAATGACTGGATTTCGTCTGCAAAACAATGGTAAATGCGACTGCGCCTTAAGACAGCAACTTAGAGATCTTTGAAAACCGATCCACTGTAGAAAAAAGGTGGAGATTCAAAAGACGTCCTAAGAAGCCAACCAACTCCTTCCTAATGATGATGTACTGTTGTTTTATGAGGACCGCTGTGCAAGGCCACAGGCAAACCTTTAAGACGAATGCAAAATTAGATTGCCAACACTGTTATGTTCCCATCTAAGAAATACAAATGAATCTGAAACCTCAAACTAAACTCTTCTGAGTGACCTTGTTATGTATACAAAAACTCAACGACTGGTGACAAGTTCAACATTTGTACATACAAATATACAACCTTTCATTTGATATTAACCAAATCATGCTAAGTAGTGAGTAACATAGAGGAGGATTGACTAGCCCTCTGGCTAAACATGTCTTAATTTCCCCTTCCTAATGAACTTGGTAATTAAATCAAATTAAGGCCTATTAGTCGAGTGATTTTTCAAGCTGATAATGTGCATCCTCTTGCAAAAACTTGGTTTCCTGCAATTAGAGAACCTCGAACAGAGACAAATTGGAACTATTAATTGTGTACTCATGTCTCGATACTGACAATAAACATTTTTAATGCGGGGGAGGAACCCCAGGCCGTGGCTAAAGAAACAGATACATGCACTGAGACAAGTCTTAAGGGGTTGTTTGGGCTCTTAATTGAATACAGTTGGAGTGCACTGAAGAGATGACATACATTTAACATGTTGAATATACACAGTAGTGGCTGTAAACTGGTTGTCAAAAAGGGTCGTAGGTCTGTAGGAAAAAACAAAGTTAATATAATGCCAGTAACCATGTAATCATCCATAATTTAAATATGAAACTTTAACAATGATATTTGTTGTTGTTGATGTCAAATGTCCTCCAAGCAATATTTTTGACTCAGTTTCATCAGTCACGTAGACACTACATGGACAGGTCTCACGACGTAATCCTCAAAAACTGATATTTTAACGAATGATAAAAGTTAGGTTTTCAAAACATTTTAAGGTCCACAATATTGTCACAGTTCACAGCATCCGTCCTGGTTCCCGCCTGCACGTCACTCCTGATCACACCCTCCTGCATCTCATCATCACCCTCATTACCTCCTCACCACAGTTCCTTGTCCGACCTCGTTTGTTCATTTGTTGTATGTGGACTATTCCCCTTTGTCTCCATCGTTCCCCGTCTCCATCGTCTTCCTTCCCTCTGTGTCTCCACCAAGATCACCCTTTGGACTCTCTCGTACCTGCTCACCTCATCACTGCACCTTAATTCAATAAATATCACTATTCTCCATCATTCTTCCTCTCCTGCGTCTCCATACCGCAACAAATATTTTCTTTTTATGTTTTGATGGCTAATACCATAGTGTCCTTGGACTATATACTGACCTCTTTTGGTGTGGATGCAGCATCACACAAATCTCTGATTTCTGAGTTTTAGACTTTTACAATAATCATAACTTAATTATCATTGATTATGTTGTAGAATAAAACTTTTTTTAGGCCTCTGATATGACTGATGTGAGTGTTGCGGTTTCCTCATATTAATTGTTTATAGCTTCATGGATGTTAGCGATGCGACATGGTTGCTCCTCTGTTCCTGTTCCAACACGTGTTAACCACATTCAGCTTTCTGCATCGTATCCTTCACAAAGTACCCAGATCATCTCTAGTGACAGATTACACCCCCACCACAACCTTATTTTCCTTTTTTTTCCTCTCCTGAACTGATATTCATGTTTCACTTTCCCCTGGAATGAATTTCCACTTTCGGTTGCTAATTTTATGGATTTATACCGGACTGAAATGAATCGCACTCTGGCTGTAATACTGCTTTAGACAGACCCACGAGAAGGCAAATAAGAAACGAATATTCCTTAATGGTTTATTCATGAAGTTTTTAATTCAACTTTTTTTTTTTAAATAAGTATGTCGCCATTGCTTCTGTTGTTGTGCTAATATAGAAAGTGTCTCTTCAGTACATTAGTTACGTTGACAACATCATGTTTATCTTGATTGAAAGTGCCGCCCACTGTGCCGATGTCAAGCCAATCTACAAAGTTGCATGAAGCCAATCTCAAAAAGTTTGCAGAGTTGTTAACGCAGGACGGCATTTATAATATCATCATCATCATCATCATCATCATCATCATCATCGCACAAACCACACTGCACAAACTTAGTCCTCTACAAATCATTTGACTTTTAAATTTAATCTAGCCCTGTGCTTCAATTTAACAGTGTACACGATTACACGGCAAATTAAAAATCCTGTCCGCATGGGGGTCGTCCTTCATAAATAGCCGAGACTGATTAAGTGGTTATCAGGGGTGGTCCAGCGCTGTGCCTGCGTTCCCCAGGTGAGCGATGTGGCAGATAAGTGTCAGAAGCGGATTTCATTTCCGCACAACTCTGGGCTTTAACAAGCATGCTGAATGATCACACAAATGCACACATTTCTCTATACACATGTCGCCTACAACTGTGTTATTTTATCTACTATTGAAGCTTTCGTGAATATTTTGAATTAGATTTTATTGAAATTTTTCTGTTTTTGCTTTGAAGGAATAGTTCACCCAAACATGAAAATTATCCCATATCTGGTGTATATGACTTTCAGCCAAACACAATACGAGTTATTTTTAAAAATATCCAGGCTTTTCCCAGCTTTGTAATAGCATTGAATAGTGTTCAAATTTGTGAAGCTCCACAAAAGCGCATCCATCCACCATGAAAGCGATCCATACGGCTCCAGTGGGTTAAAAAAAAACTGAAGCGAAGCGATGAAAATATCTATATTTAAAACTTTATAAACTATAATCACTGGCTTCCGACAACGGCCGTACGCTCGTTCACGAGATATTCGAGTTCTGGCGGAAGGGTGACCTCTGACCTGGCGTTGGATGTAGGGCGTAACTCCTCTTCTCTTATATCAAAATCCTCTGATATTATTCTTTGACTTCTAATCCGTTCCCCGTGTTTTGTTTTGCTCTATTCTCTGAGCTTCCGCATTCGTCAGTTCTCACCTGAGCTTACGCTACGTCATATGTCGGGTCAGAGGTCAACCTTCCACCGGAACTCGAGTCTCTCGCGAACGAGCGTACGGCCGTTGCCGGAAGCCAGTGATTTATACAGTTTAAAATATGTCTATTTTTCTTACAAAAACACATAATTGAATTAAAGGTTTAGTAATTTTGTTGTGTGTTTGTCACTATTTGGTTATGTTCCTGTTTCATGTCTGTCATGTGATCCCCTGTTCAAGTCTTGTGATCCTGCCATGTGTTCCCTTGTCTCATGTGTCATGTTGTCATTGGTTCATCATTTGTCTTGTCATTAGTCAATTTTAATTTGTTTAATGTATTTTAGTACTTTAAAATGAGAAATGTTGCATATTATAAGTAACAATTTTTTTTATGGTTTTAGTTTATGCTAAAAAACCTAATGTATTCTCTAGTTTGTTCAAAAACGGCCTAGACACTGGCTTTAAAAGCAGCTTTGCATATATTTCACAGAGAAGCAATGCCAATTTTTACACTCGTACTCATTTTATGAAATGCTTTATTCTATACTTATACTTACATATATAGTGTAATTAATATTTCATCATGGCATTTGAATAAACTTTATTCAGTTTTACTCTGACTAAAAATCCTCTTTAGTCTGTTGAAATATTGAATGGTTTTGTGAGCACATGGTGAATAAAGGTGGCGTTTTCCTACCCTTCGGTGATGTTATTACTCCTTTAATAGAAATGATCCATACAAGGACCTACACGTTCCTAGTTATATTAAACAAATTTGCCAACATACAGAACAATCATTTTGTTCTTTTTCCCTCTTTCCATCTTTTTTTTCCCCATCCCTTTCAATTTACCAACTTGCGTAGATGAATACATTTGTAGATGGAACTTGGGTTTGAATAATAGATGAGCTGAAGTGGTTTATTTGAATCAGAGGTTGAGATCCCTTGATGAGAAGAACATTTCTGTAGCGAACGTTAATGGATTTTTACCGTGCACACATATTTCACCCACTTATCCACAAAAAGAAATTTATTTCATTCTAAAAGGGAGTCATGGCAACACTGCTGTCTGTTAATTTCACTGATATTCAAAATTTATCAAGCATGCATTTAATTATACATTCCATCATGCCAGACTTCCATAAGCTTGGCCACACCAGGCAAGCATCAAATTTGTCTGAAGTTTATTATAAAAAATGTCATATAGTGATACGCATTAAACTAAGATGAGCTTGTCTGGATATGAGATGAGTAATACACGTATTATATAGTCAGCATGTAGTCTCTGGTGAAACAGTGATACAATGGTTGATTAACCAGTACAATGTGAAATAACTAAGATAAAAGCCTATTAAGAAATGTAATCGAATTAATTACATGATATACACATCACAATAGTCCAATTAGGGCAGTGCGTTTAATCATAATTGTGTTTTTTTTTCCATTTCGATTTTGGCTTCCAACGATTATAAAAACAAGATAATCGAGGTAAAACGATTATTATGGCGCACCTTTCCTTTTAGTAATTTAGTTTCTTTGTTCTTACTGTTTACTTGTCTTCTGTAACTGTTTTAAGGACTTTTACTTACATTAACGAAGGATATTTCTCATTAACTAACCTATATTAGTTCTTGCTGAAGTAATAATTGATAATTGTGAAATTTCAAAATTACTCGTATCATGAAGACTTTGATCGTATCACCCACCAATAACTGTGATTTCAATATTGAGCAAAATAATCATGATTAAGATTTTTGCCATAACCGAGCAGCCCTAATTCCAATATTCCACGATATCCATTTAAATAATTCCCACCCAAGCCATGCGCACAATAAAAGTTGCCCGGTTGAGTTGTGTTAGTGTGTTGAAACTCGCAGTTATGGTAAGGGGCGTGACATTTCCGAAAAATGCTTGGAGCAGTTGACCAATCACAAGGCACTGATTCAGCTGACCAATCAGAGCACGTTGTGCTTTTCAGGAGGAGGGGCCTTCATAGAGACAAGAACTAAACAGAGCTTATATACATATATATATTCTCAACACCTTCAAAACTATCACCTTTTTATCCAACTTTTGGCTTTCTGCTCACTTTTGGTCTCTTTTACTCTTTATACTGTCTTGCTTTAGGATAAACAGGCTTCTATTTCCTGTCTACCCGTGAGTTTGATGACTCCTGCTCTTAAAGGGAGGAACCAGAAGGGTCGGCTGGGCGTACGTGCCTGTGCTTTTGAAATCATTATCTGGTTGAAATATGGATCGCTTGAGGCTCACGAGACTTCACGTCGCATGCTCTTAGATGAGGAAGACAGCGATCCAGAGGGGAGGATATGATGTTGCACCATTAACGCTGTTTTTTTCCACCTGGGACAACAGGCAGAAGAACATGGCCTGCACCACAGGGACCTTCAGCGGGTTTGATCGCTTGCTGAGCGCTTTGATCAGCACGTTTTCCCCAGTGGTTGTGTCCTCTTCCTCGCGGCGAAATAACCTTGTGGCAGGCGACAAAAAAATACGAAGGATATTTCTCAAAAGCAGTTCCATTATTTTAGAGTCACTAATTAGGGAACAGTAGTTTCACACTGACGTCACTTCCTTTTAATTAAGGTGGCATAACAACATTACTCTGCAAGCCTCTTGCCACAGTTTGATGTATGGAGTGTGTTGGAAGCATACTTTGACATTTGCAACCTAATTTGCTTCTGTAATCATAGGGTTTTCCAGTGAAACAGGATATTCAAAGAGAAAGAAATGTAGGACAAGGCTTTTATTTCAAATCGGAAATTGATCGGATGGTGAAAAGCAGGCGATAAATACCAATCAAATTAGCTAAAACAATGCCAGTGATGTCAATGAAACTCATTTCAGAGCAAGTTGTATTTTTATATTTTGTTTAAAAATGACAAAGTAATTACAAAGTAAGTAAAAAGTGCTAAAGTAAGTGTTAACATAAATATCTATTGTATTTGATTGAGTATACCGTATACAGCATATATATATTCTTACTATACTGTAAAAATGAGCGATTTAGTTATTTCAACTTTTTTTTTTTTTATGTAGACAGAACTACATTTTTATTGATTGTCCAGAAAACAAGGACATTTAAGTTTATATGTCCTTAACTAGGCTGAAAGTTGAATGAACAAGCATAATTGTTGTTTCAACTCAAAAATGCAGGTTGAAACAACTGCACTAGTTAATATTATTTGAATGCGGTATATACAGTATACAAGCAGTTTTACAGAGACATTAAAAATGTAAAGGTTATTTTAAAATAATCAGCAGAGATTTCCTTTTTGCGGAAGAACATTGTTTTGGTTGTGCTTCGGCTCTGCGTGACTGTGCGGATGAATACGGTTGTCCCACCTCTCATAAAACATTCACTATAGGCTTAAGAGATAGAACCAGTTTAGATGAAAAGGATCTCAAGCTGACTAGCTGAAGACGTTACTGTAGCTTTACCCATTAACAGACACGGTACTTCCTTGAAAATAAATTCCAGCACAGCGCTACAACAACCACAATGAACTGAGCCTTCACACTAGATAATGCTTTACAATGAGCTCTGTTAGAGGTTTGGGCGTATCCCCTCAAATACATGTTTGGGGTTACATATTCAGACTCTTCAGTATCCAACGATTGCTGTCCTCTCTTTAATAGTCACAACTCTTTATATAGTTGACTGTTTTCGTTTACAAAACTCCACTGAATTGAAGATGTTCATCATTGTTCGTAGAAGGTCACATATTTGCTTCTTATAAAAATGTACAAATCTGTCTTTTATCCCTGTGATTGTCAGAGCTTTTTCCCGAGCTGCATAGAGGTGGATCTCAAAGGGACTAAATAATAGGGCACCGCTATACACCTTTCCTTTGTATCGAAACTGATTGTTGTTTGTTGAAAGCGTTTTGGAAGAATCCATTAAAGAAATGGCAGTTCAATAAAAACACACTGTTGTCATAGGGGATACAAACTCTATAAAAAGTTATCCGAGAGTACACACTGTGGCTTTTAAGATATAGGTGAAATATAGCAGTTTGAAAACATTGCATTGCTGTGATATTCACACTTTGTTCTTGCAAAATGAGACAAATATGGATGCAAACAGATCGTCTTTACTTCTTAGGTTGCAGGTTCAAAGAGACGCTGAGATGATGAAATTGGAAATGAGATGTTGTTGCTTTTTGTATTACATGGAAACTGATAGTCCCACATTTCTCCGCACGCAGGTGGCCAAAGACACAATACACAAAGAGCATTTTGTCATGCCTCTCAACTGTCATCAAAAACAAACACAAATATTGTCCCAGCGGGTTATTACCTTCTAACTTCAAACGGAAAATCGGCGGGGAATGTTTTTCCGTGAAGTCGGGGGGAGGCAGTGCCCTAATCTAACCGCACTGCTCTGCTTTTCTAACAAAGCTTTTAAGAACAAACAACTTCACTGGCGGTCTCATACCTGGAGGCTTGCCTTCGGGGACTTGCTAAACACAGCTCAAGGTCTCGCCTCACCTCGGCAGCCTAACAGTCTAATAATCTCATCGTCTCGTTCTTCTGTGGCTTTGTGTGTACATCGCCCCAGTGCTTATAATTAGTATGGAAAGCACAATAGCTCTGTTTCAATCGTAGTGATCTCAGTGTGTGCGCCACGGGGGGCCCCAGGGGCCCCGGACACCTCGGTCACTGTGCCCTCTCACCTCTGGTCGAATTAAATTCAATTGTAAATGATTTGGTAAGCTAAGCATCATGTTTGTTATTGTTTTTATTTGTCATGAACCAGTGTTAGTTTTTTCACAGACGAAAAAGAGACGATAACTAAATAAAACCTGACAAAAACTATGACGAAAATCTATTGACATTTTCGTCAACGAATAAAAACTCGACGAAAATGTTAGATAGTGACGATCTGGGAAGCGATCCAGTCAGAACTGATGTCCTGCGCGTGCGGTGGATGCGCACATTTGCACTGTAACGTGCTGATCCAGATCTAGATTCTGACTTGAAAGAATAAAGAATGATGTATGCAAATAGTTATAAAGAATGCATATATCATTCATTGAAAAGAAGACCGTGTTCTACTTTAGGAAAAGTGGTTTTATTTAATTTTAAGATATTTTTTAAGTCACAGTAGTTAAATCTGTATCTGTATTGCATGTTCAAACTTAACAATCATTCATATTAATAGGTTAATAGATGTTTTCTTCGGGAGTATATGGGTTTGGACATTTTAGAGAAATTCTAAATTAACGCATTACAATTTACCTAAACCCGTCATATTTTAGTCGACTAAATCTACTGTAGATTTAGTCGACTAAAATCTTATTGTATTTCGTCGACTAAAACAATTCAGATGACTAAAATATGACTAAAACTAAATGGCATTTTAGTCAAAAGACTATGACTAAAACTAAATCAAAATTTGCTGTCAAAATTAACACTGTCATGAAAACATTAATCAGGCTTGTGTGTTTATGACATCCATTACTGCTTTATTTGTTCAGAAACGGAAGTAACTTAAAATGTTATTTGTGTATTGTACTTTGCATAATTTTAGTATAGTACAGCAAAACTACAGGACTTCCAGTAGGCTATTTTATGGAGCTGTCAATCAGTTGACGAACACCCCATTCATATATAAATCTACATGTAAATTAGATTAAAATATATATTTTATTTATTTATTTAAAAGTTTCATTCTTTTGTTTTTTTAAGTTACATCTCAAGTTGTATCATGATGCAAAGTGGTGATATCTAAGCGGTGATATCTAAGTGGTTGAGTTGTTTACATTTTAATTAGTCTTAGATAAAAAAAAAAAACGTCATTTCATTAATTCACACCGATATGTGGATGTGGAACGTGCACGAAAACGACAGGTGGGATTTATAGCCTGAACCAATCATATTCAATCATAACCAATCATTCATTCACCTTCATTTATAAAGCACGTTTAACAGTATGGATTGTTTCAAAGCAGCTTTACAGTTATAATAGAACTTACTGTAACAGATTGTTTAGGCTTTACAACAGCATTAGGATAAAGTTATCGTCCATCTAAAGTTAGTTTTGATTCATTTCCGTTGCGAAGATCATTAGTTATTAACTTAGGGGCCGCTAACACGACACTGTTCTCACAGAAAAACTCTTAAAGGGTTAGTTCACCCCCAAATGAAATACTTTTTGTGCGAAAAGAACAAAGAAAAATAACGACTTTATTCAACTATTCATTTCCTTCTCTGTGGGCCGTGAGATTTCACGTAGTGTAACAGCGCAGCGCTTCTGTGTTGCATGCCACACGCAGGCTCACTATTGGCCGACGCTGGTCATGTGTGTGATGCGTGTGACGCATTCACAAACTTGTCTGGTCTTAAAAATGTATAATAGAGAAAATTTTGTCGAGTCTGCATAGCCACGCGAACCGAAATTATCCCGACAATGTTTTATCTGTACAGAGGTAAAGGGAAGGGAAGGAGGCCTTCACAGGGGAGAGACTAGTTGGCACTTCAGGACTGCGTTGTCGTCGTGTCCAGGCGGATCTCCTTCATCAGATCTGGATACGGCCTGGATCCGGCGGACTGCGGTAAACCTCGGGATAATGATAAGGATTTATCGGAAGTGTTCCCGGTTTCAGCAGATCTAAACTATGCAGCCTAACATTGAATTATAGAAGTCCATAATGTGTTATGTGTATGCTAGGTCAAAGAGATGTGTCTTTAGTCTAGATTTGAACTTTAGTCTAAATTTGAGCTGACAGAGTGTGTCTGCTTCCCGGACATTCGCGTTGCCTTCTCTCTCGTGACTTTTCCCTGTTCATTCTCAAAACCCTTTCTTTAACTTTACCTGCTGGTGTCACAGTTGGACAGCATTGCTTTAGAAAAATGTGTGATGTATACACTTTTAATGTTTCATAATATGTGCGTTGTTTTATTTTTGTACTGTGGAAGTGTCAACAAGCTTGGTCCCCCTAAATTTGGAATCAAATCACACCAAACAATTTTCTGAAACTGAGCGCAATGTGTGTGAAGTGTAGTAATGAAAAAAGTAATTTATTGTGCCATAACCTTTTCAAATTTGTAAAGAAGTTACTCGATGACCGACGCAGAGAAGCGAAACCACATGAAGAGGCTGCAGCGCGCGAGTTTGGCCGTTCATCAATGATTCGTCACTCTCTCTGCGTTCGCTCAAATAGTTGTAAAACATGGATATAATTGTTGCTACGCACTTGATTATAAAATAAGCTCTCTTTATACAAGTTGTGTTGTGTGTAACTTTATCCTTAAGAAGCAGTGATATGTCAGATCATTGACTTGATTTAATGACGTTGAATTTCATCCAGCAAAACGAAATAATCTTATATCATTTCATTCATTTGACTGGAGTTAAAATGTCATTTTTAAATAGCTAATTTATCCAAACACGTCCAGATACGCAATCTTTGATTATATCCCATATTAGGAAGTCATTATAATGCAGCCAGAGATAAATTATGACCAACGCAATGAACTTAACCGTTCATGAGTGACCCATTACACAGACACAGAGATACCCGGGAAAAGATACAGGTAAAATATATTTTTTAAATTTCAGTCATGGTCACGTATAGTGAGAAATAATAATAATCTATCCAGTTGTCCACTGTTGCTTTTACAGTATGCTAATAAATATTTGTTTTTAAACAACTTGAAACAATCAAGACTGTGCAAACTTAGCAAAGAGTCCTCTATCAGAGGAAAGATGTAGGCTGCAAAATAAATGGTTTATTATTTTCATATATAAATTGAGCATGCATGATATATTACAGAGAAATTAATTTTCCTTAATTAATTTGTGTTAGGCCTATCTGTAAGATTATACAGCTGAATTTCTGTTTTGTTATCAATTTGTTTTGTGTTATGTATCAAGTATACAGATGCAGAAAAGTGCCTAGATATTAAAAGTGTGTTATGTCATCACTGTCACACTACAATACAAGATTACTTGTCAAATAAATAAATTAACTTGAAATCATTTTAGTTCACGTGTAGAGATTGCAGAGTGATACATGTAAAAATGACTTCCAATAATCCTGAAAATAGGTTAAAGTGTTAGTTCACCCTGTTGTTCCAAACCTGTATGAGTTTCTTTCGTCTGTTAAACGTAAAAGAATACATTTTGAAGAATGTTGGTAACCAAACTGTTTCGGTGCCCTTTGACTTCAATTGAATGGATGAAAAAAAAAGAAAAAAAAGAGTCTTTTCAGAGAATATCCTTCTTTATGTTCAGAAGAAGAAAGTCATGTTTGGAACAATATGAGGGTGAGAAAATTGTATTTTAAGCATGTCTGATATCCACTAGCTACCAATTGAAGATATAGTACAAAGCATTTTACACTATCTAATCAATTTAGTTTCTGTGTGTACATATTAACATATCATACAGTCATATCACACAGTACATCCGGGGCAAAGCAGTGCCAGGCGCGCGACACAAGTGTTTTTTGCTAGTTTCAGCCTGACGCAGTTATCATTTTCACGTCCTGTGCCACATTGTTTAAAAAGCAAATGCATTTGACACAACTGGCATTTAAAGGGAATGGGAGACTCTGAATGGTTTATTGCACGTTACGCCCAAAACACACCCATTACTCATTAAGAGAATAGGGACAACCCTTTTAGACCATGCGCCGGGAGCGCCGACCATTTGTCCTGTCGTTAAACTAGCAATAGTGGATTCGGACACGCACTAAGTGCGCTTGCGCCGTGCGCTTAGATCGTTAAAATAGGGCCCATAGGCTATACAATACCCATTATATTGCATTTGTGAAAAAAGGGTTACGACGTAGCTATGAATGCTGAGAAGACAGCTTTCTACATATTTGAACAAAGCTAATAAATGCAGCATAACCCAACAAAAGTAACAAAGACTGACAGTATTGTGTTTGTTCCTCTGGTTTGCTGTCCATTACGTGTCTGTAGAGCTCTGATGTTCGAGACATTCTAAAATGTTCTAAATGACCCTTTCTGTGAGCCATGGAGAAAGGCCATCTCAAAGCATTCGTATTAGAGCTGTGACAGCCGAGTCTTAATGCTTTGACATCCCTCTGTCTCAATGATCCCTTCTTGTTCGTCCCCTTTTAACCCTGTGATCCATAAATGCTGCCAAGCTCCTCTTGTGGTGAGTGCTGCTATTCAGAGGAGAGAGGGTGAGAGTGCTCTGATTTCATCTCATGGCTACACTCCTTGGAAGCATTTACCGCATTTTATCGATTAAGGCGCATGTCAACCCCCCACCACCCCACCCCCTTCTTGTTTAATCATATCAGATTTTTAAGATGGTTCTAGATTGATGGTATTGATTGAGTCAGACAAAGCTGTCAATTCCTGTCCGTGGGCTTGTTTTTTGAGGCAGAATGTTTTTTGTTTTTTTTTTATGGAGAGATTGTTGAGAATTTAAATGAACATGGCAGAATCAATGTGTTTTTGAGAGCTCAAGTGCTAAAGAATTGGTGAATCTTTAATCAGATCTCATGTCATTTCTCAGGTTACACCAGTCGGACATTGTGCTTGTTACTTTTGGCCTTAAAGGGATGGTTCACCCTAAAATAAAAATTAAATCATCATTTACTTACCGGTTCGTGTACCTTCAGATAATTAGTTTTCTCGTTTTTGTCTTCAAAGCGGAAAAACCAAGAAACCGTTTTTATAATATTCGACCCTTCTCAATAACATAAAAAACGAATCAAAATTTAGTTTGCAATATTTGTAATATATATTTGTAACTGGTTTTACAAATTGTAATCAATCCACCAAAAAAACATGGTGGCTACTACACTTTTACAATAATAAAACCTTAGCCTATGGCTAATATTTGTAAGTGCTGGACAGAATGCATTTAGGCTATATTGATGTGAAGTGCAGACAAGTATCAATTTAAGCGTATATAACACTTTGAACAATAAAGCCAGAGATGAAGAGTATGTTTTATATACATGTAGATACTAGAAATTAAAATTCTCCTAAGAATAAATTATGTTGATTTCAATTGATTTTAAAGGATATTATTTCCTATGATTTTTTTTCTAAGCTTGTCTATTATTTCTAACTAAATGTATTGTAATTGTTATGTAAATATGTAATTTTACTCTCTTTTAGGGTGACTTTTTACCATCTGTCTAGGGACTGCAGATGAAAAATAGCCTTTTTGCTAATTCTGGCATATTGACAGAAATGTTTATTAATATGCACTGTCCCTATAAAAAAAAGAATATATATATCCGATCCAATTGGATAGGAGGCGCTGTCTCGAAAAACGCTGCTAGAGGGCAGTAAAATTTACACAGCAATTGCATAAAATATCAAAAGTAGGTGGTGACAAGTCACTCATTTATTCGCTTAAAACGCTGATTCATTCAGGAATAAAAATCGAGTGGCTGTCTAGCTGAATTCTGAATCGCGTATTAACACACTTTAAATTATTTGACTGTACATTCACAGTAAATTACTGGCTACTAGTTGCATTACTTTCACAGTAAGTTACTGTATGTAAATGTACAGTAAATTACTGGCAACTAGTTACATTACTTTAACTTACATTTTTACAGTTAATAATTGTGAAATGACAACTGTATACTGTGACCTCACAGTAATCATTTCATTGTATTACTGTGATTTATCAGAATGTTCCTAGAATGACTGTATTTAACTGTGAAGTTACAGTTAATTCCATCAGATTACTGCAAATTAGCGGTGTTTACACTGTAAACTGTAATAGTAATGCAACTCAGTAGCCAGTAACGTGCTGTTAATTTACACTTAAAACTATTGTAAAATGCTGTACATTTTACTGTAAATTTGACAATCTGTTAACCCATCATTATCACATGGCTTGGTTGAATTCTAATGTTGAATGTGGAAGTGTCTGTTACCCTTCCTCCAGATCTCGGCGGTCTCGTGAACGCACGCACATACGGTCGTTGCCGGAAGCCATATTTATTTTCTTTATATTGTTAAGAAGGACTCAAAAATAGCTATATATAAGTAAAATGTGCCTATGCAAATACTTTTATACATTATAAAGAATTTGTAAAGATTTTTGTGATCCTAAAGCTGTGCATACTTAAAGTTTCAAATGCTGTCAATACGTCTGCATTGCACATGTCATATAGCCTATGTCCAACTCTATAACAACATCATCCAAAATGACTTTCCTTTTCGTTCATTGTTTCTCAGAATCCATTCAGTTAACAGCCCTCTTGCTTTTGTGTGTTTGTTGGAAACATGTCACGTTTTATGAAAGTAAAAAGTGTTTCACATGTTTTCATGTAGACATTAATGGACACTTTTGAAGTTGCTTTGTGAATTACATCCCGCTACCCATTACCGATCTACCGGATGTCTTTGCCGTCTTTGATAAAGCGGATTGTATAAAAGCCTCAGATGTGCGTCAAGACCTTATTGTCTTATTGTGCTGACGTGTTTGTTGATAAGAAGCGAACATTATTTCGCATGACTCTCACAACTCTCATGACTTGCTGCCCTGTGTCCTTTTAGAGAAGGAACTCTTTTATGGGATTATTGAAGCCCTTACATCCGTACTTTGTATCCTGGAAGCTTACGGTGATCCTTAGGAGAAAGGTTTTGTAAAGGAAAGGTTGTATTCACAATCCCGGCAGGTCTCAGGGCTTTAACTCGGCGCCCGCATCCGTCCTCGTTTCAGTCATGTAGTGTGAGGCCTTGGATTGGTTTGAATCTCTTCAGGGCTTCTGCCGCTGATCGCTCACGAAAGCTTATGAGGCCCTAATCCTACCTGACAGTTTAATGATAATTGCACGGGAGAAGTTCACCCAAGACACTCACTATCAAATGAACCAAGTGCCCATCATCGAACGGAACTAGAGGCAAACTCTTCATTTAGAGCGTGAGAAATAACCTTCACACTGAAAAAAATCATTCTTAAACCGTGTTTGCGTCTGGTTTTACAATAAAAGCAATACATACCAGCCTTCATATGAGATTAATTTACTTCAGAAGGAAACATTTATTAGATAAGAGTTGTTTTCAGAGAATATATTGTGAATTAAGTTTATTTTTTTGGTAACACTTTACAATAAGGTTCATTAGTTAACTACCTTACATGAACTAAGAATGGACAATACTTCTTCAGCATTTATTAATCTTAGTTCATATTAATTTCAACATTTACTAATACGTTATTAAAATCAAAGGTTGTATTTGTTAACATTAGTTAATTCATTGTGAACTAACATGAACAAACAATGAACAGCTGGATTTTTATTAACTAACACCAACAAAGATTATTGTATCGTATCGTATCTTATTGTAAAGTGTTACCATCTTTGTATTGATTTTTTTTTTAACCTAATTCATAAAGAGTTAAGCATAAACCTCACAAAAGTGTGTAAGATTTATTGTGTAGTTGACATTAAACACTTTTGGGAACTTGACATGTCATGCAGGGTGACATGCTGACGGAATGAAATCTTAAAAGATATTGTGATTCAAATAACATTTAAAATACATTTTAAACATCCATCTTCATCTAAATTTTGACCTTAAATGTTATATTTTTGACCAAAAAATGGACTAAAAGTCAATAGTCATGTTATGCATTTTTTTTTAAATGCAATGAAATATCCTCTGAAAACAAGTCTTAATATTGTATGAAATATTAAATAAATACAAAATAATTTTGTTAAAAAAACGAGCGATGTATACCCTTTTTTATGTCATATTTTGTACAATTTCAGCTTTTTTATCTTTTGTAATATGGATTAAAGTGGATTATTTTCTCATCCAATTTTTTTAGGAGGCAATATATACAAAAACTTGTTCTGTCAGTGACGAGGCCAAGTGATTAGCCCACATGCCACAATATACAGTATTTAGCCATGGTGCTATTGTGGGCCATGTGGGTTTGAATTCAGCTTGCGACACGTCATTTCTCATTTCCCCCTATTCTATGTCCTTTCAATCACAATCCTTATAACTAAAAGTAGTAAAAAGGCCAAAACTACAAGTGCATTCAAGCAGGACTTCCAGTAAAATCTCAGAGGATAGGTTTACAGCGAAAACATCCCGGATGTTTAACTTGGTGAAAGACTCCTGAGCTGGACGCTTCACTGGAACGCCAGCTGTAAATCTGAACCGTATTTAAGAAGCTCATGTCAGTTTTATGGAGCAAATATGAAGTCATGCACACATAATTTCAACCATTGGCCGTCTGTTTATTTATCCTTCAGGTGTGCGTTTGGGTGAGTGATATCCTTTGCAATATATCACGGCGTGGAAACTTCTCTCTTGAATATTTCATCACAAGGCCCTCATTTTAGGCACCGTTATTGCGGGCTAGCCTTGATTGTTTTAGAAAGACAATAAATCACATTCTAATTGTCTGCTTGTTTTCCACCTTGCATGGAAAATATTGTGAGTATATGCTCTTTCCAAACACAAATGCAATCATAAGACAAATGCCACCTTGATGGATCATTCATTGTACAAAGCATTTATTTATTTCATTTTTTTAAGTGCTGGCAGAAGGAAATGAGAGCAGTCAGTCAAGAGAGCTGTTCTCTTGGAGAAATGAAAGGACATGGATCTGTGCCCTTGCGCAAAGACGCGAGCGTCCTCTTTTGAATCTTTCAAATGGAAAGCAGATGCTTTTAAATGCCTTACAAACGACTGAATCTGTCAAAATGAGATGCATGATTTTCCCTCGGCCTCGCCGTTCCTTCTGTACATCTCCAGATGATGTATGATCCAGGCTGGATGTTAAAATGGTTTCGACGTTTTGTTCCTGCCACACAGCCGGGATGCTGAAACACGGCTTTGTTGCTCTGAAAGGAGCGTGATGGGTTGCAGAGATCTGTTTTCTGCACGTCTTCCATATTGTCTTGGTGCGACTGTCGGTATATCAGCGCTAACTGGCCCACTGATGCCAGTCTTCATCACGCCAGCGCCCGCTGTTTCACTGCCACTCAGTGTGCTGATGGGAATTCAGGTTTAGAGCCCTCTGTGAAGTCTAAACTGAGGACGGGGTGTTGACAGAAACAAACAAAAAAAGCACATTAAACACCACCGGCAAAAACAGCCTCAGACACTTTCCTGTATTTTTTGAAGCGTTGGCGCATCATTAGCATTATTAACATTAAGTCTAGCTTACTTTAGATGAGAACTTTCAAGCTAAATGTTAACAAAGCTATATTAATAGAAGCTGAAGATGACTTCAAGACCAATTTAACCACATAGGCAAATTGTAAAGCAGAGTAGATTCAAAAGCACAGTATGTAAGATTCACCACTAGAGGACGCTAAAAAGGAGTTTATTGATTTAAAGATGATTTGCTTCCGTTAAAGAAAATAGTCCGTTCCGTCTCTGAACTGCGTCCATGGCAACGCTCTGTTTTTCATGGCAACGGTGTGTTTACTTAGCAGCGTCTGTCATCAAGAAATTACAGACCGCATTCTACATTAGAATTCAACCAAGCCATGTGATAACAAGCTGTAATAAGAAAACAACGACGCTCTCAACACATGGCTATGATGATGCAGATGCACGTAAACGCCCGACGCCAGCGGAGGCGGCCTGTGGTGCGGGACGACAGCGCTCCATCAGTTCTGGGAGATCGTGGTTCAGAGACACCTCACGGAAACCCTTTGGTTCAAGCATTTCTTTGCTTTGTCCACTTACATCTGTCTTTGTTGACACCCGCCATGTGTGCGCAAACAGAGCGGACATAGACTGGGCGGAAATTAACTAAAACTTCTTCTTCTATGTTTTGTGGCATGTTGCAACCATAAAAGGACCTAAAACTTAATCGCAACTCATTATTTATTCGGCAAATAACGTTTCCATCAGCGTTTATCGCATTAGCTCGTATATCGATCAAGATAAAAATCGGATGGGACCGAACGTTTTTCATTTGAGTCGATATTCATGAAATTTAATCGAATTTTACTGTTTCCATAAGGCATTTTTCATTTGATATCACTTAAGTCGGATAAAAACGTGCGGATGGAAACATAGCTAATGTCAAGATGCAGCCCACATACGTAGATGATGACGACAGGACGCAAGTACGTCACGCAAAGTTCTTTAGTGCGCTCGCATAATTGCAGTGTGAAACCAAACCAAAACTTTCTGAAAGTATAAAATGTATCAAAACGTGAACTTTGGTTACTTTGGAACTTTGGTTGATATGAAACTATGCATAACTTTTATTTATAAATCAAGTATATA
The DNA here is from genome assembly GCA_030578255.1 of Tiaroga cobitis. Taxonomy (NCBI): domain Eukaryota; kingdom Metazoa; phylum Chordata; class Actinopteri; order Cypriniformes; family Leuciscidae; genus Tiaroga; species Tiaroga cobitis. The sequence goes on from CM060601.1 coordinate 1,725,151, forward strand.
ATGATTAAAGTATCATGAGTTCAAAGACATTTAAGTACGAGTATATATACAAATGTATCAATCCGACAAATGACATTTCTAACTAATGTTAACTTCTGATCTGTCAATTCCGTCGTTCCTTAATTGAAGCATCAAATTAGTTAAAATTATTGTTATTCACATGGCTATGCATTTAAAAATAGCTTATGTTAGATGTAGTGAAATGTCAAGCCTAATGAAACTGAGATCAGTTTACTAATTAAAAAAAAATAATGCTGTAAGAATAGCTAATGTGTGTGCTGTTACCATGAAGACAGTAATACAACACGTTAAAGTGAATCGGTTTTCATAACATATACGTATTTTGTTGGTGGTAACCTTGGGTAACATTTTGTTTCACGTCATATTTCTCAAACACACTACTGCTCGAAAATGTGGGGTCAGTAAGACTATAAGTAACTTTGCAACTACACGTCAACAACGGTCTAACTTAATATCTGCTAACACTCTGTTTTGATGCTCCTCCAACAGACATTCGGCTGACTATCAACTTATTAACTTCAAGTACATGTCGACTTATTCTATCTACGAAATTGCCCTACATTTTAAAATATATTCAAATAGAAAAGTTATTTTAAATTGTAATAATATGCCCCAATATTACTGTGTTTTTAATCAAAAATGCATTGGTTAGCATTAGAGACTTCTTGGTAACACTATTTTTGTACAATGACCTTCTTACATGTTGTACATAAGTACATGTTAATTAATATCACACACTACTAAATCGTATATTTACACTTATATTTATATTTATTTAAGGTGTCTGTGTTACAGTGTAATTATGCATTTAGTACTGTGTAATAATAATGAACTACACGTACTTACTATAGGGTAAGGGCTAGGATTGAGGTTTGGTTTAGGGTTAGTTGCATGTTATTATGCAAAAACATACAAAACTTTGTGTTTTTAATGAAACGTAACTTTGACAAATTTAAGATTTATTCGTATTTACAGGATTTTAATATCTACCTCAAATTGAGTATCTGTTACCAATGTTACCAATTGCACTGAAGCGGCGGGTTTCATTATTGTCAGTTATATATTAATTTCCCTGTCATTTGTGGCCATTCATGTGGGATCCAGCTGGTGTCATGAACATTTTTGTTTGACTAACCAGTTTGTAAGAATCCTACGTGGAGACTGCTAACTATTCTCTTCAGCCTTCAGTACTGTTTATATTAGTCATTTTCATCACATTGATAACCTTTCCTAATTATTGCTTTCCCGTCATCCTGTGTGTCACTGGAAAACGGGTTGTGTTCATATTAAACTCTCCCTGGGGTTGGTGGCGTCCATTTGAAGGTGTCACATGTGAAGTCTTTCTCCCATGATACGCTCCCGTTCCTGCCTATTTGCCTTGCTAATCAAGTGTGAAGGATGATCCTGCAGGCCGCAGAGAGACCGTCTGTCACAGCGTAATAGGACAGAGACACGTGAATGAACCTGTGTGTGAATACTGCCATTAACCTGAAGGTGCAGCAAGGTGTGTAGAGCCATGATGAGCAAGTTCATGGATCAGAGCCTCAAAAAATCCACCTTGAATTTCCGGATGCTGTACTTTCAGGCAAGCGGTGATATCTAGCCCGCGGCATTACCTACTCTCTGGCGGCTGAACGCTAGTGAGCTTTTGTCACCTTTCCTAATAATCCTAATATATGCAGATGTGTCCCATGTGTGCACTCACAAATTATAATGTTTTATTAGATAGTAAAAGTTTTCTGTCACCTTGCACGCCCCTGTTCACTTGCAAAGTGGCGTATTGGGAGATCATTTATGACAGAGAATGATGGTTCCTTTTGGATTAGCTATCAGAACGGGAAGGAATTTGTTTTGCGGATTAAGGCAATTTCGCTTATACTTCCAAAAGCCAGAGTTTTGACTATTAACATATCCTGGTGCATAGCTTAAAAAATTGAGTGTGCTCAAATGCTATTGGCTAATATGCAATGATATCGTTTGCTTTCTAATATCTAAATTCAGGTCAGTGAACCTCAAAAATTTAGCAAATCTAGTGACTATGCTGATTTTTTTTTTTTTTTTAAAGACACAAACATCTTTAACCAGTCTCTGTCTGCTAAAATAATATAGTAAAATAATATAATGTTTTGCACAGAAGAAAGTAAGTCATACAGGTGTCGCACAGTATGATTTAGATTTTTTGCTTGAACGGTCCCTTTCTTCTAACACAGTAAAACAATTTCAACTCATATCAATATTTAATGTCCATACATGTGTTAGCTGAATAATAAGCAGAATAATGTTAAGTCAGCCAGTCATAATTGTGAAATAAATCCTTTAGATGATTTCTCGTCAGAGTCCTGATCATAATCTTGATATATCTTGTTATAATGACCTGCTGACTTAAAGCAACACTATGTAGTTTTTCAACCTTCATAATATATTTCCAAAACCCTTGTGATGGTACATCGACGTACAATAGGTTGAATGACACGTCTGCCATAGCCCGACGGGGTCTGTATCGCTTTTACTGGCACTACGTAACTTCTGGGTTATGCACAAAAACACAAAAACACCCCCCCCCCCCCCCACTTTCTCAAATTCGGACGTGAGAGCCCAACTATCGTTTGTTTGCCGGATGTTGTTGTCATGAAGCAGCAACTACACCAAAGAAGGCGAAGGTTTTGTCGGAGGAGACTAGAAAGAGAACAAGAGAGAGTGATAGAATCAAAGGCCGGACGAGGATCAATATTGGTCCAGCGTGAGCTCGCTGGCGTGAGCTAGAGGAGGAGGAGGGGTGTACATGTTTGGTAGGGGCTACATTCTTGCAAGTAAAAAATACATGATTAGATAATACATGTCAAAATCATCTTTTAGGATAACTATCCTTATGACTGCAGGCTGATAGTCATGTTTGTTTATTTATTTTTCTGGTGAAAGTGTCTGGCCTCATGCTAAAATACAAATCGGTTTTTCAAATTTGCAGATTCATCTATGGAAGCGTGATATTATAATATTGATGATATATGGCTATTACCTACCACACAAACATTGAATTGAATTAGCATATTCATTCTGTAAAACATTTGCCAATAGGCTACCATAATGACGCTGGCTTGTAATCGTGAGCTACGAGATCTTTTGGCGTTTGAAAAAATTAAAACCCATGAAATTATATTCATATGCCACGCTGAAATATATGCCACTGTACCTGGGATGAAGACATTTCACACGCAACGCATGCAGTCTGCCCAAGACCCGAGAACTCCTTCTGCAGAGTCCGGGGGTTTCGGCTTGTAAACAAATGCACATGTAACCAGGACAGAGTTTACGACAGTAGTGGAAGACAATACTGTTTCCCAACTGTAGGGGGACCCGGAGAGCAAAAGTTTCATAGTGTTACTTTGCATAGTGTAACCACCACCCGGCCCCCAAAAAAACACATACTCTCTCCAATACACAGTGAGTAGATAAACAATTTCCCCCAAATTTCAGGAAAATGTCAAATTGTCAATATTTTAATCAAAACTGTGAAACTAATTCCACCCCCCAAGTTGAAATCCAATCTACGCTCCTGCCAGAACATAAACCGTCTCTCTCTTTTGCCTGGCATGCTGTTTAACTGCCCTGGTTCCTTTTTTATAGGTTTAATTGCTGTTTGTGTGCTTGTGTTTGCATCTGTGCAGAGGGTAAACGCATCTATATGATGCGAACGGCACATAAAATATAATGACCGCGCCAGGCTTTTGAATTAGTCAGAGCTTATATTAAAACGTTTAGATGATTGATGTCATAAAAGTTAGGATCTTGTGATTGCAGGGATTCGTACAGCAATTAAAAAGCCATTTGTCTGCAATGACTGTTTTTGCAATGAGGACAACACAGAATGATGAGGGGTTCAATTGGCAGATTGAAGAGCCGGTTTGGATGGTTGATAAATAGCAGAGTGACATTCTGTTCTATCTCGCCGTCTCTTTTTTTTTTTTTCTTGGCATCTTTGAAATGCTGAAAAAGATGTTTTGCTAAAAAAAAAAGCCCTTTGCCAGCAGTTCTGTCACTCTAGCGGGCGGCTGGCATGTTTTGGCCGGTTTAGGCGGCCTGTAATAAGGCAGACAGGCTGGATTAGTAGCTGTGTGTGAGATCTCTTTGTTCTGACAGACTTGCAGTTAGGGTGTGAAGCATATGAAGGCAGTTTGATTCATTTTCCCCCCGCTGAGTTCATCACAGGCTAAAAGACTGTCTGTATCGCTCAGTTCGTGTCCGGCTTTTTTTGTGCGTCCAAAATAGTCCTATTAAACGTCAACTTGAGCTGGAGGGAAAATAGAAAGTAAGAGAGAGAGAGAAAATCTCTCTACCTCTTCGCACCTTTTATTTTTAAGCTTTATCTTTATTTTCAGGGGAAAACAGCGATCGCACAAGCAAACTAAAATTTGACACACTTTGCAGTCAATGAGAGAAAAACACCGCATGCAAAGTGCAAGGCCGCAGAGTCCCTCTGTTAATCGACGGGTCACACTGCTCTGAAATTATGAGGTGGAGACTTCATGTGTTTCATCTTGGTCACATTTAGCACTGTATTGACTTCCTGACCCACCCTTCACCACACATAACTGGATCCTGAGCTCACAGTCCTACTCTATCAGAGAGGTCACGTTCCCTGTGCTAAGCGCTAATTGTTGCATTAAATTTCACCCTGTTGCCTGCCATGGCTTCTGCCATTTTAATTTTCAGCTAACTGTATAGCTCCCAAATGTGATTCCAAGAGCTAATTGGGGATTTGCAATCCATTGGCGCTTCTAATGGCATCTCTGTTTTTATACCTTATTTATTTACATGCCTTCCTCTTTATGTGGTTATTGTCCAATCACATTACCCAGCTGCTCGGTTTGCCCAACGCACGTCTACCGGGGTTAGCGGAGCTGCAGTTCTTTTGTAGATCCGTCAATGTTTCAGTAGAATAATAAGGTTCAAGGGCAGATGTTTGAAAGAGGCATCAGAAAAGGACTGTAAATGTGCAAAGAGAAAGAGATGAAAGCATATTTTTCCCCCCATCCCCAGTGACACGTGCGTGGAAAACCATGTTGTAAAGAAAGACACCAGTTAATGCAGTATTTGATTACATTCCAGCAAGCATGGATATGAAAGCCAAACCGTATCTCTTGTGCCTCTTGCGGAGACTCCCGGGATGAATGCAGTACTGATGTGCCCATACTGCTCTGAGTGGCCTAATGTACTCATAGCTCTTCAAACAGCAAGAGACAGTATGATCTATTTCTGCCTGGCTGTAAGAGTGAATTTAAATGGTAAGAATGCATTCAAGTTTTGTTTTTAGATATATACTTGTTTTATGGTTATATAACAGACACCACACTGATATATGAATGAATGGAAAAAATGAACTTGAAGAAGTCAATTCACTGCAGTATTCACATCAGCATGTTTAAAGTGTTTTCTTTTAAATTTGAACATGAATTTCAATGGCTTGCAGAGTTTATAAAATTGGGATTGTACAAATGTCTGACTTTTTGTGGAAAGCTAAATGACTATTGATCTCATGAGACAGAGAAAGAGACACAGACACACAGACAGACAGACAGACACAGAGACAGACACACAGACACAGACACACAGACACAGACACACAGACACAGACACCCAGACCCAGACACAGACACACAGACACAGACACACAGACACACAGACACAGACACACAGACACACAGACACACAGACACAGACACAGACACACAGACACACAGACACAGACACAGACAGACACAGACACACAGACACAGACACACAGACACACAGACACAGACACACAGACACAGACACAGACACACAGACACAGACACACAGACACAGACACACAGACACACAAACACAGACACACAGACACACAGACACACAGACACAGACACAAACACAGACACAGACACAGACACACAGACACAGACACAGACACAGACACAGACACACAGACACAGACACACAGACACAGACACAGACACAGACACACAGACACAGACACAGACACACAGACACACAGACACAGACACACAGACACAGACACAGACACACAGACACAGACACACAGACACAGACACAGACACAGACACACAGACACACAGACACACAGACACAGACACACAGACACACAGACACAGACACACAGACACACAGACACACAGACACACAGACACAGACACACAGACACACAGACACAGACACACAGACACAGAGACACAGACACAGACACACAGACACACAGACACACAGACACAGACACACAGACACAGACACACAGACACACAGACACAGACACACAGACACAGACACACAGACACAGAGACACAGACACAGACACACAGACACACAGACACACAGACACACAGACACACAGACACAGACACACAGACACAGACACACAGACACAGACACACAGACACACAGACACACAGACACACAGACACAGACACACAGACACAGACACACAGACACACAGACACACAGACACAGACACACAGACACAGACACAGACACACAGACACAGACACACAGACACAGACACACAGACACACAGACACAGACACAGACACACAGACACACAGACACAGACACACAGACACACAGACACAGACACAGACACAGACACAGACACACAGACACAGACACAGACACACAGACACACAGACACACAGACACACAGACACACAGACACAGACACACAGACACAGAGAGAGAGAGAGAGAGAGAGAGAGAGAGAGAGAGAGAGAGAGAGAGAGAGAGTCTACTTCGAGCGTGGGTCACACCCGTAACCCCTTGGTTTCCTGCAATATTGAGTTTGCTTACTTTTCCATGCCCTGATTCAAGAGTTTCTGATTTCTTCGAACAGTGACCAATGACCAACAATGTCTTGTTTAATGACCTCTCTGATTTTACAGATTTTGAGTTCTCATGAATTCACAAAAGCTTAAAGTCACAATGAAATGGAAGCAGCGACAGATCTTTTCTTACGTATAGTGACATACATGCAAGTTAAATGTAGGGCGGGGACTTGATTCGAGCCATTGGTTGTTGATTGGATGGAGGCAGATCTGAATGTGAGCTTGCAGTCGATTGTAAGAAAGGGGCGGAGTTTAACAGACTAAATGACTGGAGAAGTTCGTCACCAGAGAGAAGTCTGGAAAAAATCTATTCAAGTTGACGATCGAGTTCCATGAAACGATGCGAAGTACTGTATTATAAAATTTACTTTTTATTCAACACCAAAAAGTATAAATAGAAGTTCAAACTAATTGAAAATGAACTTCTTTTTTAATCTGTGTGCCATGTATGCATTATAAAATTCGCAATATAACTAATGTAGCGACAGATCTTTTCTTCCGTGGCGTATTTAATTGAAACGGATTATGGAAAAAATGTAGGGCGTGGACTTGGGTCTGTTCTAGGTTGTTGATTGGATGGAGGAAGATGCAAATGTGAGCTTGCAGTCGATTATTAAAAAAGTTTGAAAAAATGATGGGAAAAGTCACCAGAGTCTGTCGTTTCACCTGAAGGTCGAGTTATGACACTTTGATAAAAAATTGCGAGGTCAAAACAAATAATTTACAAGGGTGAACTGTTCATAATGGGATCAAAACTATGCATTTAAAAAAATAGTTGATTTTTGTATTTTTGTATTTTTTTTAATAGGGTGAATTTTCATTTCATGCCAATTTTAAGCAAAAAGAAACTAGGAAGCTCCCAACTAAAATGAATGCTACTAACCTATTAACATTTATTGGTAGCGTGATGGTAGGATTAGTGGTGAAATGCAAACAATGGCTTTATTGATGTTAATATACGGTTATAAAACAGTTTGTTTTGGTCCTTTAATCTGATTGGCTAAGAGTTTCAAGGGCAGATTCTATGTATTAGCAATATTCAAAAGTCTTATTATTTGATTGTGAGGTTATTACACATCAGTGATGCATTTGATTTGCTGTGAAATGTTTTGATTTGTTACAAAGGTTGAAGGACAGGAAGAATAGAAACGGAGCGTTTGGGAGGAAGAAAACAACAATAAAAAAATTAGACGTATGATATGAGACGTTATGAATCTTCTTTAATAAAAGCTGTTTGGAGTCAAATAGGGTGTGTGAAAGAGGACTCCTCTCTTTTGAGTGTTGATGCCTATCAGAACCATTCATCCATTTCCAATTCAAATTGGGCCTATATCTCTCCAACATCAGAACCATTGATATTCCAATAATTTGTCTGGCACGGAGGGTCTGCTCTATTTTGCTTGTGTAGAAGGATGTGGGTATGCGTGTGTGGGGTTTACATCAGTGTGTGTGTGTGTGTGTGTGTGTGTGTGTGCTGTAGATCTCACTTTATTAGTATTCAGGGCACGGACAGAAAAAATCAGGGTCCACGGCTCCTTTCTTCATTTATATGTTCAGCCTGGCCCTGTTTTGTCTTCCTGTGTAGTTATTATAGAGTTTTCCACCCGTCTGGATTAAGTTAGGTGATACTGGCCACTCTGTAATGCTTGTCTTCATGTCTTGCACGTTAAGAGATTGGTTCTTTTCGAATTCTGCAATACCTTTTCATTGTATTAGAAAACACTTTGTCAGTTAAAGGTGAATCTGTTACAAAGGCTAAAAGGAATGTTTTGCGTTACTGTAAATACAACTTAACGGAATATTCCGGGCTCAATGCAAGTTAAGCTCAATCAATCATGTTAATTACCACAAAGAAGAACAATATAAACCAAAATATAAGGAAATGAGGCCATTTTAAAAGCTGAAATGTGACGCACAAAAACAAATGCTGTGTATTACTTGATAAAATTTCTCTTTTCATTTTTACAGCCAATTTATGGTTTTAGGGATTACGCTGGCAACAAAGGGCCAAAATTGGATATAACTTAGAGAATATATATAGATATATAATTATTATAAATAGAGAAGTCGAAACCAATAAAATCATGTTAACACGCATGTTGCTTACATCTTGTGGCTGTACTTTAAAGAAAAGAAGAGACGCGCGCGTATAAACACCTTTTTGTCGTTGTCAACATTATGCCACAAGTGTTTTTGATTGAGTTCAACTTGTATCAAACTAAAAATATTATTTTAACAAATTTAAAAAAAAAAACATATTTAAAGCAATGCATTCTAAAGGGAAGTCAATTGGGCGACGCATTCTGCAGGATTAAAGAAAGATTGAAGGTAGAATCAAAAATGTAAAGCTCATATCACAGTTTTTTTTCTATAGAACTTGAATTGAATGTAGCCCAGAATTTTCATTAAAGTTATTCTCATATTTTCGATATGTGTATTTTTCTCGATTCAAATGTTTTTCCTTTGACAAGCTCCTCTTACAGATGTTCTAGTGTGTCCTCTTCGCGTCGTTGAGCGGTTTCGGGATCTTCGTCCTGAAGAGGTGGCAGATCTATTCATGACCACACAGAGAGTAGCCGATGCAATCGAGAAACACTTCCAGGCGTCCTCTCTGACCATCGCCATGCAGGTATGAAGGAATTCAGCCAATACAAGTCCATTGTGCTGCATTTAGTCTTTCAAAATGTACATTTATCATTGCATCAGATGCAAAATATCAAACTAAATGGCACCTGCAAACTACCTTCACTTTTCAAAATGTACTAACTGTTGTCAATGTGATTTTTGATGTCAGTTCTCCTCAATTTCACACAGGTGTCCTAGCAAAGTAACCACAGGTGTAGAGATTCACATTGAACATGTTCAACTAACATTTGACAACCTAAAAAGTGTCCACATATTTTTTTTTCTTAATTTTCCTTAACCCTGTAAGCCCTGCTGTATCATATTTGTATATGGTAACACTTTAGAATACTGTGTCTTACTTACTGCATAACTAATAAGGAATTACTGAAGAACGAATAGGTAATTCTTTATTAACGCTTAGTCACTACTGTTAACTACTAAGGAAGATGTGTTAACTAATCAGTTTGTAATAGAATTTTATGATTGTGTTAAGTATCAGTTAGTTAATCAATAACTAATTAATTATGTCATACTTCCTGAAGAACTACTTATGGTTCAAGAAACATAACTAAGTAACTACTAATGAACAGTCATACACAGTAGTTAGCCTACTACAATAATCCGTTTTATGTTAGCAGTGGAGTGGTGAATAAAGTACACAAATCAAGTACTTGAGTAAAAGTACAGATACCACAATGAAATATTACTCCAGTAAAATTATAATTAGGCCTATTCATTTTCAAAATTACCTTAGTAAAAGTACAAAGGTAATTCATTTTTAAAGTACTTTAAAAGTAAAAAGTTTTAGTCATTCTTCAGTTCTAATAAGAAAGATAAGTGCAGACAATGATATATTGATCTGCAAATAACTTTTTATTTCATTAGAAAAACTTATCATAATGTACATTACATTCATAGGGCCCTATCTTGCACCCGGCGCAAATGACTTTGTACACTGACGCATGTATCATTTCTATTTTGCACCCACGCAAAGCGGGCTTTTCCCTCCACAGACGCGCGTCGGTAAACTAGGGAATGAACTTGCGCTCCCTGGGCGGGTCGGCGCACAAATGAGGCGTGTTTCAGCGCAAACATTCCCTAGTGCTATTTTGCAGTTCCAGAAAACAATTGCGCCACTGACCAGAACAAACCTAGTCTAAAGTCAGTGGCGCGTTGCGCGTTGTTCATAATGCTATTTTAAGCGTGCGTGCTTGGCCATAATGTAGCGGTGCACAACGCGCATACACTTTGATTCTCTCATCAACACAGATGCTGCAGTTTTTATTTTTGCAAATCATACATTATAACAAGGAAAAATATGAACACATGAGGGAAATCATTGTGGTGTCCATGAAGATGTAAAAAAATGTAGTCCTACATTTAGCTTACACATTTACCCAAATTTTTCAGGCTAATTGTAGTAATGACGGATCAGACCTGTTTGCCCAATAGTGGCAAGACACATATGTATATAAGGACATCTGACAAAGAAGTGGGTTTGTCCCATCCCCAAACAACGTCACTTCTCTGTCTTTCACTGCCCTGACGAGAACGCCGGTCTCCTCGGCTGTGAACCGCTCCTGGCGCGCGCCTGGTAAATCCGCCATAATAATAACAATCCGCCATGCAACATGCGCACCTGCTCTTAAAGGGTATGTTGGATGACGCTCTGATTGGTTTGTTTCCCGTTACGGCCAAACCACACCTATGAATAATGAAGCTACTTCAGACCAACCCCTTTTAAACTTGCGTCGGGTGCAAGAGTCATTTATCCCGCCGGTAAAAAAGCAACAGCGCCCAAGATCCGCCCACAAAGTTACTTGCGCTTCGCGCTTGATACTTGCATTTCAGGTCGTTAAAATAGGGCCCATAGTGGGTTTTTTTACAGTAAGTTTGATTTGAGTCAGAAGTATGTAGTAATTGTTTATTAGTTACTAATGGGTTCCCTATATTTTCACCATAGAACACTGTTCCAGGCTCTAACTAATTCCCGAAGAATTATCTAATAATTATTTCTTAATTAACAATTCATTTCCTTATATTTTCACTTTAGAATACTGTTTCAGGTTATCAGTTGCCTAATTCCTGAAGAATTACCTAATCATTATTTATTAATTACTAATAAGTTCCCTATATTTTCAGTTTCCCTCAGTCGTTGCCTCAAATACATGAAGTTACTCAATGGCATTCAATGCTGAGTAAAACAGACACACACAGTACTGTATAAAATATAAAACTAATATGAGGTTAGTTATGGCAAAGCACTTGTGTATGATTCCTTTCTGTTGATTTCTTACAGAACACACTCACAAAACCACACAGGCAAACATTTAACTTTAACATTATATGTATTTGTTAAAATTGCTACTTCTATTAATAACATTAGTGAATAAGAAGAAGGTGTTCTTCACGACTTGAAGAACACCTTCAGGTCGTGGCACACATGCTTGCTATGAAGTCTTTACTGTTTTTTTTTTTATAAAGGTAACATAAGAATAACTTGTATATTGTTAGTAATATTTCAAGATAAACACTTATTGAACAGAATAAACTTGAGTATCCTTAAATCATAACTATAAACTATAAACATAACTATAAATAATAAATCAGCTCCAAATCAGATTCCACGTTATCAAGGGCTTAGAGAGATCCATTTAAACACATCGCAAGGGTTCCGGCAGTATATGGGCACTCATGCAATGTAAGCAATGACGTACATCCGAGTGAATGAGACGGAAGATATCGAGGGAAGGGCATTAAAAACATTGATTTGAGCTACTCCTCCAGGACAGTGGCCCTCCAGGACCCGAGTTCAACATGTGGTTTCATGCATAATGCAGTCGCATTCATCCCATGTTGGTAACACTTTATTTGAAGGGGTGTGCATAAGAATGACATGACACTGTCATAAACTTGACATAACACCTGTCATGAACATGAAGGAGTCTTTATGAATGTTGTCCTTAAGTGTCATTCGGTAAATTATGACACTTTTAATGCAAAGTTGACATTGTTTAAAATGTCTTTGTTATGACAACTTGACATTAACAAAGACAAAAATGTCTTTGTTATGACAACTTGACATTAACCAAGAAATCATAACCTGTCACAAATATGTCATAACTGGTCTAATTATCAAACTTAAAGAAGTTATTTAGCTTTGCGTTAACATTGCATTACCCTGTCATATGTTAAAGCATTTGTCATATGTCAAAGCATTTGAGAGTGTAATAACCCTTAATGACATCTTTATAACTAGTACAATGTGTTCCACTTTACTTGAGGACAAGTAAAATATTCATGACACAGTTATAATGGTGTCATGACGGCCAAAGTCAAAACCAACCACATATGACAGGGTAATGTAATGTTAACGCAAAACTAAATAAGTTCTTTAAGTTTGATAATTAGACCTGTTATGAAATATTTGTGACAGGTTGACCGGTTATGATTTATTGGTTAATGTCAAGTTGTCATAACAAAGACATTTTAAACAATGTCAACTTTGCATTAAAAGTGTCATAATTTACTGAATGACATTTAATGACAACAGTCATAAATATTCATAAAGACTCCTTTATGTTCATGACAGTTGTTATGTCATGTTTATGACAGTGTCATGTCAGTCTTATGCAAACACCTCTTCAAATAAAGTGTTACCTACATGTTTAAGTGTTGCCTAAAAATAACACTTTTGGGGTCGCCTTTTCTTATAGCTCTTCAAAATAAATCTGATATAATTATGACTTACGAATTAAAAAAAATAAAATAATGCTGCGTATTTCTTTCTCACTGTGTGACTTTTTAACTAATAGATTTTGAATGCTAATCCCAAACTGTTTCCTATTTCAAGACACAAACCAACAAAAGAAAAGCATTTTGATTATCAGACAAAAGAGAATAATCAATGTCCTTTGCTGATATGAGATTAGATTTCCTTGCTTTCATAAAATAGTAAAATGCTGTTCTACAGTTAAATCGCTTTCTCCAAAAAGGTGATGCAACTGAGGTGTTTAATTTTCATGTGAAAATGAAAAGTGAGAGAACACTAAACAAATGAAAATAATAAAAATAAAAGCAATGGGGGATATCACATTTTTTGCCATGTGGAAAATGTTTAAAAGGTGAAATTTTCACTTGCATTTCATATAATGCAAAATGTTATTAATTCTAAATATTCAACAATATTCTTGATCTGACTGCATTGACACCATTGTATGAGAACTGGACTGAGCTGGACGATGACATCACTGGTTTCTCCAGAGCGGCTGTATAGATAAATTAACTAAATTATTATTATAATTTTTTTTTACAACAGAAATTAATCAACACTGAACTTACTTAAGGCAATGACACCATGTCCTTCTATATCTGCTGTACATCCAATAAACAACTTTGTTGCATTATTTTCCTGTTATCACTGTAACGCTGCTTTGAAACAATCTGTGTTGTAAAAAGTGCTATAGAAATAAAGGTGACTTGACTTTAATTCTACAGTATACATTTATAATGAAATAATTATTTAATTATTATTTAAACTACATTATTTGAAACATATTTTAAGTTTTTCTTCGCTCAAAAGCATTAACAGACCCAAAGAGATAAAAAAAAAAAGAAAAAAATAAGGAATGAGGCACTTTGACATTCACATGGTCACGTGAAAGTGCAGCGATTCATTTGAAATTAAAATGCTGTTGAATTATTGACAGAGGTATTCCTGAATTCCCAACTAATTATCTTCTTCTGTTCCCAATAGGACGGACCTGAGGCAGGACAGACGGTGAAGGTAGGGTCTTAATAAGCGCTCCCTCTAAATTTATCATGAGGCCTCTGTGACACTTATCTTGTATTAAATAATAATTGTATTTCATTTACAGTCCTAAACCCTTTGAGCATGTCAATTATGCATGTGTCTGGCTTAAAAAGCTTTGTCCATATCTTGTGGGCATAGTGACACTGACTTGCTTTGAGACGGCCGACTGCACATTCGGAAAGCTCTTGGTTTCTCTGACTTGGCCCAAAGCTGTGCTAGCGGCCACTGGTGAAGTGAGGGGATCTCATCTGGATATCCTCGCTCTTTGCTCTTTCTGGCTATTCCTAAGAAATGTGTCTAAATGATTTTCATTTATTTTATCATTTATTTGGGATACAGTTTTATTTTAGTATAATTAATATAGTATGCGTTTTTGTTACTATATATATACACTCACCTAAAGGATTATTAGGAACACCACACTAATACTGTGTTTGACCCCCTTTCGTACGGTGGCCGAGAAGGGTCACAACACATTCAAACGCCACAACTACTACATATTCAGAAAACACTTCCAAATTCAGAAAACACATACAAACGCCACAACAACTACATATTCAGAAAACACATACAAATTCAGAAAACAACTTAGTCAATTTCACATCACGTACGATGCAAATATTCGCAGCACGAGCAAATAGGGAAACGAACTACAAACTGCAAAAACACAATGTTTCTGGGGGAGCCATAATCAGTGACGGACCCGCATCCATCCGGTTGTCTTAGCGCTATTTTTCATAGACATATTCACCTGTGATTCCGAGATTGTAAAATTAAGACCAGAAATGATTAAAATTTTCAGAGTAGGGCTGTAAGATTAAAGTTTTAAGACCATTGGTAAATATAGAGACTTTCCCTTGTAAAGTCAAAAAGAGACCTCTTATATTTGATTTCCCGAAAGACAAAGTGGGTCAAATTAGAACAAGATTTCTTACTTTTCCACTTTTTCCAAAGGTAAAAGAGGTTCAGTTTAAAATGATTAATGATATTTATCCTTGTAATGATTTCCTTAGACACAGATTTAATATGGATTGTAATGAGTGCACCTTTTGTGAAGCAGACATAGAGTCGTTGGAACATTTATTAAATTCTCAAAGAATTTATGGGATGACCTTTATATTTGGTTAAGATTGAAATATAAAATACCTGACTTTGATTTTAAAACATATAAAATATTTGTCTTTTTCTTTGAGTTACGATCTTGAATTTTTGGTGAACAATATTGTGCTGTTGGCCAATTACTTCATACACAAATGCAGATTCTTTAAGAACCCTCCCACTTTCTTACTTTTCCATAAAGATTTAATGATCTTCTTCAAATCTTTAAGACTGGTGCATAACAAAAAAGCCCTTAAATTATATAATCTTCTGAAGGTTTTTTTTTTATGATTACCCCCTTGTGTAATATTTTATTTATTTATTTTCTTTTTGTTCTTTACATGCTTTTTTTTGTTGTTTTTTTTTGTCAGAATTATGGTGTTCATTTATATTTTGTGCTGCTTTTTGGACTCTTTTGTAATCAGATAAGATATATATCTTGAGGTTTGTTTGGTATTTTGTATGTTTTTGTTGCTTTTGTTGTCTACGGTAGAGGTAAGTGTTTCTCTTTCATTATGACAGACTTGTCGATGTGCTCTGATACCGAAGTGGTTTTGTGTGTTTTTAACATATTAAGTTATTGTCCCCATAACGTATATCCACGCAGATCATTGTACATCTGCCCCCTTCAGGATTCGAGTAAGTATTGCCTGTAGGCTGACGCTCCGTAAGGAACCCCACGTTCAGACCACACGGCGGGCAAAACTTGGGAGCGTCCCCCAGTTGCACGGCACAAAACGGACAGAACATTTCAAACTGAAAAATAAATAAATAGTTCAGTTATCATTCATTACGCCAGTAATGCATCTATTTAGTGACCAGACGCGAGCTAGCCAGCTAGTTTCCAGCTAACAACGTTGGCAGAACGTTTAACAATGATCTGCCTGGACTAATACGTTATTGGGCAATAACTGAATATGTTAAAAACACACAAAACCACTTCGGTATCAGAGCACATCGACAAGTCTGTCATAATGAAAGAGAAACGCTTACCTCTACCGTAGACAACCGGATGGATGCGGGCCCGTCACTGATTATGGCCCCCCAGGAAACATTTCCGTTGTGTTTTTGCAGTTTGCAGTTCGTTTCCCTATTTACTCGTGCTGCGAATATTTGCAGCGTACGTGATGTGAAATCGACTAAGTTGTTTTCTGAATTTGGAAGTGTTTTCTGAATATGTAGTTGTTGTGGCGTTGTTTGCATGTGTTTTCTGAATTTGTATGTGTTTTCTGAATATGTAGTTGTTGTGGCGTTTGTATGTGTTGTGACCCTTCTCGGCCACCGTACTTTCGCCTTCAGAACTGCCTTAATTCTACGTGGCATTGATTCAACAAGGTGCTGAAAGCATTCTTTAGAAATGTTGGCCCATATTGATAGGATAGCATCTTGCAGTTGCTGGAGATTTGTGGGATGCACATCAAGGGCACGAAGCTCCCGTTCCACCACATCCCAAAGATGCTCTATTGGGTTGAGATCTGGTGACTGTGGGGGCCATTTTAGTACAGTGAACTCATTGTCATGTTCAAGAAACCAATTTGAAATGATTCAAGCTTTGTGACATGGTGCATTATCCTGCTGGAAGTAGCCATCAGAGGATGGGTACATGGTTGCCATAAAGAGATGGACATGGTCAGAATCAATGCTCAGGTAGGCCGTGGCATTTAAACGATGCCCAATTGGCACTAAGGGGCCTAAAGTGTGCCAAGAAAACATCCCCCACACCATTACACCACCACCACCAGCCTGCACAGTGGTAACAAGGCATGATGGATCCATGTTCTCATTCTGTTTACGCCAAATTCTGACTCTACCATCTGAATGTCGCAACAGAAATCGAGACTCATCAGACCAGGCAACATTTTTCCAGTCTTCAACTGTCCAATTTTGGTGAGCTCTTGCAAATTGTAGCCTCTTTTTCCTATTTGTAGAGGAGATGAGTGGTACCCGGTGGGGTCTTCTGCTGTTGTAGCCCATCCGCCTCAAGGTTGTGCGTGTTGTGGCTTCACAAATGCTTTGCTGCATACGTCGGTTGTAACGAGTGGTTATTTCAGTCAAAGTTGCTCTTCTATCAGCTTGAATCAGTCGGCCCATTCTCCTCTGACCTCTAGCATCAACAAGGCATTTTCACCCACAGGACTGCCGCATACTGGATGTTTTTCCCTTTTCACACCATTCTATGTAAACCCTAGAAATGGTTGTGCGTGAAAATCCCAGTAACTGAGCAGATTGTGAAATACTCATACCGGCCCGTCTGACACCAACAACCATGCCACGCTCAAAATTGCTTAAATCACCTTTCTTTCCCATTCTGACATTCAGTTTGGAGTTCAGGAGATTGTCTTGACCAGGACCACACCCCTAAATGCACTGAAGCAGCTGCCATGTGATTGGTTGATTAGATAATTGCATTAATGAAAAATCGAACAGGTGTTTCTAATAATCCTCAACGCATTCTCATCCCAAGGCGTCATCTTATTCACACTTTTGACCATGCTTCAACATCCGACGCACATGGCACCCTTTAGCGTCAGGTAGATGACGCTCATCCTCGGGCGTCATCTAACGCCTTTAGCGTCAGTTCCTTCTGGTCTGGGGTAGGGTTAGCGTCTCATATTGACGCTAAAGGGTGCCATGTGCGTCGGATGTTGACGCATGGTCAAAAGCATCAGTTAGATGACGCCTTGGGATGAGAACGGGCTGTAATCCTTTAGGTGAGTGTATATATATATATATATTAGTATACTTTATATATATATTTTAAAGTTGTAGTAATTGTGTTGTGTGTTTATTGCAACCAAGGCTCATTGAAAAAAATTTTTTACTTTGGCAACATTTTTGGAAAATGATCACGGCATTCTGACCTGAAATGTCCGGTGAGTGGCGCTAAAAGGTTAATGCTCTTGAGTTCTAGTGTTCACTTCAGCTGGAAACTGCAGTGATTTATGTATTGGCACGTTTTTGGAGTTATGCAAAAATGTCGCCACAGGCAGGTTTTTCCAATGAGCAAGTTTCTTTTTAATGTTTGTGTAGTTTTTTATTTAGGTTTTTAGTTTATTTAGTGAGACATGTTGCTCTAGCGACTAGCTGAAATGCAGTTGTTTCTTTTGCTTTAAGTCATGATTATTTGAGGGTTTTAGGGTTTTATATAACAATAACCCTGTTGTGAACATTTAACAGAATAACACAGAAACAAACTTTAAAGGTGTTTAGTTCTCAGCTGCTCTTACTCCAGGACCCAGATTTGATGTTAGACGTAAACATATAATATAATTATTATTATAATAATTTAATATATTATAATGTACTTCAAATAAAATAAATATAAACATTCTACTTCCTACTTCCTCAACTTAACCTGTCTCTCTAAATTTTACATTTTATATTACATACATAAATTCCAACCTCAAATGCGACTTTTACTTTTAAAGTTGCAATAAATCAAGTCAATATGACATGGCCTTTTCAACTCATGTCCTTCCATAATCTGACATTTTTTTCTGAGTACAGTATTCAACAACACAAAATGTAGGACGGGACATTTCTTTTGTAGGGCTGAAAAGGATAGTGATTACACTTTAATGATCAACAATATTACAAAGACAGATTTTTTTAAAACTAATAATACGCACTGATGAATCATATATAATAAGACCAGGGATGTTTATTAAGAACAAAACAAATGACAATAACCTTTATCTGTCCCCGCACACCCCGAGCAGCTCAGTCAGTGATTTTGAGTGATTTTTGTGGCCTTTCCACATTTGCTGTACTACTTTGCGCATATTATCTAATTGAATTCATCAGTTACATTTTCTTTCATGTGTGAAGTCATATTTAATTGCATGTGGTAAGGCGTATTAATTATGCATGTATAGCAGCTTCCATGAGAGCAGCTTGCATGTGGCCTGAGGTGTGGAGCTGTATTAAAATGGCAGTAGTGTTAATTATGTTAATTGCGGTGGGATTGGTCTGAATTCCAATGCCTCCTGAAGGAATTCCAATGCATTTCGTTGGATTCTGGAACATGAGCAACCCATTCTGCTTTGGACAGTGGAACATATACTTGTAGTCAATTAATTAGCTTAAAAATGACAATCAAAGAAGGAAACATCAGAGTCTCTCCACTGTTATAAACACCTCTTTTCATTTATTATTATTATTTTTTTAATATGTAAAGTCACTTTAATCACAACTAAAAGTGGCTTTTCATTTGAGTGTTATTATAGAGGTTTGAAGAGGTCTTAAAATAAATAAGTGGCATGTTTTCCTCAGTCGCAGCGCCAGCTCTTCAGAAAATGAAAGAGCTGTTAGAATTTCGCCTACTTAACAAGCCCATTTAAGTCAATATCATAGCGTTTCCCTGATAGGCATCCGTTTAAAAGCTCAGCCTTGTGTTTACGCTGATATACATCAGTATTTGTTATGTCTGAGAGCTCAGTGATGAGAGGTCAAGTTGTGTGGGACGAGAATGTGACTGAAGGCTATTATCACAGCCTCTATAATCTGCTTTCATTACAGACTGAAAGTTAAAGATTTTATTTACATGAGGACAGATTTGCAACTGACCCCCAGAAAAGCCTCTTCAGATGCCGACTGGTGTGGATTTCTTTTGAACTTTGGGAGGGGGGATCACACTGCTTGTGAGTCCTAGCAAACGATTGTAGCCTTAATCGTAGCCTCATAAAGGACCATTGTCTGTTGTCAGTAGTGTAGCGATGTATGAAGCACATCTCACACAAGACTTTCAATTCTTTTGTTGATCAATGCTGCGTAATTGCATGACCAACTGAACCTGATGCAAAGTCTGTGTGGGAAGTATCTTGCCCTCACACGAAATTGTGTGGATTCCTATTAAAATGACTGTAGCAAACTAGCAAACTATTTTTTACAATTGTAATTTACCTCCAAGTCCTCCAAAAGATGTATTCAGTGTCTGAACTGATAGTTCTCACACAGTGAAAGTGGCTTATTATGACTCTTGGATAATAATACGTATTTTTATTAAGCAAAAATTTAATAAAATTGGTAACGCTTTAAAATGAGGCTCCATATAAACTAACAATTAAAAACACAATGCAATTTCATGCATTTAAGATTTAAGTATTTATTATTCTTAGTTAATGTTATTTTCATTTACTGATATACATTATTAACATCAAAAGTAACATCTGGGCTAAAATGAACTAACAATGAACATTAGCAATGGACATTAACAAAGATATTACTTGATGCATTAACTTATGTTAACTGTTGTTAACCTAATTGTAAAGTGTTACCATACCATCTATTCACTATTGTGTGAAGAAAAATAAACTTAATTTAAAATTGTTACTCAACCGAGTTAATTGTAATTGGATTGTAAGTCATATATTTTATTTACCCGCATTGAAGGTTTTTTTGGTGTTTCAGGGACAGCCTTAAACTGGTTTAAATCTTATTTTACTGATCATTGCCAGTTCATTTCTGTGGGTGGTCAGAGGTCTGAGATCGGTTCGTACTCACTGGTGTTCCTCAGGGCTCAGTATTAGGCCCTTTTCTCTTTCATATCTTTTTATCACCACTTGGGCATCTTTTGTGATCGCTCTGCCTCCACTTACCCTAACCCTTCACAATCTAATTTGTAGGCTGTTCCTCAAACCCGCTTAAGATCGATATGTGACAGATATTTTTCTTCCTGTGCTCCTATCCTTTGGAATTCTTCTCCTCCTGACCTTAGGGAAGCTCAGACTTATGGTATTTTCAAAGCTCAAATAAAGACACATTATTTTAGATTAGCATTTTCTTGTTGACTTTTGCTTTTTTATTTTATTGCTTGGGTTTTTATTGCATTTTTTTTTTTCATTTATGCATTGTTTATCTTGAATGCAGCAATTTGAGAAGCTGCTTTTTATGTCACTATATAAAATCAAGTAAGTTGTTAGTATCATCTGAATTAGAATGTCACGTCTTAGTCGATTTTGCTGTGCATTCTGTAAGGAACTAATTATGAATAAGTTATTTCAGGGTAAAAAAAAAAAATGTTTACAGGAAAAGGAAACAGCAACAACCTGCTAATTACATTTCCTAGATCTCCCCTCTCACCCATATTCATCTGTGGCAAATTGACATGACTGAAGTCATTATATTGGTTTACTCAAGGTCACATGACTCATCAGGACGGGTTTGTGTAAATAGAATTAGCTACACACGGAGACCCTTGAGACTCAGTAAACGTTCCCTCGGAATTAACAGGTTCAAATGAGCATGCAGTTATCGGTAGTGATTATTAGAGTAAACTCTATTGTGTTTTATTTTATTGGTAACACTTTACAATAAGGTTCATTTGTTAACATTAGTTAACTACATCATTAATTAGCGTGAACTAATAATGAACTGCACTTATACAGCATTTATTAATCGTTGTTGATGTTAATTTCAACATTTACTATTACTTTATTAAAATCTTTTTTACATTAGTTAATGCACTGTGAACTTACATGAACAAACATTGAACTGCTTTATTTGTATTAACTAACATTAACAAGCATTAACAGATACAGTAACAAATGTATTGCTCATTGTTAGTTCATGTTAGTTAATACATTAACTAATGTTAACTAATGAACCTTATTCTAAAGTGTTGCTATTTTATGAAATACATTTTTAAAGTTGATTTTCCATAGGAGTTTTGCAATACAATTCTGAATTCAATTGGCTTAGAAAGGTTGTATAAACGCACAGAAAAAGTGAATAAAAGAGCAAAAACAGGGGGAAAAAAAAACAATGTTGGGCAGCACCATAAATATTCACTAGTGCTTAATGGATGAGCTTGGAAGCTGTTGGTCGTACTGTCTATTTGTTGGTGTTGTTAATGTTGCTTTTTCCCCTACGTCTCATCTCCCTCATGCTCATTAGCCCCACACAGCACGCTGCGAACATCAATCTTCCCCAGCAGAGAAAAACAGCATTGCTGTCATTCGATTAATGGCAATGCTCGAGGTCCAACCGGCTGCCAAAGACCTATTCTAAATCACCACTTCTGCCCACGACGGCATTACAGAGTGGGATTCAGGTTCGTCCGTTTGGCCGAGGTTTCCAGAGCTCTTGCTTAGTTAAGATTACCTGTAACAGTCGATCTGGGATTAAGGCGGTTCATTTGAAACAGATAGTCAGGATTTTAATTCAGCGCAGAGGCCAGCTGCCATCTTGCCTGACCAGTTTCTAAATCATGTATAAAATAAGCACCATGAATTATTGATTGCCCCAAAGTCTCGCAGTCAGGACAGTTTACAGAGGCTGATTTGATGTGCTTTGAAAATGCCCCCAAATAGAGCATGTGGAAAATGGCGAAAAACGATTGCAAGTTGTCCCCGTGAAGACTCTTTTAATCTTTATTTGTATTTGCCAATTTAATAGCTCAAGCTATTTTTCAGCCGGTATGTGCTCACAATAAGATGGTGTAGATTGTCAATACAGAAGTGGTAAAAAAGAAATGGATTTCAGATTTTCTTATGAGTAGAAAGTATTTATTTGAAATATAAATCTTATGTAGGATATCATTTTCTTTATTAATTTAATACATATTTGCTGAATAAAAGTAGTATTTTTTTTTCATGTTACTTATCTCAGACATTTGAATAGTAAATCACAGTTTCCAAAATATTAAGGAGCAAAAACGGTTTTCAATATTGATAATAATAAGAAGAAATGTTTCTTGAGCAGCACATCAGCATATTAGAATGATTTATGAAGGATCATGTGACACTGAAGACTGGAGTAATAATTATGAAAATCCAGCTTTGCATCAAAGGGTTAAACATACTAAAATAGAACAGAAGTTCTTTTAAATTGTAATAATATTTCACAATACCACGATTACTGTTAAAAGTGAACGAGTAGCCTAGTTCAAGTGTAAATAAACACTGCAGGAATAAAGGAAACAGCAGACTGTGTCCTATTTTTCTTTTTTTTTTTTGATTGGATTATAGGCAATATAGTGTTTAGCGAGTTGTACAACAGTTATTCACCATAAACCATAATGCATTATGGGTATAAAAAAAATGAACTACAGGCTATAGAGAATTGTTTGCTAAATTTCCGACACCCAATAACAGACTATATTGGTAGTAGGTAGTAATTTCGGACACAGCTAAAGTCAGTCCTTATCACAGTACGGCAAACATGTTTTCAGTGTTCTTAAACCGACTAGTGCACTTTCCATGATTTGCAAACTAATTTACACTCTAAATTAGAACCCTGCCTAGTTCTTTTATGAAAACAGATTATCGCTTGCATATAGCACATCTGCTATGCTAAAGCATTGGGCCCATTTATCACTCACGTTATTGCAATCAGGTGCTCGGTGCCGGGAGTACAAGGACGACAAAAAAATGGATCTATGATTGAATAAAGGAGCAGCACTCTATAGAAAAGAATACATTTTACTAACCTCTCTGCCTGGGGCTATATGAAGACAGAAGACAGATCTAAGTATTCATATGGTGAAATTGGGTTTCCGTACTCCATCTAGCAGAAAACTGGGGAGTGACTTAGGAATTCAGTCATTTGTCTTGCTTTGGATGGTTATTTATCTCGCCTCCACTGCGTGATGGTTCAGAGTTAAAAACTCCTGAGCATATTCATCATTACCAGCATAACTGAGTTGTGTTTGGACTCTTCTGAACAACGGCTTGCCATTTGTGAGGGATTTAGAGCTTGTTCAATCATCGTTTATAAGTGAGGACATCCATGTTCTGAGGGTTTCAGGTTTAGAAGCTTTATTTGCTCTTCTCTTAGTATAGGTCCATTATAATGTTCCAGACAAACAGACAGTTCCGAGACTATTTTTGACCAACCATGCTGGTTATGTGCTGAGAGATGATACACATTGTGTTTCTGTTATTATCATTATCTTGTTGTTCTCCATCCATGAGAAAACATGTCTACAAAGTGTATCCCACTGTATGATTGTGGCTCAGTGGTGAACACTCACCTAACCAGAGGTCTTGTTGTTATTGCATTTACATCGATCAAATAGCCACTCTCCTACAGCCTTACCAAATGCAGACCTTTTAGCAAATGGTTTCTGTATGCTGGCCAGCATGAGAAAAAAGAGGAAAAAGAAAAATCTGATGTAAGAACAGAATGTTGGCTGCTCTGAGGTTGCTCTTTGCATTCACACTGTCTGTGAGTTTAAACAACTTGGATCGATTAAATACATATTTTTATGATTATACTGATCAGATTAACTTTGGAAGTTCATGTCAGCTTATTCTACTAACCCTAACCCTACCACTTGTACTCAACTAATACTCTGTTAGCATGCGGCTGCAACGTTACTAAGTAAACAGAATGTCTATAGGGGACCATCAAAGTATTACCAAATGTTTCCACAAAAGTATTAATCATGATAGCTGTTTTCAACATGGATAACTATGAGAAATGTTTCTTGAGCACAAAGTCAGCATATTAGAATAAAGACTGAAGTAATGGCTGCTGAAAAACCAGCTTTGCAATGACAAGAATACATTACATTTTAATATGAAGATAGAAAATTATAAATTGTAATAATATGTCACAATATTACACAATATTTAATGTATATTTATAATATATTTTTTATATTTTTACTGTATTTTCAATCAAATAAATGAAACATTGGTGAAAGTATATAAACCAAGTATATATATATATATATATATATATATATATATATATATATATATATATATATATACCCAATCAGTCCCTCAGTCACTATATCACGCACTCACTCACTCACTCACTCACTCACTCACTCACTCACTCACTCACTCACTCACTCACTCACCCACTCACTCACTCACTCACTCACTCACTCACTCACTCACTCACTCACTCACTCACTCACTCACTCACTCACTCACTCACTCACCCACCCACTCACTCACTCACTCACTCACTCACTCACTCACTCACTCACTCACCCACTCACTCACTCACTCACTCACCCACTCAGTCCCTCACTCACTCACTCACTCACTCAGTCAGTCAGTCACTCACTCACTCACTCACTCACTCACTCACTCACTCACTCACTATCTCACTCACTCACTCACTCACTCACTCACTCACTCACTCAGTTACTCACTCACTCACTCACTCACTCACTCACTCACTCAGTTACTCACTCACTCACTCACTCACTCACTCACTCAGTTACTCACTCACTCACTCACTCACTCACTCACTCAGTTACTCACTCACTCACTCACTCACTCACTCAGTTACTCACTCACTCAGTTACTCACTCACTCACTCACTCACTCACTCACTCACTCACTCACTCACTCACTCACTCACTCACTCAGTCAGTCACTCGCTTGGTCGCTTGCTCACTCCCTCCCTCACTCACTCACTCACTCACTCACTCACTCACTCAGTTACTCACTCACTCACTCACTCACTCACTCACTCACTCACTCAGTCACTCACTCACTCACTCACTCACTCACTCACTCACTCACTCACTCACTCACTCACTCAGTCAGTCACTCGCTTGGTCGCTTGCTCACTCCCTCCCTCACTCATTTATTTATTTGGACTGAGCTCTTTGCAATGCTTTTTTGAGATTGCCTTACATTTCTGCCAAAAATTAGGTATATTAGAAGGCATCACAATTTTCAGGACCTGTCATTTTGAGGTGATATTTGTGTCAAAAGTAAATAAAATAAAAAATGTTTTCCAGCAAGGCATTTTAAGTTTTGAGCCAATGTACTGCCAGTGGATGACTCAGGGAAAGATGTCTGTTCCTCTAATAGGTAGTTTGGGCTGTGAGCCTCCATTGCTTTTGACCCCCTATGTCTTAATTGGAGGCCAGCTGTTGGTGACAAAATGCATTTGTCTACATGTCTGACTGAATTTAACCTAAACAATATAAATAGCAGTGCGGCCATTTTGCACATTTGTTCATCGTCAAAAGCTAATTAAAAGACATCTGTTTTAATTAGAAGAGCAGGCACTTTACAAACCTTTTACTCCAGTAGAAGTTGGTTGCAGCTTTAGATTTGTTTTCTCTCTCTCATTGTGGAATCAAGTTTGAAGAAAGGTATTCTACGTTTATAAGGTTGTTTGAAATCTAAATGAACAATTGTATAAGTTGTGAGATGATAAACACTTCAGAATCTGATACTACAGTGTGAAAAACCTGATGATTAAAAAGATATGCTTTAGTTTGAGTTTATTTGCTCAGCTTTCAATCATCATAATATTACTTTTTACCCTGGACTTCTTATGAATGAGGAATGTTTTTTATTGCTCAGCCATGCAGAAGCAATATGATTTGAGACTGTGCTATTGTGAACGTGAACAGCTAAAGTGTGTTGTTAGGCATTTTCACAGTAGGATATATATTGGCATGTACAGCAAACAAAAACAGAATGTGTTCTCTATGAGTGCTGTGGAGGGATATACACATTAGCTAGAAGTTAGCTGTTACTATATATGATGTATTTTAGCACAGCTGGATTGCTATATTGACCAATCAGCATCTGAGACTATGCATTCATACAAAATACTTAGTATACAACACATGCATTAGAATGCTTTTAGTTTTCCCTAAATTTCATTATAGTGGCCTAGGTAGAATCTTAAAAAACCAAACGGTTTTGTGATCCACCAAAAAAGTCAAATGCATTTTAGAATGACATGCCGGTAATGACAGATTTTTGTCCTTTAATATGTCTGTTACTTTTATTTGAATGCTTAAACACTTGATAAAACTAGTCTAATAAAACCATGTACATGGTAATCCACATTCTTTATCATGTATTGAGTAACAATGAATGTCAGACTCTGACCCCAAACTCCCGTCCCTATTTCTCTGCACCTTGTCACGTTGCTCTTAAAATCACCCATTTTATCCTTCCAATTTTCTGCACTGTTCAGTTGGCGGCCCTTTGCCACTCGCTCTGGTCTACCGAGCTTTCCTTCTCCATGCTAAGCGGCCTCTAAAAAGTCTTCTTGATGAAATGGCTTTGTGTGTGCGCCGTGTTTCTCCAAACTTTCCTCAAGGTAGATGAGCTTAATAATGCAGACATTATGCAAATGCACTCATTAAATAGAAAATGCATTGCAACAAAGCAGATGCCTCCAAACATGTTATCTTGTTTGTAACATTTATAAATACTTATTCGCCAAGCCTGAGCTGTTTATCACAACAGACTAATGAAAAATGAATTAAAAAGCACTGTAATTAGGTTATTACACCCTGGTACGGTGTGAAAAGCTCCAAAAAGTTGACGGTTTGGACGGCAGATGATAATATTGTTTGTTTATCTTTGGTTTTGATTTATGTCGGGCTAAATATAGGCTCTTGCTGATTAGACAAAACAATCAGAATAGGCTTTGTCGTAAAATCATGTTCGTTTAAACTTATGACTTATTTCAAGGAGACACCAATCACATCGGGACCTCATCTACTCTGTACCTGCTCTTTTACTTTTCCAGGTTTTTATGTATGCTGTCCACATTATACTGTCATGTCGCTTGTCTTCTTGCAGAAAGCTCTGATACATTAATAGCGAATGATCACACATTACAAAACTACTGGGGGAGGATGGTGACAGGCCTCCATTTTACTGTCTTGATGCGTGACTTTGATTTTTTTTTTATACATTTAAATATCTTTTACAGAGAATTTCAAAGAACAGTGACAGTTTTACACCTCTTTTTGTATCTCTTTCCCCCCACCTTTTGTTAAGCTTTCAACTAGAAATTCCAAAGAAACTTGAACTGTTCCATTTTTGCTCATCAACTTAACATTTAAAAACAGGTCAAACATATGGATAATTTACATCCATATTATTCACTAGGGTGAAAGTGAAAGAGGTTTTCAAGGAACCACACGAAAATATCTCTGTATTATTCAATTATTTGCAAAAGTATACCGGTACAGTAGGTAGGGACAACATTCTTGAACAAGTTTAACTAAAATAAATCTACAATACACGCGAGTATAGACATCTTCTTAATCCTTTTTTATGTTTAATTAATCATAAATGTAAATAGGTAATAAATATCACGTTTTTGGAGAGTTTCACCAAATCCTTAACTAAGCTTATCTGATAATTTAACCCTTTCCCTGCCAGCATTTTTTTTTTTTTAAGTTGCTAGCCACCGCCAGTTTTTTTAATAATTTTCACCAAAGTTTCATGGCTCCCAGAATATTTTGGTGTATGAATATCTGAAAATATATATATAAAACGACCTTCTGCTTTACAAAATAAATAAAAAAATAATTCTAGCTTCTTGCATTCTTTTTTTTATCAACACTTGAATTGAAGTTTCGCAAAAAAGGCAACATTTTGCGCAAAAATTCCAGATCAAATTCAGAACGATGATCAAAACACAGATGGAGTAGATCGAGTCCATCAACAACCCAACGCTTCACAGTCCTGTAGCTCGTCCTGTGTCGACATTTCATTCTGTAACATTAGGCAGTTTTGAGTTATATAACGTCGATGATCGCGTTATTTTACATATGCAAATGCTTACATGCTATGGCTTGTTTCTGCTTCTTCACAGATCTTTTGGTCAGGAGATTCAGTCCTCTTTCAGAAGATGTGTCATAGCGCCCCCTGCCGTATAACAGTGAAAACACAGAAAGCCGGAGTTTTAAGAGACTTGTTGACCTTGACATACAATGTCTGCAGGGGTCCTTTCCTTTCTATAATGCAATTTATTGCTATGATATAATCCCTTGACTTTGTTGGTCATACCACATGACTTTGCTAAATAAATAAATGATTAAAGTTTTTTTTTTTTTTTTTTTTATGTCATTGCCCTAGATAATGCACCTAGCCCTCCAAACCAAAATGATAATGTGCAAAAAAATATGGGATTGAAAAGACTGCAAATATGTTGGGTTGACACATACACAATAGCTAATGTTTTGTTCATTAAATCAAACCGTGTTCTACTGGGACTCAAATTACGTTGCTAATGTGCAGCCAAGGAAAGCACAATTCTGCAAACTAACTGTGCAGATGGCCAAGTTTGTGACAGCATATTGCAGAAGGGAATTCACTGAGGACTTCTGACAAAGTCAATTTAAGTTTTAAAATCCTAAAAGAAGTAGTCTTAGAGGTTTACGGATGCACGCTTGGTGGAATTTACAGTAACTCTTGCATGATTTAAGAGAAGTTAACAGTGAAAAGCTGCCAGAAGACTGTGTTGTAATGAAGGAAGTGATATGGACGGTGGTTGAGTGTACCTGTCCTTGCTTTCTCTGACACTGACCTCAGCTTTGCTGAATGAACGAGTTTTTCGATTAACGACCACTCGTTTTGTCTTGTAATTACAGCATGTCCATGTCCACGTGCTTCCGAGAAAGGCTGCAGACTTCGAGAAGAATGACAGCATCTATGATGAGGTGAGGTTTAACTGTCTTACATGTTCCAGTTAATGCATTACATATGGTCACATACATTCTGTCAGTACATGGAACTACTTACTGTCATCATGCAAGTCAAATTTACATCTAATTTAGTTCTTGAAGGGATAGCTCACCACAAAATGAAAATGATGTAATTCCAAACCTGTATGCATTTCTTTCCTTCTTTTAACACAAAGTTAGTTATTTTGATGAATGTTTAACATTTTTAACAATGAAAGTCCGTAGGCTTCCATCCAAAGTTGTGAATTTGAATTAGGTGCAAAAATGGAATATCGCATAAAACATTTGTGAAAGAAGCGCAGTTTCAATCCCATGAACAAAGAGAGCAAAATCGTCAATTCCTGGGAAACTGCCGCAAAATATCTGTAATAAAACAATTTTGCAATCGGGGAAGCCACTGTGCTTCTTTTTCCTACATCATAAGTGACTGATGGCTGGTGTTTGGGAACACAATCGTGTGAGCCAGCTTTTGGGAGGAAATTATACCACGTCATTTTGATTATGCATCATTTCAGAATGACCAAGTCAACATTTAAGATGCTGTGCATTTCAAAAGTCCGGTTAGCCAATCACAATATCTGTTAGGGCAAAGTCACGTGAGTTTTTTTGTTGCACACTGTGAGGGATTTATTCGGTAAATGCGCTTCCATCATAGTTTGTGCAAGTCTAGTTGTCGGATAACCTTTTTTTTTTATCCACCCACCCACCCAACCACCCACCCAACCACCCAACCACCCAGCCAACCAACCACCCAACCACCCAACCACCCAGCCAACCACCCACCCACCCATACACCCAACCACCCACCCATACACCCACCCATACACCCACCCACCCACCCATACACCCAACCACCCACCCACCCATACACCCACCCATACACCCACCCACCCAACCACCCACCCATACACCCACCCACCCAACCACCCAGCCAACCACCCACCCATACACCCACCCACCCAACCACCCATACACCCACCCATACACCCACCCACCCAACCACCCATCCACCCACCACCCATCCATCCATCCATCCACCCACCCACCCACCCACCCACCCACCCACCCATCCATCCATCCATCCATCCATCCATCCATCCATCCATCCATCCACCCACCCACCCACCCATCCATCCACCCACCCACCCATCCATCCATCCACCCACCCACCCACCCATCCATCCATCCACCCACCCACCCATCCATCCACCCATCCATCCATCAACCCACCCACCCATCCATCCATCAACCCACCCACCCATCCACCCACCCACCCACCCAACCACCCATCCATCCATCCATCCATCCATCCACCCACCCACCCATCCATCCATCCACCCACCCATCCATCCATCCACCCACCCATCCATCCACCCATCCATCCATCAACCCACCCACCCATCCATCCATCAACCCACCCACCCACCCACCCATCCACCCACCCACCCATCCATCCATCCATCCACCCACCCACCCACCCATCCATCCACCCACCCAACCACCCATCCACCCACCCACCCAACCACCCATCCACCCACCCACCCACCACCCATCCACCCACCCATCCATCCACCCACCCACCCACCCATCCATCCATCAACCCACCCACCCATCCATCCATCAACGCACCCACCCATCCATCCATCAACCCATCCATCAACCCACCCACCCATCCATCCATCAACCCACCCACCCACCCACCCATCCATCCATCCCTCCCTCCCTCCCTCCCTCCCTCCATCCATCCATCCATCCATCCATCCATCCATCCATCCATCCATCCATCCATCCATCCATCCATCCATCCATCCATCCATCCATCCATCCATCCATCCATCCATCCATCCATCCATCCATCCATCAACCCATCAATCCATCCATCCATCCATCCATCCATCCATCCATCCATCCATCCATCCATCCATCCATCCATCCATCCATCCATCCATCCATCCATCCATCCATCCATCCATCCACCCACCCATCAACCCATCAACCCATCAACCCATCAACCCATCAACCCAGTCACCCACCCATCCATCCATCCATCCATCCATCCATCCACCCACCCATCCACCCATCCACCCACCCACCCATCTATCCATCCATCCATCCATCCATGAAATTGTACATATGTGCATAATTCATGATGTGAATAATGTGACTTAAATTTGGCTATATAAATATCTATCTGTATTTTTACAAGTATATTACAGTCATATATATAATGCAATCAATTTGAATCCGTCCGAGTGTTTTCTGTCCTGTATATATTATATATTGAAGTATGTTCTTACTAATGCTAGCCTGAATATCAGCAGGTTCATATGAATATTCCACTCAACCCATTTATAAGCCTTGTTTTTTTTAATTCCCAAAAGCACTTGGAGAGAAATGAAGGGCTTCATCAACAGTGGTTGACCGGTGCATGATAAATTAGCTTGTTTTTAATTTGCATGTGGTCATGAGGGTTATTGTAGAGTTTTGCTGTTTATATTTTCGGCGTCCTGCACGGCAAACGAGAGAGCTGTATTTGTCTTCATATAAATAATGACTGAGGGCTGTCCCCCCTTACCTTATACTGTTAAATGTTTTATAAGTTAAACTAGGCACATTTACTCTCTCATAAAGCCAATTTAAGAGGCGACAGGGCTTTAGCGTCCCACTGCTACTGAAGATTACTGAAGAAATGTTTTTCAAGCAGGTACTTGCCATGTGCTTTATGCTGTAATTGTCCCTGGCAGAAGAGTGGGAGTAGTGTCACATATCAAGGCAAAGGTTTTTTGTGGAAATTTCATTTTGCAAAAAAAGTAAATACTGTGCATGAGCTAATCATCTAGAGCATGACACTTTCTCTGGATATTTATGGAGGAATCCAGTCAAGAACAAGTCCTCTCATGGCAAAATCAAAAGAATGAAGACATTATTTTTTGCTCCAAGAATTTATTTATTTATTTATTTATTTTTTGTATTGTGACACTGTTTTCATAACACATTTGGGGCACGTTTCCCTCCAAATTCTCATTACCGCAAAATTTTGCATTGTCATAAACATAATTTAAAAAACAACACCAACAACGATATGAATTAATTGTAATTGTAATAGGTGTAAACTAATTGTGCTATCATGATAATAATGATTTAGGTGCACAGCTTTTATGTCCTTCTGATTTAAACACACACACACACACACACACACGCACACACACGCATACACACACACAGAGACAGACAGACATTTTTTACTGAAATAGAGAAAATTGCTAATTAGAGCATTGATTTTCTTTCTTTCTTTCTTTCTTTCTTTCTTTCTTTCTTTCTTTCTTTCTTTCTTTCTTTCTTTCTTTCTTTCTTTCTTTCTTTCTTTCTTTCTTTCTTTCTTTCTTTCTTTCTTTCTTTCTTTCTTTGCTCAGTTTATTTTGGAGTTAAAGTAGTGCTAGTCTTGCACTATTAGATCATATATCAGAGTTAAACAGCTTCTGCAACAAGAACAAATATAGGCCAGGACTTGATTTTGTCCATTGGGAATTGATTGGATAGTTGGATGGTTGTGGTTTGCTATTGGTCGATCTCATTTGAGTGACAGGTTGTCCCGCCAGTAAACTAAAGATTATGAGGGCACGTGACTTTTTTTCTATTTTTTTAAATAAGGATGTGCATTGATAAAGAGTAATTATGGACTTAATAATGGAATATATATATATATATATATATATATATAAAAATTGAGGAAGAAAAACAATGTGATGTAGATGTAATGCGGTCTTCTGCTAGATTCAGCCAATATGCTGAAAAAAGTTTAACTCAATTTAGTTAACATGACTGATTACTCCTAGGGGGAAAAGGGTTTCTGCTAAACTGCTTTTAGATTACTTTTATTACCATGTGCAATATAAAGTCATACATTATCCAGCATACAAAAACAAATTGGAGGTTTATAGTAAACGTTTTAACAAAATATTGCAGCTGTAGTATAGAAAAGAGTTTAGTAAATTTAAAGACAACCTCACACAGAATTTGTAAGAGTACATTTTTTAAAGACAATACAGCCTTCATCGTAACAGAAATGTTGTGAAAGTGAATGCATAAAAAAACAGATAACACTTTATAATAACTGCATGCTATTTATCATTAGCTAAGTATTAGTAAACAGTTAATTAATCATTTATAACACATTAATAGACATTAATAAGCAGTTTATGAATACAGCTATAAATGCTTTATAATTGATTTATAAGCATACCTATAATGTGTTTAATAATTGTATTTTCATACTTTATTAATGATCAATTTATCATTTCTAAATGAAGTATTGTATTATTTACAAACCAGTTATATTAATCAATACAAATAGTTTATTAATAATTTACTCACACTTTCTAAGTGATCTTATGAACCACTGACAACTAAATAACTGGTTTGTAAATAATGCAATACTTCGTTAAGAAATGATAAATTGATCATTACAAAAGTATGAAAATACAATTATTAAACACATTATAGATATGCTTAAATCAAGAATAAAGCATTTATAGCTGTATTCATAAACTGCTTATTAATGTCTACTAATGCTTTATAAATGATGAATTAACTGTTTACAAATGCTTAGCTAATGATTAATAGCGTGCAGTTATTATAAAGTGTTACCAAAAAACAAATTTGCCATAATATGTATTGAGATAACAATCTTAAAAAAAAATCTAAATAGTACAAATTGAATGAAACAAACTGAACAGGAAAACACTAAACCCTGATGTCTGCAAATGGGATTGACCCCAATTGAACATTTGTTTATTTGGGGCATCAGTGTTCCTTCACTGAGTTTACTGTATACATATAAATCATACAGTAGACGACAAAGTAGGACCAACATGACTGAATTTTGTCCATAAATGGCAAAAGCTTCTGCATAAATATAAAGAGCATTAATCCTCATAATGGCTCATACTGCTGTATGTAATGATCTCTTAAAAATGAATTGCTTGTCTTGCAGCATTCCTCATTTTTAGAAGTCGCTTTAGGGTAACGTGTCTGCATAAGAAATCAGGGTCTCACTTTATTTTATGGTCCCTTTAACACACTCTGTTGACTATAAGTAACGTTGCACCTACTTGTCTACTAACTCTCATTGTGTCAGTAGAGTATTAGTGGACTGTTAGGGTTAGAATAAGTTGACATGTAGTTGCAAAGTTACTTATAGGAGGAACATCAATAAAGAGTTAGCTGATATTAAGCAGACAGTCTGCTAATACTCCAATGAGAGCTAGTTGACATGTAGCAAAGTTACTTATAGTCAACAGAATGTTACCGAAATCAAACTAAAAGTGCCACTAACCATATTGGCTCATTGGAAAAACACACCTGTGGCAACAGCAGAAACTTGAAGAAAGCTTTAGCTACCTGAAAAATATGTGCAAGTGTACCTGGACAAAAGCAGTTTTAAAAGCAAAGGGTGGTCACATCAAATATTTATTTGATTGAGTTAATATAAGTTAATTGACAATTCAAATCTATTCATGACATTGTTTTTGAAAGCATCCTCACTTTACAGCATTTTAACACACGTGCTTTAAACTTTACTCAGTACTGTAGCTTTGGAGGTAGGTGTGTGCATAATTATTATGCAAGTCGATACTCTGATCATATTTCTTTTTCAAGTATTTTACCAATTCCAAACCACTAGTCTTCATAACTGCTACTTGCTTTTTATCTGATCATTTAATCGAGTGATATATAATTGTAAGGGTTAGGAAGTTTCTGGAATTCAGAAATCTGGGCTTCAGGAATTTTCCTGAAGGTACAAAGAGCCAAGAAAGAGATTTAACTCACACTGAAAGTCAAAAATTATTAAATGCCCTTGAGAAAGATGCGATTCTAAAGCAATGCTAGAAATGGCAAAAAAATACATGAATAAAAAACAGGTTGTAAAGAAAAGACATGTTAACTGCAAAAAAATTAGGTGTGAAACCAACGGGAACCATTTAGTCTCCAGTGCCGCAGTATTTTCCAGAACCGCAACTTACTTGGAGTCTCCAGAAGTGCTAGTTGTCAGGAGACTTTGCTAAGGTAAAGAATCCTGAAACTTGACCCCACTTAATAAGAATCATAAGCTAAAGTGTGTGTTAAATAGAAGATGTTTTTAAAGGCTGATAGTTTGAGAGTGACTCTTGAGGCACCAGCAGCACTTCCTCTTGTACCACTGTTTGAAAAATGTATTTCAGAGGATCTGACAGTGAGTTTTGAGAGTTCATTTCAAGTCCATATGCTACCCTGAAAGGTCTTGCTCATTGTTAGAAGCAGCTCACACCATGACTCCCTGTCTGACTTGAACTGGTGCTGGTATGTGGCCAGAGCAATAAACTGCAATGTCCGTAATGTAAGATGCCTAAGACAGTGCTTCAGGGAGACAAAAGGACAGCTGATCAATGTGTGTAATCATGTGTGTCCCCACATACAGTATGTTCGAGAACTTGCAAGTGCCTTGGTGGAAAAGTGGAGCAACATCGTTTTATTCACTAATAAGAAATGACTTGGAATCATGCATTTGTCAATCAAGTTGTTTTGGCTGCAGACTACAAGAACAACTCAATAGAAATACATTTCTTGCTAATATTCTGTGGAACAAATTCAATCCAGACTGCACAGGACTATCTGTTTATCCAACCAATGGAAGACATGGAGATATTCACGAAAAGAGCAATTATTTTTGCAATTCAGTAGAAATCGCACACTTCAGCTTTAACATCCATACTTTGAAGAAACTATTCATGTGCCAGTTGATGAAGATTTTAGTTCAGCCCTTTTATCTTTTAAGTCCTTTTATCTTCCCACTCCTTCAATCGTGAACAGGCCTCATCCCGAGCACCGGGCCCAGAGCGTCAGGCATCACAGTTAGGGTGTTTACCCAGCACGGTTAACAATGGGACTCCAGCGTGGGCTTTTATTTGTCACTTTATTGAGACAATGTGACATGCTACAGTAGACTCCCGCAGCGTGGTCATAAAGAGTCTGACAGCTCCTGTGTGAAAGATTCAGTCGTCAGCGCAGCTTTTGTCTGATGTACCTGATGGCATTTCCACTTCCATTTGCAGTGTCACCTTGCCAAAGAAAAGACTATCGCTGCTTATCATACTTGTGTTGTGGCGATTTTTCTTCCCTTCTATTCTTCCCTTTCTCGCTTTTATTTCTTTGTCGTGGCCTTTATATTTTTCTTTTTTAATTTTCTTGTCAGTCAATCGAATGGTGGTAGAAGGTAGTTTATTCTCCATTATTTACCCCAATCTTAAAGTTCTCTCAATATTTGCTCTCACTCAAATTGTTCCAAACCTGTATGGCGTTCTTTCTTTTCAATTTTGAAGAGTTGTGCTGATCGCTTTTTTTCATTCAGTTACAATGAAAGAGGACTGAAGCTTTCAAGTTTCCAAAAAGACACAAAACACCATTAAACTTTCATAAAAGTAAGCAAGGCCTATGACGGATGCTCTATAGTCAAAGTCTTCTTTGTCATCAGCTATCTCTACATGTGTGAGAAACAATTTAGGGCCAGATTTAATAAGCAGGGCAAATTAGCGTGGGAGCGCAAATCCCCAAAAAGCGCCGATGATTAATAAAAAATAAAAATAGGGTTTGCGCTGGCACAAAATTGGTATCTAAATTGGTATTTCTATTGAGTTGTTAAAGGGATACTTCACCTCTGGAAAGATAAATGTGTATTTAAAATGGGTCATTTATGTAGAAGAAATGTGAAATTATTTTTGAATTTGGAGTTTTCTAGACTGAGAAAAGCCAGAAAATGTATTTTTGGCTTATGTGGATGAAAGACAACAACTCCCAGAATGCACTTGCTTCGCTGCCCTAGGAGGCCACGCCTACCGGTAACAGAGCGCAGTAGTTAAACAACAAGTCTAGGCTACTAGTGAGTCTCCGTGATTAGTGTGCCCGAAAATGTGTTTCGAGATCACCTAAAATGTCCGGGATTGGGCTTTTGCGTTCTACAGTCGCCATTCATCATGTTTACTGTGGCGAGCAGGACGAGTGAGGGCCGCGGGAGAACGGCACGAGTCATGTTTACTGTGGCGAGCAGGACGAGTGAGGGCCGCGGGAGAACGGCGCGAGTCATGTTTACTGTGGCGAGCAGGACGAGTGAGGGCCGTGGGAGAACGGCGTGAGTCATGTTTACTGTGGCGAGCAGGACGAGTGAGGGCCGCGGGAGAACGGTGTGAGTCATGTTTACTGTGGCGAGCAGGACGAGTGAGGGCCGCGGGAGAACGGCGCGAGTCATGTTTACTGTGGCGAGCAGGACGAGGGAGGGCCGCGGGAGAATGGCGTGAGTCATGTTTACTGTGGCGAGCAGGACGAGTGAGGGCCGCGGGAGAATGGCGTGAGTCATGTTTACTGTGGCGAGCAGGACGAGTGAGGGCCGCGGGAGAACGGCACGAGTCATGTTTACTGTGGCGAGCAGGACGAGTGAGGGCCGCGGGAGAATGGCGTGAGTCATGTTTACTGTGGCGAGCAGGACGAGTGAGGGCCGCGGGAGAACGGCACGAGTCATGTTTACTGTGGCGAGCAGGACGAGTGAAGGCCGCGGGAGAACGGCGCGAGTCATGTTTACTGTGGCGAGCAGGACGAGTGAGGGCCGCGGGAGAACGGCGTGAGTCATGTTTACTGTGGCGAGCAGGACGAGTGAGGGCCGCGGGAGAACGGCGCGAGTCATGTTTACTGTGGCGAGCAGGACGAGTGAGGGCCGCGGGAGAACGGCGCGAGTCATGTTTACTGTGGCGAGCAGGACGAGTGAGGGCCGCGGGAGAACGGAGCGAGTCATGTTTACTGTGGCGAGCAGGACGAGTGAGGGCCGCGGGAGAACGGCGCGAGTCATGTTTACTGTGGCGAGCAGGACGAGTGAGGGCCGCGGGAGAACGGCGCGAGTCATGTTTACTGTGGCGAGCAGGACGAGTGAGGGCCGCGGGAGAACGGCGCGAGTCATGTTTACTGTGGCGAGCAGGACGAGTGAGGGCCGCGGGAGAACGGCGCGAGTCATGTTTACTGTGGCGAGCAGGACGAGTGAGGGCCGCGGGAGAACGGAGCGAGTCATGTTTACTGTGGCGAGCAGGACGAGTGAGGGCCGCAGGAGAACGGCGCGAGTCATGTTTACTGTGGCGAGCAGGACGAGTGAGGGCCGCGGGAGAACGGCACGAGTCATGTTTACTGTGGCGAGAAGGACGAGTGAGGGCCGCGGGGAGAACGGCGCGAGTCATGTTTACTGTGGCGAGCAGGACGAGTGAGGGTCGCGGGAGAACGGAGCGAGTCATGTTTACTGTGCCGAGCAGGACGAGTGAGGGCCGCGGGAGAACGGCACGAGTCATGTTTACTGTGGCGAGAAGGACGAGTGAGGGCCGCGGGAGAACGGCGCGAGTCATGTTTACTGTGGCGAGCAGGACGAGTGAGGGTCGCGGGAGAACGGCGCGAGTCATGTTTACTGTGGCGAGCAGGACGAGTGAGGGCCGCGGGAGAACGGCGCGAGTCATGTTTACTGTGGCGAGCAGGACGAGTGAGGGCCGCGGGAGAACGGCGCGAGTCATGTTTACTGTGGCGAGCAGGACGAGTGAGGGCCGCGGGAGAACGGCGTGAGTCATGTTCACTGTGGCGAGCAGGACGAGTGAGGGTCGCGGGGAGAACGGCGCGAGTCATGTTTACTGTGGCGAGCAGGACGAGTGAGGGCCGCGGGAGAACGGCGCGAGTCATGTTTACTGTGGCGAGCAGGACGAGTGAGGGCCGCGGGAGAACGGCGCGAGTCATGTTTACTGTGGCGAGCAGGACGAGTGAGGGCCGCGGGAGAACGGCGCGAGTCATGTTTACTGTGGCGAGCAGGACGAGTGAGGGCCGCGGGAGAACGGCGCGAGTCATGTTTACTGTGGCGAGCAGGACGAGTGAGGGCCGCGGGGAGAACGGCACGAGTCATGTTTACTGTGGCGAGCAGGATGAGTGAGGGCCGCGGGAGAACGGCGCGAGTCATGTTTACTGTGGCAAGCAGGACGAGTGAGGGCCGCGGGAGAACGGCGCGAGTCATGTTTACTGTGGCGAGCAGGACGAGTGAGGGCCGCGGGAGAACGGCGCGAGTCATGTTTACTGTGGCGAGCAGGACGAGTGAGGGCCGCGGGAGAACGGCCCGAGTCATGTTTACTGTGGCGAGCAGGACGAGTGAGGGCCGCGGGAGAACGGCGCGAGTCATGTTTACTGTGGCGAGCAGGACGAGTGAGGGCCGCGGGAGAACGGCGCGAGTCATGTTTACTGTGGCGAGCAGGACGAGTGAGGGCCGCGGGAGAACGGCGCGAGTCATGTTTACTGTGGCGAGCAGGACGAGTGAGGGCCGCGGGAGAACGGCGCGAGTCATGTTTACTGTGGCGAGCAGGACGAGTGAGGGCCGCGGGAGAACAGCGCGAGTCATGTTTACTGTGGCGAGCAGGACGAGTGAGGGCCGCGGGAGAACGGCGCGAGTCATGTTTACTGTGGCGAGCAGGACGAGTGAGGGCCGCGGGAGAAGAGCGCGAGTCATGTTTACTTTGGCGAGCAGGACGAGTGAGGGCCGCGGGAGAACGGCGCGAGTCATGTTTACTGTGGCGAGCAGGACGAGTGAGGGCCGCGGGAGAACAGCGCGAGTCATGTTTACTGTGGCGAGCAGGACGAGTGAGGGCCGCGGGAGAACGGCGCGAGTCATGTTTACTGTGGCGAGCAGGATGAGTGAGGGCCGCGGGAGAACGGCGCGAGTCATGTTTACTGTGGCAAGCAGGACGAGTGAGGGCCGCGGGAGAACGGCGCGAGTCATGTTTACTGTGGCGAGCAGGACGAGTGAGGGCCGCGGGAGAACGGCGCGAGTCATGTTTACTGTGGCGAGCAGGACGAGTGAGGGCCGCGGGAGAACGGCGCGAGTCATGTTTACTGTGGCGAGCAGGACGAGTGAGGGCCGCGGGAGAACGGCGCGAGTCATGTTTACTGTGGCGAGCAGGACGAGTGAGGGCCGCGGGAGAACGGCGCGAGTCATGTTTACTGTGGCGAGCAGGACGAGTGAGGGCCGCGGGAGAACGGCGCGAGTCATGTTTACTGTGGCGAGCAGGACGAGTGAGGGCCGCGGGAGAACGGCGCGAGTCATGTTTACTGTGGCGAGCAGGACGAGTGAGGGCCGCGGGGAGAACGGCGCGAGTCATGTTTACTGTGGCGAGCAGGACGAGTGAGGGCCGCGGGAGAACGGCGCGAGTCATGTTTACTGTGGCGAGCAGGACGAGTGAGGGCCGCGGGAGAACGGAGCGAGTCATGTTTACTGTGGCGAGCAGGACGAGTGAGGGCCGCGGGAGAACGGCGCGAGTCATGTTTACTGTGGCGAGCAGGACGAGACTGAGGGCCGCAAGAGAACGGAGCGAGTCATGTTTACTGTGGCGAGCAGGACGAGTGAGGGCCGCGGGAGAAGAGCGCGAGTCATGTTTACTTTGGCGAGCAGGACGAGTGAGGGCCGCGGGAGAACGGCGCGAGTCATGTTTACTGTGGCGAGCAGGACGAGTGAGGGCCGCGGGAGAACGGCGCGAGTCATGTTTACTGTGGCGAGCAGGACGAGTGAGGGCCGCGGGAGAACGGCGCGAGTCATGTTTACTGTGGCGA
This sequence comes from Tiaroga cobitis, assembly GCA_030578255.1. Taxonomy (NCBI): domain Eukaryota; kingdom Metazoa; phylum Chordata; class Actinopteri; order Cypriniformes; family Leuciscidae; genus Tiaroga; species Tiaroga cobitis. The sequence goes on from CM060601.1 coordinate 1,766,636, forward strand.
GCAGGACGAGTGAGGGCCGCGGGAGAAGAGCGCGAGTCATGTTTACTTTGGCGAGCAGGACGAGTGAGGGCCGCGGGAGAACGGCGCGAGTCATGTTTACTGTGGCGAGCAGGACGAGTGAGGGCCGCGGGAGAACGGCGCGAGTCATGTTTACTGTGGCGAGCAGGACGAGTGAGGGCCGCGGGAGAACGGCGCGAGTCATGTTTACTGTGGCGAGCAGGACGAGTGAGGGCCGCGGGAAAACGGCGCGAGGCCGGTGGCGTGATTACCGATGAGCGACACCTGTGAGACGCACCGGTCTCGTGTCTCTCACGGAGGAGCGGGAACTTTCTTAGCAATGTGAAAACGCACATCAACCGATCACTTGTTTAGCGTTCATGTAAACACTACATTCACATTCACCAATCGGAATGAATTCAGTTAGATTGAAACAAAAGCTGTGCATGTAAACAATGAATGTTTCGTTCATACAAGTCCTCTTTGAAACTTAAAAGCAGTTGCATGTGAAAGAGCGACGAATGCAGTTCTTCTTTCTTTTGTGTTCCACAGTGTAAATAATGACAGAAGGTTCATTTGTGGGTAAACAAATCCTTTAATAATTCAAGATTTGAGTTTGACCAAAACCTGTCATCGCAGCAGAAGCTTTAAATGGGCTGTTTTCTTTGGCGCTGGATGGATTCCAAGAACCAGGACTTTATTTGTTTGCTGTCTCTCATTTCTCATCCCTAATGTATTAAATGGCCATTTGCTAAATGGTGTGTTGAAAGATGCCACCATGCTCGTGGAGAAAGAAAAAAAACAGAACCACAAGTGCAGAGGTTTTTGGATTCATGAAGTGCTTTCTAATCTCACCAACTCCATCCTCTCCGTAAAGGTCAGTGATTTTCAGAAATAAGTGTTGTGACCTTTTTTTAATCATGAGAATGAAAGCAAAAGCGTTGCACTTTAACAGTTGTAAATTTGAAACAGGACCGTGAGAGTTTAGCCCTAAAATCATAACTTTCAGTTGTTTTTACAGTCCCTAAAGGGTTATGAAACATTAAAGGCTTTATGGAATACAATGAATTCATTATTTAGAAATAAGATTTTTGTAAAACTTGTTTTTCAACATCAAGTCAATGTCACTGAATGCAACAGAGGACAACATGTTCATTTTTGACTGAACTATTCCTGTAAAAAAGATGTTCATTTCACAGTGTTCTTTGTGATACTCTTCCTTGTAATATTAAAACTGTAATCCAGTTTTGGATCTAAGATCGAATCTGATCATTCATTAATCTTTCAAATTCATAACATAATATCCCGTCTGCACTGCAATGCCTCTGAAAAGAAAGCTGTTATAAATCCATACAGTAAAAAAAAACAGCCTTCTGCATCTAAAGTTTTATTATTATTATTATACAGTTCTGTTCCACATGTACATACTATGTACTTAGCAATTACAATAAATAGGTTATAACTAGGCACTAACCCTGTACCTGCCGCTAAACCCAGGGCATAAAACTAACTTTTTGGCACACCTGCTGCCAATGGCCGGTAATTTCAGAAAATGTATCTACCATAGATATTTTTTACTGACCAAGAATAACGGCAATAACACCAAAATTTAAGAAGATTTCAATTTAAAACATTTAAAACATAAACCAAAATGAATACATTTAAACATTTAAGACAAGTAAACAGTCAGTAGTAAAAAAAAAAAAGGAAATCAAATTACAAGCAAAATCACAAATAAATACAATATAACAAAGATACAAATGAAATAGGTTTCAGCTCGTTTTATATACATATACTCGCCAACGCTGATTTTTACCCTCATTTGGCTTTTGGTGGGTGTTCATTTTAGGCCCTGCCTAAACCTAACCTTAACCCATGTGGTTACATTATTAATTTACTCACCAATCATGTCGTTCCAAACCCCAACTTTCATTCATCTTCAGAACACAAATATTTTTTATGAAACCTGAGAGATATTTTTCCCTACCACTTTGTCGCTTCACAAAATTCATGAAGAGATCGTCAAACTAATCCATATGAATTGAGATGTTTAGTCCAAATATTCTGAAGAGACACAATCACTTTATATGATGAACAGATTGAATTTAGGCTTTAAACATTCATCAACACACACATCAGTTACAGCTCAAGCATGTTCGCTTGACATGCAAGAACCAATGAGGTTCATTCTTGTGTTACGCAGCACGTTTGAGCTTCAGCAAGAGCCAATGAGGTTCATTCTTGTGTTACGCAGCACGTTTGAGCTTCAGCAAGAGCCAATGAGGTTCATTCTTGTGTTACGCAACACGTTTGAGCTTCAGCAAGAGCCAATGAGGTTCATTCTCGTGTTACGCATCACGTTTGAGCTTCAGCAAGAGCCAATGAGGTTCATTCTCGTGTTACGCATCACGTTTGAGCTTCAGCAAGAGCCAATGAGGTTCATTCTCGTGTTACGCAGCACGTTTGAGCTTCAGCAAGAGCCAATGAGGTTCATTCTCGTGTTACGCATCACGTTTGAGCTTCAGCAAGAACCAATGAGGTTCATTCTTGTGTTACCCATCACGTTTGAGCTTCAGCAAGAGCCAATGAGGTTCATTCTCGTGTTACGCAGCACGTTTGAGCTTCAGCAAGAGCCAATGAGGTTCATTCTTGTGTTACGCAGCACGTTTGAGCTTCAGCAAGAGCCAATGAGGTTCATTCTCGTGTTACGCATCACGTTTGAGCTTCAGCAAGAGCCAATGAGGTTCATTCTCGTGTTACGCAGCACGTTTGAGCTTCAGCAAGAGCCAATGAGGTTCATTCTCGTGTTACGCATCACGTTTGAGCTTCAGCAAGAGCCAATGAGGTTCATTCTCGTGTTACGCATCACGTTTGAGCTTCAGCAAGAGCCAATGAGGTTCATTCTCGTGTTACGCAGCACGTTTGAGCTTCAGCAAGAGCCAATGAGGTTTGTTCAACAAGTAAGGTTAAACTTCTGTTTATGTTCGTTGATTAATGTTTATACTTAAATAAAAGACTACATTCAATCTGTTCATCATATAAAGTGATTGTGTCTCGTCAGAAAATGTGGATTAAATTACTCGATTCATATGGATTAGTATTACAATTTCTTTATGAACTTTTTGAAGCTTCAAAGTGGTGTTTGAGTTGAGCTGTCAATGGAGGAACAGAAATCTCTCAGATTCCATTAAAAATACCTTAATTTGTGTTTTGAAGATGAACGAAAGTCTTGCGGATTTGAAAAGACATGAGGATGAGTAAATGATGACAGAATTTTCATTTTTGGCTGTACTAACCCTTTAATGAGGAGATATTAAAAAGACAGAGTGACGATTATTATCACACTCCTGCCAACCCATCGGCAGGGAAACGTTAAAAATGGTTCTAGGTTGAGAGGACAGTCAGATTCTGCCCAGGGATCTAACTTTAGAAATCACCATTGAACCTTTTTTATTTTTTTTTCTCAAACTCTTGAAGGGGGAAAAGGAATCTAATTATGAAAGGTAAGATGAACAGAGGCCTGCCAAATATGCCAAAATGTATAATGTGTGTTATGCCCAATAACAACGAAATTGCAAAAATCATGTTTTCAAAAAAGGTTTCCCAAAGATTTATATAGCAAACAGCCAGTCCTACACCAAAGGAAAGTAAATACGGTTCCTATTCATATCAAAATAAAAACTTCGCCTTTAAAAGATCCCTTGAGGTTTATTAAAACTAAGAGAAAATGCCACTGATCTGATGTTATAAATGCATAACAGTGTTGGGAAGCTTTGAAACTGAGTGACAAACAACAGCAGCATACTGTAAGTAACTAATCATGATATTGATTTGTAAAATCATTGTAATATATGTTATAACATATTAGTATTATTATTATTATAAATGGCTGTCTAACGGTTTGTGATGTTTGATCTCCTCGTCAGTGCTTTAAAAAACGCGGTGCGTTTTAGGTTCTAGAGAGCATTTGATTGGACAGAAAATCTGTTGAAAAGCAGAATGATGTCAACAAAATTCTTGATTTTATTAGTGGTTTGTATATTTTGAATGTACATATATGCTAAGTACGATTTTCTTTTTTGTTGTTGATAAAAATTCAACTGATTTCATGAGTACTAACATTTACTGAATATTACATTACTTCCGTTGTATAAATATTGTTGAAAATCATGAGATTAGTTTTATTCTATTGATAGCCTTGATTTTTACCGTAAGGAATAAACTAATTTGCATGTAGCTTTGTAAAAATGCTAGAATTGTTTTTAATATTTTAGCTTTAACACATTGATTGTGAAAATGCAAAAGTCAGTTATTTACTGTATTTTACAAACCATGTCATTTTTTATAAGTCAAGTCAAGTCAAATATATTTATATAGCGCTTTTCAAAATACAGATTGTATCAAAGCTGCTTCACAGTATCAATCAAAACAACTTAACAATGTTTGTTTATTACTGGGAAAAATAACTCATTCCCTTTTTCTCATTTAGAATGAATTGGTATTTTTACACAAAATCATATAGCTCTCCTTATAGTGTAAAAGTCCCATGCAAAGGTGTCATCTTATTTGGGGGTCCTTAGCATAACAAAATGTGAAATGTGTAGTCAAAAGTGTTCATTTAGAGATAATAGCATTCCTTTATCCGGTCTAAAACGCTCCTCCTCAAAATACCCCATTGAATAAGTCTCACTTATTTATAGCTCTGATTGTCTTTTATCTCACTGATTTTACCCTTTGTTTCATTATCTACGCAATCAATACATCGTCCCCAGACTTCTCTCAATTTCAGAGAAATACACTGACCCGCTTAGAGGCTTTGAAATCAAGTATCTCATACTTTCTTTCTCTTGTACCCTCTTCTTTTTTTCTGCCCTGATGTGGTTTGATAGCGTTGTTCACTAGATCGTTATCGATGGCTCCTTCTCACAAGCTATGGCGGTACAGTGAGCGAGCGATCATATTTGGCGTAGCGTTTGGGGGCGGGAGCGTCTCGGCTGTTATTTGGGGCGTGATTTATCGTCGGGCCCTCCTTCCTCCGCGCCAGAGTTGCGGCGGAAAAACAAAGACGGGGGAGAGGGCAACGTAATGAGAAATATCAATGTATTCTCATGTTCCTGCTCTCCCTGACAGCACACAATCCATCTCTCTGACACTCACCTAGTTAACATTTTTATCAGAGGGCCAGGACTCGTCATTTTTTACCCCCTTCCTCTAGCGAGAGTATAAGTCTCCACTAATAGTTTAGATAAAGATGAAGAATCAGAAAAATAGCTGCACTGCTCCTCGTGAGAATGATAAACAATGGAGCCAGCAGTTGGTTTCTTATTTTTACCCTCTCATAGCTCTTTTTACAGCAATCGCTGTACCAACCTTAAAGGTTGGTGTACCAGCAGTACCTGCTCCTCCCTCGGGGAAATGGAAGGAAATGGCAAAATTATGTGTAGGCTTTTTTGATGGCCGGTTGTGCATGTTGAATATGGTAAATGTGACCCTTCTATAATTGAGTGTGGATGATTGCAGTGTCCACTGTGGAGTGAAGCCAATATCTTTATCTGGATCTGTTGCAATGGTACAATTATTTGTATCCATATATGTATTCAACCCGAGTGGCAACCTTCAATTCACGACTGGCCGCTAGAGACAGGCTCCATAATGGAGTCAATTCCATACAGTATGTTTGTTATGTTTACAGCCTGGTACAAAAATTGGTTTTGGTCTATATAGCTAATTTTGCTCTTCATGACAACTGTGAGGGGGGTGTTTTTTTTTATATAACTCATCCGTTTAAATTATATTAAGCCTTCATAGGGGCAATAGCATTATTGCGGCAGTGGCTCAGTGGTTCATGTAGGTTGTCTACAAACCAGAAGGTTGGTGGTTCAATCCCCGGTTCCACCTGACCAAGTGTCGAGGTGTCCATGAGCAAGACACCTAACCCCAGCTGTGTGTGTGTGTGTGTGTGTGTGTGAGACACCTAACCCCAGCTGTGTGTGTGTGTGTGTGTGAGACACCTAACCCCAGCTGCTCCCGACGAGCTGGATGGCGCCTTGCATGGCTGACACCGCCGTCGGTGTGTGTGAATGGGTGAATGCGAGGCAATATGTAAAGCGCTTTGGTGGCCATTGGGTCTGTGAAAGCGTTATATAAATGCAGTCCATTTACCATTTAAAGTTCTGCAAAATTAAGGGCGTGGCAGTTGAGTGACAGGTGGATTGCCGCTGCTGTCACTCCTAGCCATTTGTCTGCATGCAACCAGGCACCTCAGCTCCACCCACGTCCCGCCTCTTTGCCCATTTTCTGTTGTCCAGGAGTGGCACGCATTGACGCCCTGCCAAGATGGCGACGGCCGGCTCCGCCCACTTTTAGGCTTCGCAAATGCTATTCAGAATCCTACGGATGAAGTCACAGACACCACGTCCATATTTTTTTACACTGTATGATTCAACCAAACCCGAATGTGGGAGGGGCTTAGACTCTACATTTGTCAAAACTATAAGAAAAGCATATTTTAAATGTACTATAATTTTGTTCCCTTCATAATTCATATATAGCAAAAATGCATTGTATCATTTTTGTATACAATAATTTTTTTCTTATTCCACATTTTTTTTTGTTGTAAATCTCTTTTAAAGGTAGGGTAGGTCATTTTCAGAGCGGCTAGCAATAGCAAGTTAGCTTTGAAAGCATGAGATCTCACTCTCCCTTCTGAGCGTCTCTAAAGCCACGCCTCCTTCAAAACACATGAACCCGTACAACAAAAGCGTCATGAGAGATGCCGTTAAACTACCTCATGTCTCAAAGCACATGACATTACAATAATAATGAACTACAACTTAAAGGGGTCATGACATGGTTTTTTGTTTTGTTTTATTATGTTCCCTTATGTGCAATTATAGTATTACTATAGTTTTTTGTACAAAAAACTTTAAAAATGTAGTGATTTATGACCTTTTCCCACCCTGTTTCTCCCCCTCTGATTCAAACAGTCTGTTTTGGAGGTGTTTCCCCTTTAAGAGTTCAGTGTTAACGCCAATTGTTATGATTGGCTAACGTCAGTGCTGCTTATGCATAAATTATTAACGTTAATCATTTTGTATCACATGTAGGCTACACAATGCTCCGCCACGTGAAACTTCGGTCTTCCGATCTTTTACCATCGTGTCAATTCTCAATTGATTTTGATTCATATGCGCGAGGGAGAGAGAGAGGGAGAGCAAGACAGTTTGAAGGCGCGCGCGCGGCCGGGGCTCTCTCTCTCTCTCTCTCTCTCTCTCTCTCTCTCTCTCTCTCTCTCTTTCTTTTCGTTCTTTCAGTAACATGCGCCCACACTCATCTAACGTTACATCACTCACCGAACAAATAAGGCTTTGGTGGGCTGCATATGCTGCAAATAAACTGCATCCAACTGCTTTCCCTGACGTCTGGGTCGTTCGACAGCATTCAAACATGTTTGTCCACAGCCAGGAACAGCACATCTGCGTGGCGTATACAGAACCCCTCGCTGCACGTCAACGCATGCGATGATGTCAAATGAGGCGTAGTTGTCTTGCGCTGGAGGCGGTCATATGCAAACGACTGGGACGTCACTTCGTACCGTGACGTCACTAAGAACAAAGTATCTAGAACGAGCTGTATTTAGAGCTTGATTAAATAAATGGTTCGTTTATAATGGGGAGGACGTCTTAAGCTATTAAACTTGCAGGAGGTTTTAATGGTACAAAGACCTCTTAAATACCAAAAGATCAAGGCAAATTTGGTTTCTCATGTCATGACCCCTTTAAAGAGCGCTGACCTGTACCACCTGACTGCTGCAGATTCATTCGGCGTCGATAGTGTTGACATTGAAATGCATAAATTTGAGTCACAAACCGCTCCAAGTATAACGTCACAGGTTTTCATGTCTTCCAGATTACAGTAGTTATGGCGTAAACGCAGCATGAGCCTGTTGTTTCGGTTAAGGAGGAACTGCATAAGATGGCTGTTGTTTCGGTTGCGCTGCTCAGGGACTGACGTCTGTCTAACTCTGCATAGCATGAAACACACTGATGACGTGGGATGTCTGCGAGCAGGTGTGTGGAGGTACAGAAATACATACGTTGACAGGCAGGTAGGACATCGTATCACTGCATTTGGACTGAATGCAATCATTGGACGAACATTTTATGGTCCTACCACAGACGAGATATATACATTTAGACCATAAAGCTTGGTGATTGTCATCCGGATGTGAATAGACTTTCAACCAGCATAACAAAAAAATGTTTCTGGAACAAATCGCCTACCCTGCCTTTAATTAAAACAATAATGGTAAATAAAATGAACAAGTTCTTTAGAGGAGGTTTAATTTGTGTATGGGACGGCTGTAGAAGGTTTTTGTCAAATTCAAATTTTGTCCCCACCACTTTTTGACAGGAAATGTATCTGGTTGCTGTGACAACTTCACACACTTGCTATATACTGTATATATATTAATGATTTGAATTTAATTATATATTAAATAAGATTGAACTTATTTATCCGTGCCTTTCCATATAAGGTATCCAGCTGTGGGCACATCACTAGTGTCGCATGTACCAGCCAAACAATTGTCATTTAAAATGTTATTTTTCTTTAAAGTTCAAGGCTCAATCCCAATTCACCCCTTGGCCTTACCCCTTGTTTGCGAGTGTACCCCTTGGCCCTTAAAACAGAGTTACAACGGCCAAGGGGTTGAAATATTCCCCTACGAAATGGAGCAACCCTTCATGAACCCGATACGTCATCAGTCGTCGGCGATGGCTCTGCCGTTACGGAGTTTTTACAGGATTTCTCCATGACAACGACTGACAATCAGCGCAGCTGCTCTTAACTTTGAGGAAACATGATGATTATAACATTCCTTCCTCGAAATGTGTCTTTTCTGATTCGGAACGGTAATTTATTATACAATTTCTTAATTTAAATGACTATAGTATTATTATAAGAGTAAATAAAGTGCATGGTGGTGTCATCTGGCGCATTTAAATGTTTAACCGTTTGCAAAGCCATCTCGCCGGTGATTTGCGATGCATTCTGTGAACTTTCTCGTAGCCCTCCGTTTGGAGTGTGCCTCTGAAAAATCTCCGTTTCGAGGGCTATGCAGCCCAACCCCTTCGCCCTACCCCTCGATCTCAACAAGAATCGGGACTCCCTACCCCTAGACGTGAACGCGCAAAACGGAGGGGTAGGGCCAAGGGATGAATTGGGATTGAGCCTAAATGTAGGGTGCTTTCACACTGGGCTGGTTTGCTGCGGTCCGAGCCCAAGCGCGATTGTTCCCGGCGCCCCCCGCTGCGTTGGTCTGGTTTCACACTCAACTTGATTCTATCGAACCCTGTTTGCGTGCATATTACGTCATCACAAACGTGCACGGCACATGACAGAAAACAACGCGGGTCAATATATATTTTCTTATTAAATCATTTTTTTTATTTTTTATTAATTCGGTGCTATTATGCGCAGCTGAGTGAACACCACTGTCCTTCCTGTAATATCCTTGTAAACATATAAAAGGAGAATGGCTTTATTTTTAAAACATACAAATTGCCGGTATGCTACTTGCTCTGGTAACTAAATATTTTTACTTTCTTCTAAGTTGTACTTATAAGAGTCAGTCAAGGATGTTAAAATTATTTTAGAAAAATGCAATAATCCCTTGCATATAAGTAAAGAAAACAGGCGTGAAAAAAACATTATATCCAGAGGAAGCAATTCAGAGCTCCATTTCTTTTGAGCAGCAAACAGACATTTATAATGCAGGATGAGTTTTATTCATAAGTAATCACACAGATGGCGGCAGCCTTGTTTCCTTAGCGCTGTCTTTCACAATGCCAGGTGTTGATCTAAGAGAATAGAGAACTGTGTCTGGCAGAACAGAGGATATTAGTAACAAATATCTGTCTGTCAAATCTGACTTTCCTCTTGGAAAGACACCGCAAACTTTTACTTTTAAAACCTCCCACCTTGGAAAATGACCTCTTTGGGATTTGCTCTGTCCTGGCCAGATAAATGAAACAAAGGTGCTGTCAATATCCATAATGGTTTACCTGCTGTAACACTTGACCTTTCGTGTTTTTTGCACCCTTTGCTACAAAAGGAAGAAACAAACAAAAACAAACCATTCTCTAAAATGCTTCTGACCGAGTATCTGTCATTTTGAGCTGTCTAGCGTAAGAGCAAAGTTCTATATATTGATTTTAGCATTTGCGTTTTTTCTTTACCGCTCTCTGCCCTTTGTCCCGGGTACTTTCCTCTTACTGTCTTTCTTCTTTGAGTCTTCCATCTGTCTCAGTCTGCAGAGGACACAGAGACATTGTGTCTTTATAAGGGTTTGAGCATGTTTTGATGATGCAGTTAATTACGCCGGAAACTGCAGAATAGATTCAGCTACTGTGAAAGAGTACATGAAAAAGGCCTTAAAGTTGCTTTTATGTTTCTTTTTATAAAGTTTCACATTGTAAATCAGGACGCAGTGTGGAACACTAGTTAATTGGCCTGTGAGAGGTTTTGCATATGCATATTTATGCATGACTACACGTCTTCGCAGTTTTGCAAGTTAAGTGTGTGTGCATTAGCATGTGTTCATCATGTGACCCATGCACTCGCCAGTAGCATGTAACCTACATAATTAGCTAAACACTGTTCATTTCAGCTAATTTGCATATGATTGTAATACTGAATGTGCAGTGCTCACATTACCGATTAAGCATATTTTCATGTAAATACAGCTGAAATTAAAAATCTGACACCAGTATGGATTTAAAATCAGTATAAATCAGTGTTAGTCTCAGCCTCAGACATCACACCTATGGCTGAACGTCTGATGCATAAGGCACACAAAATGGGAAACACTTCGGAAGTTTCGAAGTCGTCATCTGATTGGTTGAATTATAGTATGTCCTGAAGACGCGTGTTGTGTTCTTTAACGTTTCGGCTGGAAACAAGCCGTCGTGACGCCGAACCCCCTCATGGAAAAAGAAATCTCTCGTGTTTACAACTGTGACAATGACTGCATATCAGGATAAACTAAACGCTGGATTTTCAAAAGTATGTGAAGTTTGCGCCGCCATTGTTGCAGTTATCTTGCACAACATTCTTGAATAAATCATGTATTAGATGCAAGCTGGTCTGCTGTCGTAGGGACATCAACTTTGTTCATGACGTGGAACAGAAAGAACTGATTGGGTGCTTGTCCTTGGCCAATGAAACCTGGAGTCCAAACCTTTTGCTGTCAGTCTGAAAGTCTGGCTATGTGAGATTAAATCGGTATTGACATGCTCAGTAGCGGCTCCTGGCCATAAAATTAAGAAGGGCAAATTCTAGGTCTTAGTGCTATTTTATGATAAACATTTTGTAAGCTTTATATTCTAATTGCTGAACACATCAGACAAACTTTTGGCAGAATTCTAATGCCCTTGCGTTATTCAGCCTGAGGGCGGCGCTCGACCGACTTTAGTATACACGACAAACGCATAGATTGCCATCTTAAAAATGTCTTAATGTATTTATTGCCCCTGCAAGTTGTGGAGGAATTCCAGTGAGGAAAACAGTCATGTCTATTCTCAGAACAAAGATAAAACAAACACAACAGAACTACTGTATATAAAGGCTATTATGAGCACGTTTAAACTAAAGTATTTATACTTTCATTCATTTGATACGCTGCTCCACAGGAAGAACAGACATGCCAACTAGTTACTGACCAGGGGCCGTATTCACAAAGCATTTTATCTTACCACTAGGAGTACTCCTAAATTGCACTAAAAGATTTTAGCTAGGAGTTTTCTCTTAAAAGTTATTCACAACGCCTTTCAGACCTACTCTTAGCAAAGAAAAATGACAACTCCTAAACTAAGAGTGAGTCTTCGTTGCTATGGATGACGTCATTACTCATGCACGAGCTTGACTGAAGTGACCACCTTGATTGGCTGATGATTGTAACGGGAATGATTCCAGACACCTCCCCTACGATGATGAGTGACAGGTGACAGGTCTGAGAATGCGTGCGCTACACAAGTAGTGCAAAGGACGGAAGATGATGAATAACTGAATAAATAGCCAAAATGAATAAGAGTAAGGAAAAACAAATAGCCTAGTAGCCTATTGAAACAATGTTGCAATATCTTTGCAACATTATTGAATTAATCTGTCACTATATTCCTCTGCCTACGTTTGCAAAGAGAAGAACATTTTAATTTGATTCACAATGAAACGTTACAATTAGTTTACATGCAGAGAGTAGCCTAGTTTTGGTTGTTGTTGGTGGCGTTGTTGCATCCCTATGCCTACAATGCAAAATTGTTCCCTCGCGATTGGAAGCTCCTGTAGCCGCCGCATACGCATTTCAAAACATCGCAACGTGAAATGCCACAAAAAGCGGTTTGTGAATAGGTCTTAGTGAGTTAAGAGTCCTCTCGACTTCTTTTAAGCTGTCCCAGGCTTAGGTGCTGCTACTTTTAGGGCTAAAATGCTTCGTGAATTACTCTTAGTCAAAAAAATTAGGAGTCTTAAGTTAGTAGTGACACGCCCATTATTTTTAGGAGTTGCTCCTAAATTCGCCAGTTAGGAGCTACTTTTAGCCTTAAAATTCTTTGTGAATACGGCCCCTGATGCAGACTAATATACACATAGCTGAAGCGGACTGATATCGTCTTGGTCTGGAGCGAGGTTGACGTAACGTGAAAATAAGCGGGGCAGCCAGAAATCTGCCCAATAGCTCTCAATTAGAGCGAACTGCCGTTCCATTTTTTACCACAGATTTACATTGGAAATGTGTGGGGGCGCTGTAGAGCTGGGGAGGGCTCCGAGACCGGCTGCCCCGCTTAGTATCATGATACATGCCTGCTGAAGCCATGCGCTAAATTTTAATATGTCCTACTCACTTTACGACTTAAAATATTCTAGAAAAATTGAGTTTGAATGTATTAAAGTAGGGATGCATCTTTTACCAGAACAATACCACTTTTTCCTGAACAAGTCCAATACCGACTTTCATTTTTGGTACTTGCCGATACCGATACCTGTATTTTCACCGTATTTGTAATTTTTTTATAAATTGGGTAGAGAAATCAGAAGAATTTGAATCATATTAGTTGGCTTAATTTGTTTAGTAAATATATATTTCCTTCAGTTATGTTCATGCTTAAAAATGTTCAAATGCATTGTATGAGCTTCTGTTACTTTCACAGTTTATTCTATTGCTATATCATATTTAATCTATCCTTTAATTGCACAGCACATATTAAGAGCTGCTACAGCAGGGCTCAGTGCTGAGGATTGTGTCAGTGGTTCAAATGTTTAGACACCGGTGAAATATCTAGTCCAATTCTGATACAACATGCAGCAAAAACTACTTGCCTAATTAATGTAAATTTAAAACATTATTACAGACAAGTAGTCAGTAATAAAATAAGAACAAATAGCACAAAGAAATACAATAGAACAAAGAAATAGCTAAATGAAATAAACAGCTGTTTTGGAGTTTTTCATGTAGGTCTTACAGTAGTTTTAAGGTACATCATTTGAATAAAGTAATCAAATGTGAAATAATACTGCATATTCATCCCTGAAAAAAATAAATATAGATGAATCTTTATAAAGTTACAAAAGTAATTCAGTCAATAGCAGTGAGTGATTTCTTTGTCTTTTATAGTTTGATTAACAGTAAAAAAAAACAGCGTCAGGTTTATTAGGTCCCTTTAAGTCCAGTATAGCCTGCCCTACTGTACATGTGTTTTCTTTGTGTACGTTCATAACCGACTATGTTTACCAGGACACTCGCCAAGACTGACGTTTTACATAATTGTGTGTGAATTTGTCCGTTCAAGCGCAAGACGTGAAAGAGAATTCAATCCAATTTGCTGAGGCAGCTTTCAGTGCTTAGGATGTTTGCGTTCAGGAAACTTCTTGACCGGCAAACGTCCTGTAATAATGTGAAACTGTTAATTCTGAAATTGTGATGTAGAGTTCACTTTGGTTCACTGCAGTTTTAAGGAGAAAATACTCAGCAATGGTGTTGGCTTATGAATTTTCACATAGTTTGTCGTAAAGCATATTAAAAACACCACATAGACGCATAAAACCACATTAAAAGCTTGGTTTTCTCCACTGGGGGGTTTAACTTTGAATTGTAGATGGCGAAATAAAGGCTTGGACTGTATAAACTAACATTTAAAAAACAATTTAGATTGCCTGCTTTGATCTACCTCATGTTTTGTGTGTTGCTTCTAGCACAGTCTCTCCATAGCAGACAGAATATGTTCTGTCTTTATTTGCTGTGAATCGGGTTAGCTGGTGTATGGAGAGTGACAGGCGCCAGCAGAGACAGGCCGAGAGGATGATGGCAGCTAACCTTTAACAGAAATCATTTTTCATTTTGCTCAGCTGTGTCCACTGCCCGCAGATCTGCCTGGAGAGAGGTGTGTGACGCACCGAGCAGCGGCTGTTCCCTGCGGTGCCGGCCAAGGAACTGTAATTTGATTCCAGAAAACTCTACGGCCCAGAGACACAAAGTCGCCCGGCTGTTTCTCTTCAATATCTTTCGTTTTTTTAGTTTTTTTTTCTTCTGATATGAGATGCTGCGACTTTTTGCATGAAAAGCAGGTGGTTTTGTTTACGGAGTCCGGTGGGAACTTCCATGTTCACATACAGTATGAGCATATCCACCTCTTAATTTCTACAGGGAATGGCTGAAATATATGTATATTTATATATATTTTCCATGGATGCTTATGGCCCCTTTCATGTTTCACAAGTCTATGCAACACTTTGATACAAAGATAGGTATAGCATTGGAAAATGCAAAGTGTGTCCCTACTGGCATGGAAAATAGTTGTGGGAATAGAAATCACAGAACATGTTAGAATTTTCACAAATATGTTATGTAGCATTTACATAGATCTGTAACTCAACACTGCTCTAGAAATCTATACTCATGTGGCTCAATTATATAGAGAGCATGCAAATGAAGCCTAGTGCCCCTCTTGAAATCAAATAACTCAAGTATGGGTAGGAGGACTGGCTATATTTAAGCAGAAAGCTGATTTAAGAGCCTCTTGCGTTATGTTTTCTGGGTCTATAGGACATTTAGTTCCTGTCCTCGAATCTGATTGGTCACACAACTTTCCAAGAGAGCTGATGTTACACTACAACAACACTTAGACTTTTCACTTTTTGTCTCAATCAGCTTGTGTGTATTGCTGTGTTCCAGACAGACGGTTAGTGGTGAGCCTTTTCTGTAAGTTTCATGGTTACACCAGCAGGTGCCGACACATTTTTATTTTTTATTTTTATGAGTGAGTCATTGAATCATTCCTTCAAACAGTTCGTTTAAAGAAGCCGATTCATTCAAGAACTAATCGAGTGACTGGCTGCATCTGAATATGCCTACTTTCCTAGAGTAGATGAAAAACAGTATGTCCGAATTCTGTATTGATAAAGCAGGCGAAAACTAGCCTTGTGACATATTACTTCCACCAAGTGTGCATCCACTTTACCGTCTTACGAGGGCTATTGTGAATGGCAGTGAAGCAACAAAATTAACGGAATAGGTCACATGACAAAACCAACATGTTGGAAAGTGGTACGTCCAGATTTCATTAATACTACACACATTTATAAAAAAAAGTAGAACATACTGTTTTAACGATCACAAAGTTACTTTTTCAAATCAAATGTAGTACCTACTTAGTATGTGATTTCATGTGAGTCATTGAATTATTCACTCAACCAATTCATTAAAAATGTAATTTTTTTCAGGAACTAAACTTCATGAGTGTGTAATAGAATGATAGAATGAATACACTGATTCCTTTAGCAACACAACTGAGTGGTTGTTATCTTTTTTTAAAAACTGTTTTCATTGGTGGAGACAGAACATACAATGTAAGTAGCAGTTAATAACACAATAGTAACTTTTGTTACCTGAAATTTTGTATAAAAGCAATCATGCAAGTTCAAGAACACTGTGCTGAATGAAGTGGATCTTTACCTACAAACAATTGAAACAAACAGCTACTTTTTTGAGAAGTAACTTTAAGAAACTTCAGCTAGTGCTGTGTCGTGTGAATAAAGAGCTAGCGCTAAAATGTCCCAACCTTTTCTCACAAGAAATAGTAACTGCGTTACAAGGCAATGATTTCGTATGAATTTGTACGATGCGAATCATACAAAAACGTATGATTATTAGAAAAAAGTAAGCATGGAGGTCTACCCCTAAGGATATAAAAACATATGAATGAGATTGTATGCATTAGCCACCAATTTGCCAAAACATAAACTAGTTACGAATTGCCATGATTTGTGTTGAATGTTCTCCTGGGCGAATATACAGTACAGTTTTCTTGGTCAGCCAGTTTTGTGTATATGAAATCCTGCTAGCACCCATTATATTGTTTAAATAACTTGATTCCATATTGTTTGGGTTGATGAAGAGATTCAGATATCATTTTTTTCTCCCATTTTACTCCACCACCATTTAATCCCAATAGCTAATACTTAAGATTAATTGCACTATACGGACCTTACCCACAACATAATTGCCTGTTAAATTCATCAATATGTTAATGTGTAATGTCTGAATATGATAAAGGAGAGAAATCGAATGGGTCGACTTTTTAAACAGTCTTGGAGCTGATTTCGATTTATTTAAATGAGGCGGATAATGCTTACAAAAAAGACGAGCAGCATTATCCTCCTCCACAGAAGCACCTGCGGTGGACAGGAGGAAGTATCTAATCACCTGACTTTTGACATCCCTTCTGCCAAGCGCAGCACTTCTCCGGCTTGGCTTTGTTCTGGGATGATGGCTCCGGCTCAGAGGCATTTATAAACCTGTGGGTCACTTGTGTAAGCGCGCAGTGATAGCTTTGAAGTTGCGAGACGGAATCCAGAGGAAAACTCTTGCCCAGCACTATTATCACGGAGCAAAAAAGACACTTTTTTTCCCCCTTCATACGCTTTCTTTTTGTACAAATAAGGAAAATAATGAATCTCCTATAGGCTGGACTGTTAGATGTATTACTCGCATACTAATTTTCCTCCTGAAATGGTGTAATTAAAGACTATTAAGTGTTTAAACCTGCGTGGCAGGAGAGCCGAAGGTCTGGCCGCTTAAGGAGAGTTTTAAGTGCTCAGCGCAGAGAGGCATGAAGGTGCTGGAGCTGTTATCAGATCGCCTGCCTAATCGCACCGCTCATATGTAGCCAACCTGCAATTAGAGCTTCATAATGGAGAAGGTGTTATCTCTGCCAAAAGTGCTTCATTTAAGGGCACATTTAGATAAAAGTTTTGCAAAGAATGGAGGAGATTTCCGTCAAATCATTCTAGCAGCCCGCCTATTGTGCTGCTAAAGTATTGCGGCGGTGCCATGCTACATTGGTGCTATCAGATGGTAATGCCATGGTACTTTGACATGTGGGTAACTGTCAGGAAACTGCTACTTTTCTGATATGTGTGTCTTAGTACTAGGAATATAAATGATTGGATCCTAAATATAGTTAACTGGCAGTGCAAATGAGCTTAATATTATTTTTTATTTGATTTTTTTATCAGAATATAAGGCAATTTGCTTGTCCCCATTTATCAACATCAAATATTTAATTGGTCACATATAGAAAAAACAAAATTAATTTCTGCCTAAATGTTGTTTGAAATTAAAATATGCTTTAACTACACAAAATATGTAGTAGATCTTTCATGATGGGTATTTTTTATGTTTATATTAGCTGTCAAGCTCAATTAAACTTAATTATGAACACAAGCAAACATTTTTGCAAAAAAAATGTAGCTGTTGTTTGCCTTTTTTGCCAAATAATTTTGTCAGATAAATACCTTAACCAAGTTCAGTGATATGTTCTTCACTCATATAAAAAAAAAAAAAAAAAAAAAAAAAATATATATATATATATATATATATATATATTAAATGACATATTTTCGTCATATTTTGATGGTTTAATTGAACTTGTAGGGTCCTTAAAAACAAATATCACTTATTTCTTGAATGTTCAGTAATACAGTGCAACAGTTGGGTTCCGGACGTAAAATCACATTAAGTTTCTCCGTAGGCAATTGATTTTTAACGATTGATTTTAAAGACGACAGACCTACTGTGAGCTGCAAGGTTGTTAATCAATGATACGTTTTTGTTGGAGACATCAACCTGTATTATTTCAACATTTCTTTTTTTAAATGATCCCGTTTTTCAGCTGAGTTCCTTGTGAAAAACTACTTTACTCATGATTGTGTAAAGAAATAGCCTCAGATTAGAGAATCAAAACAGCAAATTACGCCAAAAGAACTCGTTGGAGTTGGAGCCAAAAGAACATGGTGGGTCTGTTTTTAAGGACCCTACAAGTGAAGTGACACTCCCATGAAGCACTGTGAATGACATAATTACAATATCAAACTAAATATATTTAAATTGAATAATATAAATATTTGCCTAAATATTTGATTGACATTCACAATGCTACACAGGGTTGTAGTTCTTTCCTCATTAAAGCCATTAAGTACACAGTCTTGTCTTTTTGTCTTCTTTTTATTTTGTTTTTAAAGACACACACACACGCACACACACACACACACACACACACACACACACACACACACACAGAGAGAGAGAGAGAGAGAGAGAGTGGTTATACATTCATATACTGTACAATTGACATGATACTTCAGTGGTATTACCATAGTATGTGTCCAGACTGACCCATAAAACAATTGCTGATTCTATGATACTTTTTGGAACAATTTCATTTTAGATGTACTTGCACATTCAGTTTGATGTCAAGTTGGACAGTCATGAATTGAGACAAATTATATAAAATGAAATATTATATTTTGACGGGAGCACAGAGAACTTGTAATGGGTGCCGGCCACTGTGTCGTTCCCCTCCGCCCCCCTTATAGTGTCCTCACCGAAGCTTGATCCCTGCTGAGTGATATCTCATCCCAGCCCTAACCGTTCCCGACACCTGCCCTGACATGCCTTTAGTGCCAGCGTGGCGCCTGTCAGCATCACCCTGCCCACCCTGGCCGCCAACCCAGAGCCAGGCATGTTAATGTGGGCATTGTCTGATGCCAATTAACTCCCCTACCGCCCCCTCTGGTTCTTCTTTAGCAGAAATAGCAGCATCTCTTCCTGCCCAAGGCCAGTCCGGCACAACCCTGGCTGATGATTTCACAGTGGGGATGCGGTGCAAAGCCCTCCCCTCGCCAAAGGCACCGCTGGCCTTTTATTTTGTTCATTCCCTGATAAAAGAGTTCTGCTTTGTTCTGGGCATTCATCCCATGTGTGTATTTCAACCCCGATTCTGTTTTGATTAATTTTCAACACCTGACTTTTTTTTTTTTCAATTAATTTTGTGTGTTGTTTGTGTTTTCAACATCCCATGTGTGTGTGTGTGTGTGTGAGAGAGAGAGAGAGTTGCATATCTTTCTTTTTGATGTTTTTTTGTTTTGTTTTTTACTTTGCCCTTTTCAGAGGATCAAAGATGAGCATCATCATTCAATTTACTCCCCAAGCTTTGCTATATGAATAAAAGAGGATTGTTGTGTTGCAGTGCACACTACAATAATAGTCCAAGTACTCACATTAACTACATTGTTTAACATGAATTAACAATTAATTTCAACATTTACAAATCAGTTATTTAAAAAAAAGTTGTTTCTGTTAATATTGTTTCATGAATTAACAATGAACAACTAACAATGAACAAATGGTGTCACCGGCCCACCGGTGGGCCCAAATCCATTACATTTTTAAGACAGTAATATCCTATACTAAACCTAAACTAATCTTGACAAACTATATATCATTTGAAAGCTTACAATCTCTAGTTTCCATATTTGGTGATTTTCAAAATAAATTACAGAGGAGCCGTAATTTATCAATTTGCAACAAGAATATTTTCATACTCCTAAAGCGTGTTTAGACCTTTATTTTGAAATAGTGATGAACATGAAAAATCATGAAAGAAGGGTAGAAATCTCAGTTTGTTTTCATGCCAAGAGTTCAAAAGATAGCATCCATTCAATTATTTTAGAAAATAAAGGCCTGATTTTTTTTTTTAAATATTAAGAAAAACATTATAGATTCACAGTTTGTGATGTGGCAGCGAGCTATAATGCACATACTTGAGAGTCTCTGAGAGGTTGAATTCATATCACAATCTGCCAAACTCCTCATATTACTTCTGAATAGGATGTCTACTTCATAAATTGAATACAAACTGTGGAAATAATGGTTCATATCACTCAAAACACATATGGAAATGGAGGCACCCTTATATGCAGTGGTGGAAAGAGTACTGACAAATTGTACTTAAGTAAAAGTATTGCTACTTAAGTAATAATTTACTTGAGTACAAGTAGAAGTACTGAAAAATAATATGACTCAAGTAAGAGTAAATAAGTAGTTTGCTTAAAAACTACTCAAGTAACTACGTTACAAAGTACTTTAGTATTTTTCTATTTTTACCCAAAATGGGAAGATGATAGCGAAATGGAGCGCTAAACACTCTCATGTCATCTCTTTGATTCATACTGAAGGCCTAGTACTGATGCATAGAAGTATTAAACTTAACCATTTCAGGAAATGCCTTAATGTATGGCATCACTAACATGCAAATAGTGATGTTTTGACTGACGAAACATGAAGACAAAAACATTATAGCTATAATATATCTGTGTTTATCAAACTATCAGGTATTTTCAAAAGAATGATGTATGTCTTTAAAGGGATAGTTCACCCAAAAATGAAAATTAGCCCACGATTTACTCTCCCTCTAGTCACCTTAGAAGATATGACTTTCTGCTTTCAGTCGAATACAATCAGAGTTGTATTAAAAAATGGCCTGGCTCTTCCAAACTTTATAATGGCAGTGAATGACTGGAGAAAATTTGAAGCCCAAAAAAGTGCATCCATCCATGATAAAAGTGCTCCACATATAGACTACTAGCTTTCTCTGTTGTCAAGAGCAAATTTTTTTTATTACTAATTTTGAAAAGTAAGTCCAGGTAAGATCATTTGAATGTTTTGATTTGAATCATTCATAATTGAAAGCAAAGAAGGTTCATTGAGAGGTCTGATAAAAAAAAAAAGGTATGAAAAACAATAAAACAGTATGAATAAAAAAATCCCAGTAAAAAAAAAAAAAAAAAAAAAAAAAAAAAAATTAAGTGGGGTAACTTATGGTTAACATGTTAAATTAAATGATCTTTTTTTCGTTGTAGCCTACCGAAAATGTGCTGGGAGCCCACTGTTGCTATAGGAACGAACTACACTTTTACTTGCATCTGATTGACAGATAAATCATGCAATCTTATTTCACTGTTTTTTCAGCTTTGTACAAAGTTTGCTTCGTATATTTAGTTTAACTGTATTGTTAAACAGGGCGAGCTTTACCATTAATTGAACTGTGTGCATGTATTTTAGACACTTACATTGATCTTGCTCCGCATGCAGAACTGCGTCCATGTTATGAGCCGAGCTTTTTTGTTTACTTCAACTGCTCAGTGCTCTGGTATTATCAATGGTATGACCCATTTCAGTAGTTGCCATAGTTAAATATGAGCGGAATACTCACTTACATTCACTGAAATATTGAAACGTTAGCGCTACTGATTCAAAACACGAGCGCCAGTGATTGAATGTCAAACTCAAAGCGCGGTTTGAACGCCCCGCCCCCCAGCCGAACTGGAGGTTTTGATTGGTTTTGCACCCGAGTCAGACCTGTCTGTTATTGGCTGAACTGCTTCAGATATGTCTGTTATTGGCTGAAGCCCAGGGCTCCACCGCAGTAGTTTGAAAAGTGTCTGTCAAATGTCAGCTTGCCCTGTTGCTCCGTCGGCACTTTTGCAAAGTACTTTGTACTTTTTATGAGAAATAAATGTAGAGAAGTTGAATTCTTTATTTTTATTTTACTCAAGTAAGAGTAAAAGTACCTCAATTTAATTATACTCAAGAAAGTAGAAAAAATGAAAAAATCCACTCAAGTACTGTAACGAAAGTATTTGTAATTAGTTACTTTCCACCACTGCTTATATGCAGTAATGGAGTCTGGTTGTCACCTAGTGGAAGCGTTCGGTACTGCAGACAAACACACTCTCACTGAAAGCTCATTTTTTGAGATATCAACCTAAAATTTGAAACATAACTTGTTCAGATTTTTGGCTTTGATTTTTGTTTTTGTTTTTTTTTTGCAGTTTTAGAGTTGCCCAGGTTTTGAAAAAAATATATTTTATATAAAATATGAATAATTAAATTGTTTACATTGTACATTTTCATAAACTCAGACATCTATAACTTTTTTTCTGTTTCACTTTCTTAATCTATTTCACTTCTACAAAAATCTGCCAAATGTCTTCTTTAAAACGAGACCAATCTTACGTCTATATTCCAAAGCATTCTTGAATTACAGCACATTGTTATTTCAGTGTTTTTTAAGCAGACAGTTTGCCTTGTACATTCAGTTTAACAAAAATGACAGCAAGCCAAACAGGGCAAGGTTGGTTTCAACTGAACTATGCATATGCATTTTATACTCTTACACTGTTCTTGCTCTGTCCATGCAATAAATGCACTTTTCTAAATGTGCTCGGTTTTCTAGCAAATTTCAACTGCTCATGGTATGATCCACTTTGGTGGTGGCCAAATAACACTTTAAAATCAATCAGAGCTATAGAAATGTATATGAATATTTACAAGTAATTTACAACTCCCCGTAATTCGCACCTTTAGCAAAGAAATATTTCTGCACGTTTTGGCATAAGTGATTGTCAGCCTCTGCTTTTCTGCTACACACTGAAGCGTGTGAATCTAAGTCGACTCACCGTTACGTTCAAAAAAGAAAAATAAGCCTACTGCAATCATCTGGTGTTATTTTTTTGATTGGTTTGGAATTCTAAAGCCCTTCATCAAACTTCTCAACACACAGCCCACCTCAGACTGTTTTTAATCAATGAATAAATAACAAAAGAAAAACAGATTAACACTAGCTTTGGCTAAATTCTGATTGGCTGGGCAAGACACACATTTGGGTGGGCTCAGCCCATGCCTAAATCCTGCCCTGTGGCTGAGAGATATTACAAAAGAGAAAAGGTCAGAGGAATATCACTGGGGAAAGAAGGGTTATGATCAGGCAAGAGCTTTAGGAACTGCATTAATATTAGAAATACTTTCCAGCGCTGGAGAGACCTATGCGGGAAGGCCTGAAAACAGACAACGTTGCATTGTTTGCATTGTTTCTACCCCATACGCGAGTAAAATTGGTTTTGAGTGTGTAAGCTGCTGGTGACTAAAAACGATTACTTCCTTATATATACTCGTGTACTTTTGCTCTTCCTTGTTGTTTGTTCATCACCTTCACTTTATTTTTCACAAAGCTTTAATTTGCTTCGCTTCTGCAAATATATCCACTCTTGCACTGCGTGTTTGTGCATTTTGGGGGCGGAGCAATAAAGGGAGGGGTGTGTTTGGGTTGATTTAAAAAATCAACAGTGTTTAACAATGATTCTCAGAAATCGCTTACTGCTACTTTAATGTTACTAATTTTCACTATTAAAAGTAAAACCTTATTGTAAAGTGTTACCTTTATTTTTTCAAGAGTCTGACCGTACTATGCAATAATCAGCTACAACAGAGGTTGAATTGATTCAGCCGAGAGTGTGTCATTTGCATGCTATGTATGAATGAAAATGAAGCTTAAAATATACTATTCAGTAGCTAAAAAAACAAACAACAAAATGAAATGACTCTGCGCTGTGACTGACACATTGAATTGATTGGTGTGAAAACTGGCTGACAATGTGAGGAGAGGAGAAGTGAGGATGCTGAACTCTTGGTTAGTGTGTCTCTCTGGCAGGTGTATTGAACAGGTGATAGCACCACAAACCAACTCAATCCCTTAGTCAATACAGTCCCATGAGTTAGCATGCTAATTAGCTGCTATCAGATTGCATGTCGCTATCACAAACTGACAGAATAAATCAGCTAATACAAATTTAATCTAAGGGCGGAGGCAAGGGCGTAGTTTTGGTTTGGACATGGGGTGAAATGTGAAACATTTTAGTCAGCTTTTTCTAATATCAGTCATAAGAAGTAGAACAGAAAACATTTTAGACATGGGGAAGCCCAATTGTTTGGTCAATATTAAGGTCCAGTCTTAAAGTTATTGATTCTATGTTATACTTGCCCTTATGAAAAAGTACCATAGTTGTTACAATAAGGCTATAATTGCACATAAGACCAGTGATGGCTCCTCATTGCAATGCTTATGAATATGTTGACTTTTTTTCTTCTTTTTGTAATATATAGCATTTGCTCAGGGCCGGCCCTGACCAATTTGCTGCCCTAGGCAAGATTTTCCCTGGTGCCCCTGGTTAACCTGGTTTTACATAAACGTTGCTATTTTTAATAAACCATTATAAAAAAAATATCATTACTAATTTTGGCAAATACATTTAAAAAATGCCATATATCCCCCCCCCCCCCCCCCCCCCCCCCCAAACTGCACAACTGTAGAGTAAAACGTTAATTTAAAAAAAAGTGATAGTAAATGCGTCTAAAAAACGGACATAATTGTTACAAAATCACACTGTCGGGGGCATCTGGAGAACTCAGAACAACTGTTGGCATAAAGTTTAAGGTAAAAATAACTGCCATTAAATAGCATCTTACAACTATGCAATTAGAGAAACTGTTAATTCATTAGGCCTACATCACTTTACCTCTGTCTTTATCCCCTTTATCCTCTTCTCTTCTTTTTGTCACTGCATCTATCGCAGACTATAATGCTATTTTATAACGTGCCATGTAAATTCGGCCATCCGTCACAATCAGGAAACTTTGTACGTGTCTCGAGCTGGCGCGAGCTGCCCGCCCGGCTCTACGGGGTTGATGGAGTGTGTTAAGCGCCATCAAACGAAAGCAATGCAGTCTACACTGGATGCGACGCTACACAACACATTGCCAACAGTAAACTGATCGCGCGCGCGCTCTGTTTCTGACGCACTCCACTCGCTGGGCGGGGGGAGATTGAGGCGCCGAACCGGAGTCGGGGATCTTAGTTAAGATTTTGGAGTAGTATTAATAATTAATGTTTTTAAAATAGTATTAGTATAAAAAATCCCTCGTTCGCTCATTTTGGCGCCCCTATGGATGAGTGGCGCCCCTAGCATTTGCCTATTCCGCCTATGCCGCGGGCCGGCCCTGCATTTGCTATGGATAGTAGCAATAGTGACCTACATATTTAGAAACAATAGCTACAACTTACCACAGTTGTAATATATATCTATAGTGAAAGACCTGTTCCGTTTCAGTTCGACATTACGTCAGAACGACTGACGAATTGGGATATCACCTTCGAGTGTAAACTAAACGAGCCATTAGCGTGCGAGATTTGCATTGCGCACACCGCCCCGCCAAGCAGGCACATAAGGAAGAGCACATGCACATTCAAGCTTTCGCTTTGGAGCCATTTGGTTGTTGTTCTTTTCTGCAATCATCAACGAGTGTGCTACGAGTTGAGAGAAGCTCTTCATTCGGTGTTGGTGTGATGGCGCTGCAGCGGTGGTCGCAATCTTTCCTGCTGTTTCTAATGTTTCTAAAAGAGCCCTTTTGCACACTGCAGGCTGTTATAGTTCCTGATGCAGGAACTGCGCATGATGACTGACCATGAACAAGTCATAGTACTTGGTACTTCAGCTCGGTGGTCCAGAACTATTCTCTCATCTCGCAAGAGGGCCTCTTTGCTCGGCACCAAGGGCGTATGTTCCCCTGCAAAAAAAAAAGTGCTCTGGCGATGCCAGCTCAGCCACGACATCTCGCTGGCTCATTCAGACCATCAGATTCAGCTATGTGATTCAGTTCGCCCTGCGCCCTCCCAAGTTCAGGGACATTCAGTTTACCTCTGTACTGGACCAGGATGCTCCTGTCCTGTGTGCAGAAATCGCAGTTCTACTAGTCCCTACTAGAGTCGGTACCTCCAACTGATATGAAGTCAGGGTCCTACAGCCCCTACTTCATTGTACCCAAGAAAGGTGGTGGGTCACGAATCTTGGATCTGCGTGTTTTGAATTGGGCCCTTCACAAGCTCCCGTTCAAAATACTAACACAGAAATGCATTTTCGAATGCATCCGCCCCTGAGATTGGTTTGCAACAATCGACCTGAAGGATGCATACTTTGATGTCTCAGTTCTCCCTCGACACAGCCCGTTCCTACACATTGCATTCAAGGGTTGAGCATATCAGTACAAAGTCCTCCCCTTCGGGCTGTCCCTGTCGCCTCGCGTCTTCACGAAAGTCATGGAGGCAGCCCTTTTCTCTCTGAGGGAGCAGGGCAAACGCATTCTCAACTACCTCGAAGACTGGCTCATCCTGGCCCACTCGCATAAGCAATTGAGCGAACACAGGGACATGAAGCCCAGGCACCTTGGCCATCTGGGGGTTTGGGTCAACTGTACAGCTTGCTCTGGGCCGTTTCAAATTACTGCTACAGGGCAAGCATGTACTGGTCTGAACAGACAACACTGCAGCCGTTGCGTTCATCAAGGTGGTCAACACTCCCGTCGCATTTCGTAACTCGCCCACCATCTTCTCCTCCGGAGTCAGAAGCATCTGAGGTCGCTTCGTGCTTCATTCATGTTCCAGGCAAGCTCAATCATGCAGCTGACGAGGTCTCATGACAGCCAATGCAGCCCATGCTCCCGGGAGAATGGAGAGTCCATCCCCAGGTGATCCAGCTGATCTAGAGACGCTTCGGGCCCGCACAGGTGGAACTGTTTGCCTCTCCCGGACACGTCTCACTGGCAGTTGTTTTACTCTCTGACCGAGGGGACCAGTGCGTATGCGCTGGCACACAGCTGGCTCCGGGGCCTACACAAGTATGCGTTTCCTCTAGTGAGCCTACTCGCTCAAACACTGTGCTGAGTCAGGGAGGATGAGACCCCGGCCTGTATATGTGCCCCGACCAGCTCTTTGCTATGGAGGGAAAGGCTGTCTCTAAGTAGAGGTTGGTCCACTGGATTGCCGATGTTATCGTCTTGGCGTACCAGACCCAAGGTGGGCCGTGCCCTCTTAAGGTGAGAGCTCACTCTACCAGGAGTGTTGCTTCTTCCTGGGCGCTGGCGCACAGCAGCTTGCTGGCAGACATCTGTAGAGCTGCGGGCTGGGCGACACCTTACATGTTTGCAAGGTTTTATAATCTCAGTGTGTAGCCAGTTTCTTCCTGTGTACCCGCAGGACCTTACATGGAGTGCTGGAAGGGGCAGCAATAGTAGCACTTTGGTAGGGATCCCAATTCGTCAGTCGTTTTGACGTAACGTGGAAAGTGACTGACTGAAAGGGAACATCTAGGTTACTTTTGCGACCCCCCTTCCCTGAATGTTACATATAAAGATATGCATACAACAAAATATTCTGGGGGCCATGGAACTTTTGTGAAAATTATCAAAAATGGCTGGCAACTTTTTTTTCAAAAACACTGACAGGAAAAGAGTTAATAAATAACATAAACATGAATGAATGAATGAATGAATGAGGCATTTATATAGCGCTTTAATATGTACTACTTTACACCCAAAGCGCTTTACAATCATATCAGGGAATCTCTCCTCAACCACCACCAGTGTGCAGCATCCACTTGGATGATGCGACGGCAGCCACAGCACAACGGTGCCAGTGCGCTCACCACACACCAGCTTCAATGCTAACATGCATTAGAATATCTGACTGCTTTCTCTCCTCAGTTAATGGGGTCCTGATAAGGTTGTTTTGTGTGTGAATATACTCTGCAAAGTGAAATGGTAAGAAAAACTGGCCATGGCCTTATACCAAAGTCAACCAGTGAGATGAGTTTGAGGCAGGGAATACCTGTTTGTCTCAAAAATGTTAGACTGGGTGAGGTAGTTATGTTTATTTGTTTGGATTTAATGCACGTTTAACTGCTGTGGATGACCAACACATTTACTTTCTATGTACGTTTTGCTGTTTCCGAAGATTCCTGCTTTGTTAGACTTTTAACTAGGCTGCTAAATGGATGAGAATATGTGTTTTGGAGATATAAAAACTCCTCACATAAGACCTTGAGATAAGATTGAGCACAATATCAAAGCCTTCATCTCAAGTCCAGATCCAGCATAGATCCTGCTGCTCAGAGAGAGGCTGAGGTTGGAGGAACGTGATCCACAACCTCCCTCAAGGTTTATTGATACACCTCACTCTCTGTTTAAAAGCAAAGAAAACTGTTGAGTGACAGAAAGCATATAGATTTTTGTGGTAGACGTTTTTTTGGTTGGTTGGTGGGTCATTATTATTAAAGACTCTTGGTTCTCTACCATTTTCTAACCGAGAATAAATTTGAGGAAAATGTATATGTATTATAAACATTCCAATGGAGATATAACATTTTATTATTTGTATGACTTTTACAGCTCTACAAAGTGGGGAACCTGATTCAATAATAATATTAATATTTAAAAAAAATCATTGTTAAGTCAACTTGAGGCTCCCCTTGGAAGTTTTCTTGGCCCTCAGGATAATATTCACTGCATGCTAAAGAGTACAGTTTTTTATTTGAATCTGTAATTGTGTTTTAAAGGCAAACAAACCTACATACATGCATACATACATACATGCATACATACATACATACTAGGGGTGTGCAAAGCAGCCGGTATTTGTATCTGTATTTGTATTTGTTGAGGGGGGAAAAGTATTTGTATTTGTATTTGTATTCGAGTAAAATTCAAAATAGGCCTAAAAATCTAGTTTGGATTTGACTGGATTGTTGACGGGGGTGGGGGTGGGGGTGGGGGGGGGGTTGACTAGCTTTCATAACGCACACATTCAAGGTCTCGCGCTACACGGTTTGGAGCACAGTATGTTCTGTCTCGCATGCGCGTTAGATTCCGGAAGATTTGAACTAATTTGCAGGCATCAGGGAGCCGCTATCCATAGAGACTTGGGATGTCTGCGTAACATAACTCCCATAAGTGCATACAATTCGACACAACTATGTCACCGGTGCAGGCCGGGGCGGACTCGTAGGACGCACTCCCCCCCCCCCCTCTGACTCCAGACACCACCGCGAGGAGCCGACACCACAGGTACGCAACGGAATGGACCAGACGGAGGCAAAGGTAATTTTCAAGGAGTAACAATCTTTATTAAGTACTGTATGTATGGAAGTAAAGCAAAGGATGGTAACGGTCGCTGGGCCTTCTCCCCGGAACAGCTGGGCAGATCGAGGGCTCCTTCCCCGGTTACCCACTCCACGGCCCCGACGGTAGAGAGACAGGTAAGCTCTATTCTTCCAGCGATAGCTGCACACTTCGGAACTCAGGAAGTGAGTAGACGGGTAAACACTATTCTTCCCACAATAGCTGCACACTTTGGGGCTCAGAAGGTAAGTAACCAGGTAAGCACTCCTTTTCCAGCGGTAGCTGCACACTTCAGGGCTCAGAAGGTAAGTAACCAGGTAAGCACTCCTTTTCCAGCGGTAGCTGCACACTTCAGGGCTCAGAAGGTAAGTAACCAGGTAAGCACTCCTTTCTAGCGCTAGCTGCACACTTCGGGACTCAGACAGTAAGGAGAACAGGTAAGAATCTACACAGTACAAAATACTCTTCGGTTCACAGTAGTGAGAGTGGTTTAAAAGCTTACTTCACCAGCGTTGCTGCATACTTCCAGACTCAGGCATTGAGTAGAAAGATAAGGATTCTTCACAGTACAACGTACTCTTCGGTTCACAGTAGTGAGACAGTGGTTTAAAAGCTTACTTCACCAGCGTTGCTGCATACTTCCAGACTCAGGCATTGAGTAGAAAGATAAGGATTCTTCACAGTGCAACGTACTCTTCGGTTCACAGTAGTGAGACAGTGGTTTAAAAGCTTACTTTACCAGCGTTGCTGCATACTTCCAGACTCAGGCATTGAGTAGAAAGGTAAGGATTCTTCACAGTACCAAGTACTCTTCGGTTCACAGTAGTGGGACAGTGGTTTAAAAGCTTACTTCATCCGCGTTGCTGCATACTTCCAGACTCAGGCATTGAGTAGAAAGGAGAGGATTCTTCACAGTACAAAGTACTCTTCGGTTCACAGTAGTGGGACAGTGGTTTAAAAGCTTACTTCACCAGCGTTGCTGCATACTTCCAGACTCAGGCATTGAGTAGAAAGGTAAGGATTCTTCACAATACGGAATACTTTCCAGCTCAGCTGTATCACTCTGGCTTCTGAGGGAGAATAGATATAGTCACAACTTTCCACAAACGTGCAAGCATGGGTTGGGGGCACTTCTCAGCAAAAGCACACCACACTCGTGTTCACTCCAAATCCATGGCCATGAATCAATGTGTATCAATAAGGCAAAAGCACTGCAATTCACTAACACGATAGGGCTGTTCAGAGGCCTCAATCTATTTGTTGCACTCACGTGGGAGATATTAAATCTTCCGTTCCTGCTCAACACGCTCTGAAACACATAACTTCTCCAACAGTCAGATCCACGCGCATTGCATCCTCTTCAAGCTGTTTGAATGTTCGTAAGATGAAATCAATTTACTTATCTTTCTCTCTCCCTCCACAGTGCTGGTTCAATCGATAACTCAGTCCAGCAGATTTCCCACAGACGATCACTCTGATCCAGCAGACTTCAATGGGCGGCTTCCACACCCAGACAATTTTCCCGAGGAATCTTGTGTCCAACAATGCTCTGAGACAACCAGCGCCCCTGCGCTGAGGCAACCAGCACCTGCACCGAGACAACCACTTCTCTGTCTCCCTTCCCCTGGCCGTACCACATAAGCTGGGGCATCAGGCCCTTTAATGTTTGTCTTGTGAAGCAGGAAGCCCGTGTGAGCGCCGCTCCTCTCTCTCTCGCACCTGCAGTGCATTAGCGCTAATCAGGCCGGGCAATGATTCTGCCACACCCGGAACCGGAGTGGGATGTGTCGCACACAAATCGTTCCCTCGGGAACTCGTGACTCATCAAGGGGTTCCGCTCGTCAAGCATTTTTGTCACCCGTGACATCCCCCCCGCCAATCGGTTCTAGTCCCTAGAACCGGTGTTCCTCAATTCCATTCGCCATACCTCTCAGGTGGCTGACCTCGGGTGTCCGGCTGAGATCGTCGGTGTGCGAGGGCGGAGCCACTCTTGCTTCCACTTCAGGGTCCCTCAGGACCACAGCCCACCCTACCATGGGTACCTCTGGGCGGGTGGCACACTTGGGGCCTCAGCCGCTGGTACCTCTTCGTCCACCATCGCGTACCCGTGGCCGCTACAACTCACGGAGGTAAACCCTGCCGACTACGCCACTTTGTGTCAGCGGTGCAGGCCAGGGCGGACTCGTAGGACCAGCCGCCCCTCTGACTCCAGACACCACCGCGAGGAGCCGACACCACAGCTACGCAACGGAATGGACCAGACGGAGGCAAAGGTAATTTTCAAGGAGTAACAATCTTTATTAAGTACTGTATGTATGGAAGTAAAGCAAAGGATGGTAACGGTCGCTGGGCCTTCTCCACGGAACAGCTGGGCAGATCGAGGGCTCCTTCCCCGGGATGTTACCCACTCCACGGCCCCGACGGTAGAGAGACAGGTAAGCTCTATTCTTCCAGCGATAGCTGCACACTTCGGAACTCAGGAAGTGAGTAGACAGGTAAACACTATTCTTCACGCAATAGCTGCACACTTTGGGGCTCAGAAGGTAAGTAACCAGGTAAGCACTCCTTTTCCAGCAGTAGCTGCAACACTTCAGGGCTCAGAAGGTAAGTAACCAGGTAAGCACTCCTTTCTAGCAATAGCTGCACACTTCGGGACTCAGACAGTAAGGAGAACAGGTAAGAATCTACACAGTACAAAATACTCTTCGGTTCACAGTAGTGAGAGTGGTTTAAAAGCTTACTTCACCAGCGTTGCTGCATACTTCCAGACTCAGGCATTGAGTAGAAAGATAAGGATTCTTCACAGTACAACGTACTCTTCGGTTCACAGTAGTGAGACAGTGGATTAAAAGCTTACTTCACCAGCGTTGCTGCATACTTCCAGACTCAGGCATTGAGTAGAAAGGTAAGGATTCTTCACAGTACCAAGTACTCTTCGGTTCACAGTAGTGGGACAGTGGTTTAAAAGCTTACTTTACCAGCGTTGCTGCATACTTCCAGACTCAGGCATTGAGTAGAAAGGTAAGGATTCTTCACAGTACCAAGTACTCTTCGGTTCACAGTAGTGAGACAGTGGTTTAAAAGCTTACTTCACCAGCGTTGCTGCATACTTCCAGACTCAGGCATTGAGTAGAAAGATAAGGATTCTTCACAGTACCAAGTACTCTTCGGTTCACAGTAGTGAGACAGTGGTTTAAAAGCTTACTTCACCAGCGTTGCTGCATACTTCCAGACTCAGGCATTGAGTAGAAAGGTAAGGATTCTTCACAGTACCAAGTACTCTTCGGTTCACAGTAGTGGGACAGTGGTTTAAAAGCTTACTTCATCCGCGTTGCTGCATACTTCCAGACTCAGGCATTGAGTAGAAAGGTGAGGATTCTTCACAGTACCAAGTAGTCTTCGGTTCACAGTAGTGGGACAGTGGTTTAAAAGCTTACTTCACCAGCGTTGCTGCATACTTCCAGACTCAGGCATTGAGTAGAAAGGTAAGGATTCTTCACAGTACAAAGTACTCTTCGGTTCACAGTAGTGAGACAGTGGTTTAAAAGCTTACTTCACCAGCGTTGCTGCATACTTCCAGACTCAGGCATTGAGTAGAAAGGTAAGGATTCTTCACAGTACAACGTACTCTTCGGTTCACAGTAGTGAGACGGTGGTTTAAAAGCTTACTTCACCAGCGTTGCTGCATACTTCCAGACTCAGTTATCACAGACGATCACTCTGATCCAGCAGACTTCAATGGGCGGCTTCCACACCCTGACAATTTTCCCGAGGAATCTTGTGTCCAACACTGCTCTGAGACAACCAGCGCGCCTGCGCTGAGGCAACCAGCACCTGCACCGAGACAACCACTTCTCTGTCTCCCTTCCCCTGGCCGTACCACATAAGCTGGGGCATCAGGCCCTTTTATGTTTGTCTTGTGAAGCAGGAAGCCTGTGTGAACGCCGCTCCTCTCTCTCTCGCACCTGCAGTGCATTAGCGCTAATCAGGCCGGGCAATGATTCTGCCACACCCGGAACCGGAGCGGGATGTGTTGCACACAAATCGTTCCCTCGGGAACTCGTGACTCATCAAGGGGTTCCGCTCGTCAAGCGTTTTTGTCACCCGTGACAACTACACAAGCATTTTTTAACCTTTTTAACCGAAAGTTAACGTTACTCTGTCAACAGCCTATTGTCTAAATTACCGAGCTAACAGAGCTACGTAAACAGAGCGAACATGAGAGCATCCGACTGCAGACGTCAATAATGCAGCGTAATGGAATAATCTCCTGATCAATCTCCGCTTCCCAAAAGTTATAAATTGCCTCCGGAACCCAGTTAAGGTACAAAAATCTATTCAACAAAAAATAGTGATGCAGTTAAGTGTTTTTTCGCTCAGCCGAGCCCTCTCTGTTGCTGTGTGGAGTAGCCTGTGTCAGTCACCTCTTCCTGAACGTCACTCACTCACTCACTCTAACTCATTCATCCGTGCATGCACTGCGGTCTCGTGAGGAAACGCAGCTTTTTGATATATAGTTTTTCTTGTTCCCGAATACAAATATTTTTTGTATTCGGGAAAGTATATAAGTATTTGTTCGAAATAACTATTCGTAAAAAACACGTTATTTGTACCTTTCCGAATACCGTATTCGGGTTCGGCTCCACCCCTAATACATACATGCATGCATACATACATACATACATACATACATACATGCATACATGCATACATACATACATAAATAACTTTCTTTGTTGGGGGTCATTAAAAATACTTAGAAATTCTCAAACATTATTTTATTTTATTTTATTTATAGTTTAAAAGGTTCTGCATAACAGGAGTGACCTGTGTACTGTGAAGAATATTATTAAGGTTAAGCTTTAAATGCTCATTACTGCAGGTTAACTAACTTCTGTATTTGACTGACAATTCTGTTTGTGCGGACGATGTCCTGCAGATTGAAGATCGATGTCTGGTCGGTACATTCGTTCTGAAAAGTGACATGCATACAGAGAGCAAGGTCACAACAAATCCTTCAATGGAGATGGAGAGAGACAGAATAAATGAAGTGAATGTAATCCAAATAGCCTGCAGTATGTGATTGTGACTAGAAAATCAATGACACTTAATAAGTAAACAACATCCCTTAAATGTAGTCATTGACATTCTGACAGCTCAAATTTGAGGCAAGGCCCTCTCTCACACCATCACAGACGCTGGATTTTGTTTGTATGCTGAAAACAGTTTTGCATTTGTGCCCGAACATTGCTGCCCCGTCAGTCAATGACTTAATGGGCAGCTTATGAAGGTACCCACTTCAAACTGTTTCCAAAATACCATAACACCATGTAGAACAAATTGTGTGTAGGCTATATATATAGTTATATGATTATGTTATAATAATATATATATATATATACTTATACACTTTCTGCATGTTATTTATTTATTCATTCATTTATTTAAGGTGTCTGTTATTTACATGATATGCTTGCATCAGGAGGCATTTTAAAATGCATTTTTTAAATTTTATTTAATTTTTAGTTACAGTTAAAATAGCAATGCTGTAGCTGTTTGTGATCTCTAAACATTGGGACACTGTCATATGTTGTAGTTTGTCATGTCTTGGCGAAAAAACATTTCCCTACTTTGTTCCCCACCATGAGTCAAAAAGTATGAAAACAGACCTTTATTTTTATGCCTTTCTGAACTTAAACAACAGAATAAGTGTGCATTATTCATGTTCTGCTCGGCACAGACGGCAAAGATTGAATGAGGAATATTAAAACCACCCCCAGAGAGAAATGAGCTTTGAGAACGTAAGTGGCTTATTGAGACTGACACCAACCAACCACCCACATGAGCGGAGAGATGACGCAACACACACACACACACATTTGAGAAGCCTGCTGGGACAATTATTCACAATTAACAGTCACGGTAGTGCCCAGAGAGATTGGTCTTTGATTTTTACTGTCTTTTTCGGCTGTTTCAAGTCCGAGCGGATGATCTACAGCTCTCCAGACCTTCATTAATCAAATATTGATTAATTAATTCTGCCTATTAACTGAGAGTCGTTCAGAATTGCTAGAAGCATATCAGCTTTGAGGGTGTGTTCTGAAAGCGGCAGCTATTGCGCATGATAAAATATGCTTGGTGAGAGTGTCCTCTGTTGTTTTGAAGATATTGTGTGAAAAGAATAAATCAATCTTGCCCATGTATGAGTTTTGCTTATAACGCTGGTGCTGGTTTTAGTTTAAACAATAATGGGCCTGATTCATGAGCGGGATGAGTAAAACTAATTTAAGAGTAAATCATCCCTAAATCCATTTGTACATAAATTGTGCCACTAAACTGCATGTGACGGTGTATGCAAGAATAGCTTCATGTACAATTTTACACACAAAATTTGTTCTGTTCCCATTTCATGAATAAGGCCCAATGGGTTTAAATGATTGCTACATAACTTTTATGATTCAAATATGGTAATTGAGTTAATAATAATAATAATAGCAGCAGTAATAGTAGTAGTAGTAGTTACATTTTTTATTTTTTATATATGATATTTTTTTTTTTTAATTGTATTTATACTTCATGAATAAGGCCCAGTGGGTTTAATGGTCTGTTAGATAAATAGGCCTATATTTTATATGTTCAAATATGATAATTAAATTATTATTATTATTATTATTATTATTGTTGCATTTTTTATATTACTAGATCTCATTAGTTAACATTAGTTCATGTATTAGCTAACATGAACTAACAATGAGCAATATATTTGCAGTACAGTATTTATTCATCTTTGTTAATGTTAGTTAATACAAATCCAGCTGTTCATTGTTTGTTCATGTTAGTTCACAGCGCAACAACTAATGTTAACAAACGCAACCTTTGATTTAATAATGTATTAGTAAATGCTGAAATTAACTTAGATGAATAAGTGCTGTAAAAGTATTGTTTATTCTGAGGTCATGTTAACTAAAGTAATTAACTAATGTTAACTAAAGAAACCTTATTGTTATCAACATTTCTAACAATAACATTTTTTTTAACAAATACTTTGTTTATTTGATCATTGTTTTGTTAGTTTATTATGATTTGATGATCATAATCATGGAATGATTTATCTTATTTTTTAGAGTGAATTATCATTGTCTTTGAAGTCTGTAAAATCAGAGTTCATTGGATCCATAAGTCAATGTCTGTATTTTCTCCTCATTTCTTTTGAAGCGTGTCATTATTAATTACTCGATTGGATTCATCTTTCTCTTTGTGTTTTGATTAATATTTTGCCCTGGATGAAAGCTTTATTTATTTTTTTTATATATATATATTTTTTTTTACTTGATATTTATCAAAGTCACAAAGTAAAATGTTCTCTTGTATTTCCTGAAACTAGGGATCTCAAGTCACTCGCATTTGAATGATCAAAACAGAATAACTTCAAAAGCGTGAGAACGCTACCAAAATCCTAGCAGCCCCCCTGCAATTTTTTAAAGGAAGAATTTCATGCATCACTTCTTTAGACATTCTACTAAAGTACATTTGCAACTACATGTCAACTAGCAGTCATTAGAGTATTAGTAGACTGTCTGCTTAATATTTAACACTTTATTCTGATGCTCACCAACAGACATTCTACTGACTATAAGTAACTTTGCAAGTATTCTACTAACCGTAACCCTAACCTAACAGTCTACTAAAACTCAAATGAGAGTTAGTTGACATGTAGCTGCAAAGTTACTTGTAGTTAGTAGAATGTCTAAAGTGGACTATTGAAATAAAGTGTAACTGAAATTTGGGTCACACTCCTCGCACACTTTTTAGTGCACTAAATTGGTGCGTGAAATCCAAGTAATGAAAAGTTGTTATAACGACTAAATTACTCCGGCAGCGGTGTTCAGACAGTCCCCAATAGCGTGTGATTGCACTGTTGACAGATTTCCTCATGATGTTTAATTTAGAAATGTCAGTCTCCTTCATATTTATGAGCTGTAGCCATTGAGAGCTGTGCAGGTACTGGCTGGTTTATTGCGAGCGCTGCCACATGACCTTTCTGACTCCATCGCTCGACACAGCGTTACATGTTTACTGCTGCAAGGCATGATGGGAATCCTGAGTGAGCATTGCGAGCTTAGGGGGTAAGAGGTGCACATGCATTGTGCATACATCATTTTAACTCTTTCCCCCACCAGCGTTTTCCTTTCTTTTTTTTTTAGTTTCCTGCTAGCGGCAGCATTTTGAATCATTTATACAAAACTTTTATGGCCCCCAGAATATTTTGTTGTATAATAGTTTCATAAAAAAGTAAAATTTTTAACAAAAAAGCTAAGAAAATTGTGTATTTGTCAAATACTGTGTCCAGATTGGATTCAGAACGATGATCAAAACATAGAATGAGTAGATCGAGTCCATCAACACCCCCAGAGCTTCACAGTCTCGTCATTGGTTCGGCATTTCATTCAGTAAAATTAGGCAGTTTTGATTTATATGCTGTTTAATTTTTGATGATCGCGTTAGTTTACATGTGTGTAAGCAAAGCTTCTATTGCTCGTCTCAGCATCTTCTTCAC
The DNA here is from genome assembly GCA_030578255.1 of Tiaroga cobitis. Classification (NCBI taxonomy): domain Eukaryota; kingdom Metazoa; phylum Chordata; class Actinopteri; order Cypriniformes; family Leuciscidae; genus Tiaroga; species Tiaroga cobitis. The sequence continues at coordinate 1,804,369 of CM060601.1, forward strand.
TTGTTTTGATCTGGTGATTCTGTACTATTTCGGAAGATGCGTAATAGCGCCCCCTACCAGTGAAAACATGGATTGTTGGAAAATTCTGTCAATGACGGAAGCGTTGTCATAAATGACAGAAAATTCCGTCAAAAGAGTTAACTTTATCACCACATGGAAGATTTTTATGCAAACACATCTCCTGAATATCCATGCTGAACAAATATATTTCTGCTTTTTTAAATGTGTTGCTCCATATTCTTCTCCCTGTAAATATCAGCTCTTGCCAAACGACATCCGTGGTCCGTAATAATCTATAATACTGCGCTTTTGCACTTCCCTTGCGTTCCGATACACGTCATGGGAGTCCGATATAATTTGATTTCTCACATGAGTGAGTGCTGAGGGTTTGTTTTCCATGATTTTCTCTCTTATCGACAGCTTTTGAGGCTCTTGAGTCTCTATTCCAGCACTGTGATTAAAGGCCTTCTGTTGCTACTCAAACCCCCCTTAAAGATCTGCTCTCCTCTCCTGTAGCATCAATTAAATCCAAAGTGTTTCTCTCTCTCTCTCTCTCTCTCTCTCTCTCTCTCTCTCTCTCTCTGTGTGTGTGTGGGGGTGGGGGAGAGCACTTCAATCCATGGATATTCTGTGATCCCTTCCCAAGGTTTCTCATCTGTCCGGACATCTGGTGTTTATCCTGAGGCGTCTATCATAATGGCTATTCAGGCATGTTATTAGAAAATTAACGCCCAACTCAAATGTCACTCCTAATAGTGCTGCTTACTTTTCCTCATAATCATCATAATTCGTGCCGATCTTGGGATTTCGGTCGATTAGAAACAAATTCTCCGTAATTCAAGTGTAGCTGGCAGGGGCACGACTGTTTGGATTAGCGCTCGAGAATGATGCGTCTGCCAATGGCGGGACTCGTATATGGTCTGTTATTGACGATACTGTGTCGTCCGATGTCCTTTCATGGCTTTTAAATGCCGCTGAAAAGGTTAATGGAAGCAGTTTGCTCCCTGACGACACTCCAGTGACGATGGCATAAGAGACCTTCATCAACACTGCATTCATTTCATGTTGAAGATGTTGAGTGGAGAGCTTGTTAATTTGCTAAATGATGCTCAGTACCTAACTAATAGAACTATTTGCAATTCAAATAGGCTCTCTCTCTGTCTCTCTCTCTATATATAGATGTACTGTATGTATGTATGTATACATGTGTGTATAATATATATATATACTGTATGAAAATAGCTTTATTGCAAAATTGTGTTGGACTAGGCAAATGAAATTCCTCTGTTGTAGAAAGTCATGACTTACTTTCATTCCAATTGCAAAATAATTCACACTCAGGAATTGTCGATTTATAACTACTAAATTCTAGCCTGGATGCCAGCCCGAACCCCGCCCACAACATTTTTTGGTCGGGAAGTTCGGTCTGGACTCGATCCATTCAGGAGTAATTATGATCGGTTCAAAATTAGTCGGGCCAATCAAATTGCCAGGGCGGGCTTTATACGATGATGGACAGATGATCTGCAGTTACGTAATCATCGCGTTATCAAAGAGCGCTTGGGCTGAACTGGTTTCCCTCAGAGATGACTGCAGCCGGAGAACTGAGATGTGTAGATTCAGCTATCGCGTCTGTTGTAAAAGAAATCGACAGCGCATTCATTTTAAAAGATGAACAGAGAACTGCAATCAAGGCATTTGTCGATCGGAAAGATGTGTTTGCCGTCCTTCCATCGGGATTCGGCAAAAGTTTATTTCATCAGCTGGCTCCGATGGTCGCTAAGAAGATCATGGGACGCAATGAAAACCCTGTGGTCGCTGTGGTTTCTCCTTTGGTCGCACTCATGGAGGACCAAGTAAAAGAAGCAACACTCATTATTTTACTACTTCTTCCAGCGTGCGTGTAGTTGAGTTCTGTTGACAACTATGCGTAGCTCAACACACGTCACTTACTGCGTTGCTCTGATTGGTTGTAGGTCTATCCAATTGAGTGCAGAGTTTTTTTCTTTCCTGGTTCGGTTAAGACACGCCTCATAATCAAAGCCCTATGGAGGAGTATCAGACTCATTCTGACTAGAATATGAGTGTGAGGAAGTCAGGCTAACTAAATTCTGCCCAGTCGTGTCGTGCAGGCTAAAGAAATCGGCAGTGTTGAATTTACAGTAAAATTGAAGAGAGGAGACAAATGAAACATGCTGTCATTAAACACTTTTTCCCTCCTTTTGTGAGTCTTTGTCCAGTGGAGGTGTTTGGTGCGTTCTGGGAGAAAGGGAAGATGAGAGAAAGGCAGGAGACATGTTGTCATGCTGAGTAATTAGTCTCCGTTGGGCAAGAAAGCGTCTGGAAGTTGTGACACACACCAGATTGTCCTCTAGTCCATTGAGATACCCTGTCATCAGCCTGTGGGCCTGTCCACACACACACACACACGCACACACACACACACACACACACTTCATTTTCTATAAACCTTAGAAGGCTTGGCTGCCATCCAGCGCACAGCAAACACCAAGGTGAACATTTAAAAGTACAGTACAATCTGTTATCATTCAATCACCCCCTTCTCATTATAAACCGGTATTTTTTATTTTTTGTTTATTTTTTTGTTTGTTTAACTTTGCAACTACATGTCAACTAACTCTCATTAGAGTATTAGTAGACTGTCTGCTTAATATTTGCCAACTCTTTATTGTGATGTTCCTCCAACAGACATTCTACTGACTATAAGTAACTTTGCAACTACACGTCAACTTATTCTAACCCTAACCCTACCAGCTAATACTCTACTAACACTCTAATGACAGTTTACCAACAGTTTATCAAGCGACGAGAATACTTTTTGTGCGAAAAAAACAAACAAAAATAACGACTTTATTCGACTATTCCTTTTCTTCCTTGTAGGCCTGAAACGAGACTTCAAGAGATTTCCACGACGCATGCGCGAGAATTGCGATCTCCTTCAACTACTTCAGTTCAGTTCTCGCGCATGCGTCGTGGAAATCTCTTGAAGTCTCGTTTCAGGCCTACAAGGAAGAAAAGGAATAGTCGAATAAAGTCGTTATTTTTGTTTTATTTCCGCACAAAAAGTATTCTCGTCGCTTGATAAACTTATAGTTGAGCCACTGTTGTGACATGGAATTTTTAAACATTTTCTTTAATGACTTTCTGGGCCGTCCGGTGTCATTCCCTTAGGGGGCCTATGTAGCAGTCATGAACCTCTCAGATTTAATCATAAATATCTTCATTTGTGTTCCGAAGACGAACGAAGGCCTTACGGGGTTGGTACAGCATGGGGGTGAGTAATTAATGACTTAATTTTCATTTTTGGGTGAACTAACCCTTTAATGATATGTTCCATGGGGACTGTAGCTTTTAAGCTTCAAAATGCACCCTAAAAGTACCATACAAGTAGTCTATGTGACTTATGCATATTCCAGTTTTTCTTAATAACTTAAAGGAATAGCTCACCCAAAAATATTGACTTGTATACAACTTTCCTGCACATGACTTTCTTTCCTTAAGGAAGAGAAATGGAGGTTTGGGGTTTTTCTCCATCTAATACAAGTGAATGGTACCCAACGTAGACCATTTTTGATGGTCCAAAATCCATATTTAGGCAGCTTCAAAGAGCTCCACAGTGAAACGATTAGTCATTTTCAGAAAAATAAATTATACTTTTAAACTACAAATGTTGGCCTTTGTCCAGCTCTGTGAAGCACGTTGGGTATCAATGCTTTTGGGAAACACAGCCCTGAATGAACCTTTAAGTTGTGAATGTGTCATTCAAAGATTTGTGAATTGGATCAAACCATTCATAAAACGTTTGAAATGATATGACAACATTTACATTTTTTAGTAAATCATTCAGTAATCATTAAAACATGCAGTCTGAGAAATGGCTACATTTCTTTAGCTGTCCATCAGCAAGTTGTCAAGAAACACATGTTTAAAAGCTTTCGACTGTTTTGACGACGAAGATTTCAACCCTTTAATTACAAATATTATTTTTATTACCTGCTATTGGCAAACAACCAGTGATGCCGATAATGAGATGAGACCGATAATGAGTTTAAGTCTGAAAACCAACACTGGTGGTGAGAGGCAGCCCTGCGGGGCCAAATGAAGTACACTTTCTGTCAGTATAATCCAGTCCCTCTGATAGGTGGCTTTACTGTGAAGGCAAATAGCACTTTGTGACAGTGTTGTGAGAAGGAAATCGTTACTGTTACACAAGAAAAGAAGAGAAAGAAAATGAGGGTGAGAGAGAGAGAGCTTCTGAAGGCTAAAGGTTACTCAAGAGAGGAAGAAAGCTAATAAGAAATGAGAAATGGGACGGATGAAAAGGAAGGTCAGTTTTCCGATAAAGGTTCAGCCTCGTCACTTTGTCAGCGCCAAGCCTGTGGATTTCTAATCCAGAAGCTACCTTAATCCGAATCCTTGGCCGCACATGTCAAAGTCATCCTCGCGCATTAAAATACCCTTGTTATTTCACGTTAACAGAACAGTTCGATTCTGACATTTGTATGGGGAAGAAAATCATCAAATTTTTCCTCATATTTGCTAATTCTCTAATGTGTTTGGGTGGCTGCTAGGGTGTTACCGGGTGATTGCTGAATTGTTTTGAGTGAACATTTTTCCCAAGATTTGCTATGGTGTTCTGTATGGTTGCTAGTCAGGTGCTATGATGTTACTAAGATGTTGCTTGGTGATTGCTAGGTTGTTTTGAGTGAACATCTTGGTTTCTGGTGTATCACTATCCAAATGCAAAGTAGTTTTGAGTGAACATTATTTCCAGCATTTGCTAATGTGTTCTGAGCAGTTTCTTGGACGTTTGGCTATTCTGGATAGTTGCTAGGCAGTTGCTAAGTAGTTACAAAGATGTTCTGAGCAGTGACTCAGTGATGTTCTGAGAGTGGAGTAATTTACATCTCAGTATTTGCTAATCCATTGCACCCGTGGTGTTCTTGGTTGTTTCTCAGATGTTGCATTATGTATGCTAGGTTGTTGCTAGCTGGCCCAAGTTTATACTGCCCTGAGCCTTTATGATATTCTCTCTTGATGTAACCCAGTTATTCCTTTAATATAAGTAAATTGTATCCCTTTTTTCCACCTGCTCAGCAGGTGAAAATTAAAAGCCCTATTGCTTAGCAATAGCATGTGCAACACCAACATTTAGTATGAGCAATTTTATTAGTGAAGATTGCCTCACTTTACTGTGCATTTAAGCCTCACTACCCTGGCCTCAAGAGGCGCACTAGCAACTGACTCTAGAAGCCGCGGCCTTTAGCGTCCTCGTTAGCGCGCCTACCTCCCATGCCCGTTTGAATCCTGCTCGGAGCGGGTCGAGTTGGACCGGTTACATTTGGTGCCGTGACCCGGATGGGAGTGAGGTTTAGGGGGATGAGTGTAATGGAAGCAAGCTAGTAAAAGCGCTGTGCATGTAAACCTCACTTATCTGGCCTCAAGAGGCGCACTAGCGACTGACGCTAGAGACGCGGTCCTAACGGTCCTTGTAAGCGCGCCCGCCTCCCATGCTGGAGACGCCGGTTTGAATCCTGCTCGGAGCAAGTCGACTAGGACCAGTTACACAGGCAGAAATAATTAATTAGTTCCTAGATTCTTTCCCCAAGAGATCTTGAAATGGGTTAAGAACAACATAATTACAATATGCAGCAGTTTTCTCCATACCCCAAATAAATTATTACTCTTTAAAACAAGGGTGACTGGAGATGTGCAGAAAAGCCCTCCAACTCAATGCATTGATTTGCATGTGTGAGAATGTAATTAATCTTGATGGGGCCTTAAGGCTCAGCTCGCTTCAATTCAGGTCAATTACTGCTCTGACATATAAGTATTGACTTCAGCGCACACACTCAAATAAACCCACACTCATGAAGCATGGATAGACCTTTATACATCACCACGCAACAATCACTTTGTCTGCATGTCGCCCTGCATGGCCCTGAATAATCATACTACTATATTTTTGGCCCAAGATAGCGGAGTTTCTTTTAAGCCCCATTGTGCAGTTGCAAGATGGCTTACGTAACTGAAATGTTGATAATAGTCATCTGTTACCCTGTGTCAAAGGGGCCACGCCAGTTCAGTTATTCATCCGGTATGGCAAGACATTTTTAATTCATCTAGATTCTTCCTTTCATCAAAAAGGAGAATCCCGAATGGATATGAATTGGTAAAGAAGATTTTTGAGATTCTATTTGATGGCCCTTAATTATAAGTTTCAACATAGTTCAATATTTTCCCTCCAATAATCACATGATTTTCTTCACAATCATGGCTGGTATTTGAATGATCTATTTTATTAAGACACATATGCTACATAGTTATTGCTGAATATATCATATTAGATTAGGTTTTTTCATAAAATAGTCATCTCAACTTTTCAGACATGGACTCCCTCAGATGTGCTATCATAAATTCTCTTTTGTCAGAGATTATTGTCTGCGGCGCTGTCATCATTATTCAGTGTTTACCTTGGAATAACGCAGGAGAAATAATGAGAGAATAAAGGAACGAGGAAAAACAACTGTTGTGAAATGTTAATGATGCGTCCTTGTCTGTGTTTGTTTTTTGTTGCCGGTGATGAGCTCTTTAGAGCCTGTTACATTCCCTCAGAACAGAGACTTCCACATACGTGACTCGTGTGTAATTGAAAGTGGCGCTGCCTGCATTTCAAACCTGCCTCGTCAAAGTTAATCTACCTCAAACAGAGGCATTCTCACACAACTACATTAGAAAAACGAATTTAATTCCTGGGTTTTTTTGAAGATGACTTTGTCTTTTCAAACTGAAGTGATAATAAGTCTCTTACAACTACATCAGAAATCAAAACTTCATCTGATTTTTCAAGGTTTTTAATCGACAGGCAGACTTTTACTAGCCTGACTACGTCAGACTTCCTACTTCCGCTAATTTCATTTCGCTCCTATAGTCAGTCTGAGATAGCAGCCTATCTTTCTGTTTTCCACCGGCCTGAAAACAGCCGGGCCAATCAACGAACAGAGGGCGGGCTGAAAGCCGTGACGTAGTCGGTAAGCGCCGTGTTTAAGATTAGGTCAGGGAAATCGAAAACGACCGCTGATATGGAGACGCGGATGCAATTCGCTCTGTTGTGGAGAATATTCCCGGCATTAGCAAACTGAAGCCCGAACACGAAGAGTGTGTATTAAACATTTTGAATGGAGGTGATGTTGTGGCCCTACTCCCTTTGGGAAAAGTTTAATTTATCAACTATTACCGATCGTCAGCGAGAAACTGGGGAGCCTTTTGACAGGTCAGTGTCTCTTTTCTTTTCCAGGTCTTAAATACCGTAAAACTTCAAATAATAGCCCGGGCTTTTATTTGCCCAAATCGTCGAACTGCACCGGCTTGTACTTGAGATAGGCGTCTAACTTATATGAGACAGGCCTTTATAGTTGAGATGTTGTTCATTGAGATGTTGTTCCTAGAGTCTATAATCTCTAAAAATCTCCAAATGCTCCACGTGAAACCGCGGTCTTCCGACCTCTTACTATCTTGTCGATTGATTTTTATGAATATGCGCGAGGGAGAGAGAGCAAGACAGCGCTCGTGTTGTTTGTAGACGTGGGAGTGCGCGCGCGCGGCCGGGGCGCTCTCTCTCTCTCTCTCTCTCTCTCTCTCTCTCTCTCTCTCTCTCTCTCTCTCTCTCTCTCTCTCTCTCTCTCTCTCTCTCTCTCTCTCTCTCTCTCTCTCTCTCTCTCTCTCTCTCTCTCTCTCTCTCTCAGCAGTCATTCTATACATCACTCACAGATCAAAAAAGTCGTTTACAGCCATGTTCACTCGGGTATTTCGCTCGCATCATCAAGTGTTTACAGTGGAAGTTCGATCATAGATTTGAGTTCGATGCATGATGTCTGTGGTTCGATGCGGCTGTGTCGGCGCATAACATACGTCATAAACAAACTTATCTGATTGGCTTACGGGTAACCAATGATTTTAAACTTCAGTACGCGCCCCCTAGCGAGAGAGAAAACACTTCTCTATTATGCTATCCCAGACTCTGTGTACGAAGCAAAGTGAAGTAGCAGAGTCTGGTATTACCAGGCTAGACTTTTACACCTACTCTAGAAAATAAAAATGAAAGATTGACGATTTGACGAATCGCCCATTTCTTGAAGGTTACTTTGCTTATTATTTTTCATACTGATATGATGTCCATCCTGATGTTCAAATATTTATTTTATAAATTTTCACACCTAAATGATAGGTAGCCTACCACTCTTATGACATTTCATAATTTGTATGAGATGGCGAAATCGTATGATATTTGACGACTTACAAAAAGATACATCTTTTATAGATTAGTTCAATTATGGCTAGGGTTAGAGATTGAGTAAGGGGTAGGAATTTATGGTAGCATTAGGTTTGAGTATGACCCAAATTGTATGATTTTTTTTTAATGAATTTTCCATTATGTATGAATTACGACTTGTCATGAGACTTTTAAATTGTCTGATTTCTGAAGTTTACTTTGTGACTTTAAAGTTAAGTGACACTTAATTGATGGGCAGCTCCATACAGTTTACATTAGAAATTGAATTGTTATTTTGTGTCCTTAAGTGATGAGCACTTTTAAACCTACAGTACTTTAGAAAAATTACAATCAAAATTACAGATTTGAAGGATTGTCAGTTTCACAAAATGTATGTTTTGTCTTTTCATACTCATATGACAATCATGCTCTTAGAACATAGAAATAGAAAAAAACAATAAGCAAAAAACTTTTATAGATTATGGATTTGAGTAAGGGGCTAGCCTTTATGGTTGTATTTGGGTTTGGGTTATATGTTTTTGTACAACCCAAAGCATACAGTTTCTAATTAATTTGCTATCACATATGAATTTTTATGACTTGTAATGAGAGCAGGTTGGACAGCTTTTGCTGCTGCATTAGAATACAAAACTTCACAATCGTATATTTAAAGAATTGCTTGTTTTTTGAAGGTTATTTGTGACTTAACACCAAATTCAGTGTCAGAAAATAAACTAATATTTGATGGTTACTGTCAGGGTATCATGTATTACCTGAGAGGTGTGTTGTGTTATCCAGCCAAATAGGGGGGACTCAAGGAGTACTGTATGGGCAAGTTATGCATAGAAGTAACCGTGAACCTGATGTAGACTAACTGAATACAGTGAACACAGGGGCTCTTCAATAAACCCCAAGAGATTTGACTAATGCCTCCTTGTAAATGCATAGTGTCGACATCGTCCAACGGAGTGGCCAATGTGGTGGCAGATGTTTGCTTGCTTTTCAAATCGTTCAACTTCATGGCTGAGGAAAGTACTGAGGATTACGAGACGGTGCTCGTAAAATTCGATGCGTATTTTCTTGCCGAAAAAGAGTGTGATACATGAACGAGCATGTTTCCACCGGAGAGTGCAGAGACTCGGGGAAAATGCAGAATGCTACATCAAGGCCCTCTACGAACTCGGTGAGATCTGTGAATTTGGTGCAAGTCAAAACTAACATATAAGAGACAGACAGAATTCGGGATAAAGAGCTGTCTAGGAGAATGCAGCTAATGACAAAGAGAGAGCTTTTTTCCTGGCCGCGGTGAGTAATAAAAATGAGTCTGAAAAAGCTTAATGGACTGTGTCGCTTAAGATAGGGTGATACCCCTGTTAGTTTTAAGATAGATATGGAGCTGATAGGAAATAGGGAGCTGATGTTATTGTATTGAACACTGTGACATTAGCCCAGGTGGATCACTAAAATACATCGGACATTTTACTACAGAAGCGGAGCATAAATGTAGAGAGTACGCCCTTACCCTGTATGTGGTAGCGGGAGCAACTGTCAGTAACCTTCTAAGCTGACGGACAGCTGCTGAGATGGTGCCCGTCAATAGAATATAGAGCAGATAAGATGAGTTTTTGAAGGGAGTGATACAATGAAAACAAAGGCGAAGAGCCATATGCAGTACATACTGCGTGGTGGGTACGAAAGTTAAAGCAGAACTGTGGAGAATGGAGGAACAAGGTAACATGGAAAGAGTCACACAGCCTACAGATTGGTGTGCACCCATGGTAGGCCTACCTGTCATGAAGCCTAATGGCATGGCAATGGCAAGAATTGGCATTGAATTAAATAAACTGAATACAATAAACAAGATTCTAGCTGAAGCGTCCTTGCATCATTAGACACACATCAGGATTTTGTCAGATTCCGTTATGTGAGAACAACAGCTCGCTGACGACATTCATCTCTCCAGTAGGGCATTATTGTTTTAAAAAACTCTTGTTCGGAATCAACATATCCCCGGAAATCTTCCAAAGAAAAAATTTGATGAGTAAATATATTCCGGACTTGGCAATAAAAGGGGGTGCTTTGAATGAGCTGCTCAAGAAAGGAAAAGCATGGATCAACCACGGAAAAGCATGGATCAATCACAGAAAAGCGCATTCAGCACACTTAAAAGCTCGCTCACTAAAACTCCACGCCTGGCACACTATGATCCGTAAAAAAGAAACAGTGGTATCTTCAGTTTCTAACAGCTACACTATTGGTGGCGTTTTATTGCAAAACCATGATGACAGCTGGAATCCTCTCACGTGCTGTTCTAGAGGGCTGACGGATTGTGAACCAAGATACGCCCAGATATAGAAGAAATGCCTTGCAGGCGTATGGGCATGGACTTGGAGGGAATGGACACATTTAAATGGATCACTGATCACAAGCCATTATTAGCACTGATCAAAAGTAGAAACTTGGACACTCTGCCAGTGAGATGTCAGAGACATCATTGGTGTTTAATGCGAAAGCGGAGTATGCACCTGGCAAAAGCTTGGTTGTCACAGATACATTGTCGCATAGCCCATTGAGCACTCTGCAGAACTTCATGACAGCAGATGTGAGTTGTCACGTGAATGCAATCATCGGATGTCTGCCGGTGTCACAGCACATGTTGAAAGAAATATGAACGGAGACACAAAAGCATGAATGAGCAGCTAACAGTGGAGAGATTTCTAACGATGGCCAGAATATGCTAAAAGCCGTCCTAACAGTGTACAGAGTTTTACAGAGAGACTCTTTGTCAGTGATTGATGGACTGATTGTGCTGGGGAAGCGCATAGTAGTTCCAAAAGTTATTGGACATGAGATGCTTAGCAGAATTCACGACGGACACCAAGGTTTGTCAAAATGCAGGACACTGGATCAAGAGACTGTGGTGGCCAGAAAAGTCTGAGGATCATAGGTGAAACATAGAGATATGTATGTTCTGCTTAGAAAATAAACGTGCACAGAGCAAGGAACCTCCATAATCAATACCGTTCCCGGAAAGGCCATGGTAGCGGTTTCTGCATCAAGGGAAACAATGGATGAGGGGGCGGTGTAATTCTCCAGTCAAGCCTGGAAAAGCTTTTGTAGTGTGTACGATATTCAGTGCATTTCAACAAGTCCACACAATCCACAAGTTAACGGGCATGCAGAACGCCAGTTCAGACAGCAAAGCGTAATCTGAAATAGGATGACCCGTTGATAGCGCTCATGTGTTTTCAAGCTACCCCTAACACTTCTACCAGGGTCAGGGAAATCCGCACTATTCCCACATTATTAAAAGCTTGAGACCAAAGTGGTCAAACAAATCAAGCGTAAAAGAGAAAGACAAAGCAGAAAAAGAAAAGCATACTACTTTAACAGATGACATGGTGTGAAGGACTTACCTGTTCTTAGACCGGGGAATTCAGTCTTGTTAAAGCTGGATGATGAATCAAAATGGAGAGGACCTTGCTTGTAGAGATCACTGCTCAAAGGTCATATGAGGTTTTCAATGAAAAGGAGGGAGAGAAAAGGAGAAATCGCAGGCATTTTCAATTGCTGCCTGACGGAGATCCTAGAATTATTTCAAAGACAGGGGCGAGTCCAGAACAGTCACCAAAGAAATCTCAACCTCGTATGGACTGATCTACCTGCAGAGACTATTGCAAGGAAATAATTGTGAAGAATTGAGAAAGCAATGACAGAGTAAAAAAAACAAAAAAACAAAACAACATCCTGATATGCGAGTTCTAGAGTTAAACACATAGACATTGTTGTTAGGTAAGGTTACTGGTATGGGGGAAAACTTTTAAATTATGTTGTAATCGTATAACATAAATGTAACCTGAAGTATTTGACTAAAGGGGGAGGTGTCAAGGTATCATGTAATACTTGAGAGGTGTGTTGTGTTATCTAGCCCACTAGTGAGAATCCAGCCCACTAGGGAGACTCAATATTGTATGAGCAAGTTACGCCTTGAAGTAAGTGTGTTTGTGATGTGGACTAACTGAATACAGTGTTGTTCTATAGGGGCTCTTTAATACATACATGTAAATGCATACCAGAAAGTTACTTTCTTTTAAGCTTCTTTCTTAATTTGATGAACACTTGGCAGCTTATTATAATTTATTTTTGAAAATTAAACTTTATTATTGTAGATTTTAAGGAACTGGTCATATATTTGAAAAGCTGCTTTAGCACCATTGATCTCCAGCTATCGAAGGGACTGTTCAGTTAGCTTTCAGCCTGAGATCAGTGCTAAACACAGGCATGTTCTCTACTTCAGGGGGTCATGATCTTCCAATGTGGTTTGACACAGAGTCACCAGAGAAGAAAATGGGGTTACATTGGGTTAATCATGTCCAATTTCTCTCATTGTAAGATATTCTTTTTCTGACCTGACATTCGAAAAGGACTTTCCCATAGATCCTATTTTAATAGTGGGCTGTTTAAATGCTTGTTTTTGATTATAAATATGGGGACAGGTGAGCACAGTCATTTACATCATTACATTAATGTCACTTACTGACTCTGACTTGCCATATTTTGTAGTGCATACAGTATAGTGGATTTCGTGTGCAATGGGTTGCGAGTGCATTCTTGTTTCTCTTCCACAGCCTACAAAGTGGATGTTTACTCAACATATTCAGGCCGACGGATTGATTACTTTGTCATTCACTAATCTTTAATGGAAGTGTTCTGCATGTTGTTATATAAAGATACATTTTGGTCACTTTATAGAAATGCATTCTTTTAGATATCCTCATTAAAGTGAGCAAAACTTCATGACAGTTAAGGCCTAATAACAGCAAATGCCAATATTTCATTAAATTATAATAGTTAATAATAATAGAATCCCCTCACAGCCTCATTTTAATCCACAAAAGAATTCAATAGGACGTGTACCCTAAAACCCACGAGTCATAAGAAACCCAATAGGCTATTCCTATTCACCAAGCTACCCCAGTTACCACCCCCTGCCTTGAATTTATAAATGTATTATTGACTGATTGAATTGAGATATTGACTTAATGAAATGCAGTACTGTTTAGTTGGACTTGGACTTAAGTTCGATTTGGCCCTTTTTGGACTCAGACTTGACTCGGACTCGAGTGGGTAAAGACTCATACTCGACTTGGACTCGACTAAGGTGGACTCAAACCCAACACTAGTGAATAAGCCAATCAGACTGCTCGATTTCCTTCTTGTATTTCTCTGGCTTCATCGGTATTGCTGAGAAAACAGATATGCTTTGACAAGTTTTCAGCCAAGGGACATTTTCCTGACAATCTGGGGTATATAATTTCTGCTTGGTAATTACAACACCAGCTGTTGAAAAGTATTGACATGTCATTAAAATAGTTTCTATCAGAAGTCACACAGAATGTGTGGCAGAAGTCTGTATGCTGTCTCTTTCTTACTCCGTATCCCTGCGTCTGCTCTGCACAGTCAGATATGTCAGTGTGCAGTGACCATATGAGAAAGAGCTGGTGTCCAAGCGGCTGTGAAGGGCGTCCAATGTCGCACTCTCTCTGAAAAGAAAGAAGGCACATTTTTGAAGCACCTTCCTGCCTTTTGCTCACTACAACTGTCAATGCTGTCAGCTCTGTTAAGAAAGGTCTGGTAAAAATAGATGGTTTAACCTGTGCTATCTTTGTTTGCCTGTTATGAATTACACACCTGCCAGCTGAACATTTCTCTGTTGATTATAGATGGTGAGACAATATTAACTATATATACACTTTTCATGCCCTGCACTTTTCTGGTCTCTGAACGCTGATAATTATGACATGTCAAACATCTAACAAGTTCAGGGGTCCACAATTCATTTCATAAATGACATGTAGATTGTGAAACACTTTTATATCTTTTCAAAGAAAGATTGCATCAAAGGAGAAAACAGCTTCATATCACTTTCATTGAGCCCTTGTAACATGGTTGTAATCTTTTCAGCTGTCAATGCCTTCAATAACTTTTGTTTGTTTTACATTTAGTAACATTATTCGCTATCCAAAAAGTGCAGTCAGCTGCACACAAACATAATCTTGAAAGTTCAAGAAATATTTTACCCCGAAGTTAAATAAAAAAGTAGAGAATTATATTAACTAAAGAAAATATCATTTTTACGACCAATATGATTGATTGATTGATTGATTGATTGATTGATTGATTTAGAAATGGAGCATTATTTTAATTTTAACTAAGCACCCTCATTACAAGTTTTCATTACCAACAAATTAAGCATATTATTTATTTTATTGATGCAATATAAATGATACAACTTTAAAAAATAAAATGAACTTGAACTTGAACACATATCTTCAATTTTACAATGAATGAATGAATAGATAAATACATACCTACATACATATATATATATATATATATATATATATATATATATATATATATATATATATATATATATATATATACACATTTATCTCATAATTCAAAAAATGAGGCTTCATTTTCATAATTCAATTTTTTTCTTCATCTTTGATGTTGAAATATGACCTGCAAATGATTTTTGACATTCACCCTACTACATTTCTTTGTTCATTTTCTTGTCTCGGCATAATGTGTTGATAACTCCCCGACTTGCCAAAAATTCCTCAAATGTGCTCAGATAAGCACATTTCGTGTAATCAATTATTCAATTTCCCCCTCTTCCTGAACAGAGAACAAAGGATTGTCCTCTGAATTTCTTTTTGTTCTGTTGTAATTATGCGATGACCTTCTGTGTCACGTCCATAAGCTGCTGAATGCGACTCAAGGTCCCGATGTCAAGAGGCAGCCAGATAGTCAAGATGTACCCCCTTTATTGCTACGCTGTGTTAAATGTCAAGAAGAGGCCGCAAAACCCATTATATTCCCCATTCTGCATTAATGTGTGTCTTTTAATGAGCACATAAATTCATACATTAGTATGAGCCTAAGGGAAAGCCTCAACGCGTGCCATATGCTTCCTTACACTAGGTGGCGAACTTCATGTTTTCGTAGAAAGCCCCCTCCTTCTCCTTAAGTGTAGCTTGATGTGGTCGTGGGGGTTTGTCCCCCCGGCTGGAAGCTTTGTTGAGGAGCTTCGCATATGCCTTTAGGGTAAATGGGAAAGAGGTTGTTTAGACATCTATACAGCTGTTGATGTGAAGCCATGCAGATCTAGCTCGTCCCTGCCGAGAGGACTATATTCACACAGGCTGAAGAACATGCTGGGTCTGCTGAGGGGCTTCACAGATTTGCCATATGGAGCCGCTTATGGAAAAACAATGTATGCTGGAGGTCTTAAAGAAACAGATGTACAGTATGTCTACATAGAAGACGACAACAACAAAATAAAAGGCACTTTAGTTGTGGTATATTTCTTTCTTTTTTTACAGAATAATTCATATAATCATATTATATATTATAATTTTATTTAATTCATATAAAAAATGTTGCAGCATGTAATCAAATTCTTTCTAATCCTTTTCATTCTTCGAATTTGTGATCAAAAGGTTTTTGATAATTAGCTAATCTAAGATGAAAGGCATTTCTTATTTGCATGTTCTAGACTGCCATTTACCACATTACTTTCATTAAAATCTTAATATGAATGGGTTTAAAGGTGAAATATGGAATGTTTTCGATGTCAAATAAAACAGTGTGATGCCATAACCAGAGGCGGACAGAGTACACAGCTTCATTACTTGAGTAAAAGTACAGATACCCCTTGCTAAATTTTACTCAAGTACAAGTAAAAGTACTACAGTCAGATATCTACTCAAGTAAAAGTACTGAAGTACCTGTTTTTAAAAGTACTTGAGTATCAAAAGTACAAGAGTACATTTTCTAAATATTGCATTACTACTGTCACAGTGCTTACATTTATGCACAGAAACATCCTACATGAGTTATGAAAAATGTTAATACCTTGGAGAATGTAAAATGAATTGAAAGTAAAATCAAGTAATTTTCATCTTTTTACCATGTTGCTTTATTTAACATTTAAGAAAATTTCAGAAAATTCAGAACATTCAAATAGTCTGGCGAGGTGGGGCCACGGGTTGGCACTTTCCCGGGATGGACCTGCTGCGTCTTCATCCATTGTTTCGTCCATGGTTTCGTCTCTTAGTGTAGTGGAGTAAAGACTACGATATTTGCCTCTCACTTGAGTAAAGTCATGAGTACTCCCCAAAAATGATACTCGAGTAAAGTACAGATCCCTCAAAATTGTACTCAAAAAGTACTGTACTCAAGTAAATGTACACCGTTACTGTCCGGCTCTGGCCATAACTCATGTCACATATTGTGAGTTGTGCTATTACGTTTTCAGCGATTGGATTTCCATCTGGCGAACAATAATAAGAGGGACTTGCACTGAAGGCCAGATCTGGGGAGCAGAATGCATAGAGACTTAACTGTGTTTTTTTTTGTGTGTTTTTTTTATTATTTTTTACTTGGGCCAGTAACTAGGAAAGCCTTCGTAAATACCCTGAAAACCCATCAGAACACATTAGCAACTGCATAGAAACACCCTGGCAACCATCTACAGCACCTCAAAGTCTTGAGTGAATGTAAACATTTTTGCATCTGTGTTTGGTGCCATAAGCAGTGCCACTTTTAGGGGGGTATTTTTAGGTGAAACGGTTATGGTGCAATTTCTTATTCGAGCATCCCCAGGCAGTCGGTTCGACTCCAGCTCTGATGTATAAGTATCTCCACGGAGCCTCCGCTTCAAGCTGCATGCCCGGTGAACATTCCTCTTTTGCTAGTCTGATGTAGTGGTGCATGTCATCGGACATTTGAGTGGATGCCTCCAGTGATGGCGGAGTTACAGAGCTGTGTCAGAAAGTGGAGAATCCAGACAGCGGGACATCCACTGTGATCATGTGACAGATTAAGATGGCAATCCTGGAATTTGCTGCCTTTTCAGTGTCTGTCTCCCTGTGGAGATTGGACATGATAGAATAATTTTGTTCTGTGTTTCTGGATTTCAGCTGAGAGCTATTATGCCATATTTCAAGACCCCATGAAACGGCTCAAGAGGAAGCTAGAGAAGTACAAATCATATCGTTTTGCATCGATTAGTGTAATTAATTAGATTGTAGTGCTTTACAATAAGATGCAATTAGTTAACATTAGTTAATGCATTAGATACTATAAATTAACATCAAACATTTAATACACTATTTATTAATCTAGGTTAATGTTAATGTATTATTATACTTTTGTTTATTGTTAAATGGGTTAGTTCACCCAAAAATGAACATGATGTCATTAATGACTCTCCCTCATGTCGCCCCAAGCCCGTAAGACCTCCGTTCATCTTCGGGACACAGTTTAAGATATTTTAGATTTAGTCCGAGGGCTACCGAGCTAATTAATATTACAATGTAAAGTATTTAATGCAATGTAATGTGATGTGATGTGATGTGATGTGATGTGATTTGTCAGTCTTGCTAAGCTGCCGTTTAGTTGGTTGACTACTCCGAAATTAGCATTCTACATGTACTGTATATGCACAAGTATGTCAATTAGTTATATTCTAAGCCAGTGGTTTAAAATGTTGCAAAGTAATGGCATTTTTCAAATAAATGCATTTCTAAACAGATCCTTACATGTGTTACATGATCTACTTTGAATTTCCAGCTCACAGCAGTTGTGCTCTTTTCCAGGAGCTTCCCTCCCCTCTGTTCTCTGCTCTCGGCAAAAATGTGATACTGACGAGCATCTACTCTTGAAGTGTCGCTCCGAATCACTCAGATCTGAGGAACGGTTTTCCATTTAGTTTTACAAGCTCTGAAAACAAATAGGAAACTACACTCCACCCCCATCCAAAACACTTCTCCACCCCAAAGTTCATCTTATGGACGGATTGAGATAGCCTCAAGGGGAACCGCGGGCCGCTATGATGCCGTCTGAGAGAATGAAGGGAAAAAAACAGCTTCTTAGCTCGCACTGTTTGTCTTTAAGATAGAGTACAAATGCAGACAAGCAGAGAGCATCCAATTGTAAAAAAAATAAAAAAATAAAAAAAATTCTCAATGCAGCTTTTATTTCAAATGACATCTAGTTTGAATGTTTTATTGCTGGATAGATTATTGGTAAATGTGATTTTTCTTTTAATAGCAACATGCTGCAACCTTTAACAGTCAGTGATGACATGTAATATAGTGTGACTAGTGACAGTCACATTTAACCACTTATTTCTGTAGTGCTGTCACACCAAATATCTGTATGAATCCAACAAGCCCTTTGTCTAAATCGCTTTTCACTGACATTTTCCTTACGCATTTCCTTTAAAGCTGAGATTTAATATGTGTGTGTGTGTGTGTGTGTGTGTATATACAGTATATGCCACACGCTGTAGTAATCCAGTATGAATGGCTCTTGAATTTAATCCAAGAGTACGTTTACAAGAAAAAGATGTACTAAAAATGGAAAAGTTTTTCCCTTTGCATTTTTCACGTACAAACTATAATCCACAAAAATGACTAAAAACGCTGTATTATACATGCCAGCCCAGTAGATGGCGATGCCACTTTTTGAAGAGACACCACATGCCTATAATACATGTGATAGCACATGATGTCTTTTTTTTTGTTGTTGTTTACACTGAGATAATGGTAACAATTTCAAAAAACGTACTTTGAATCCCGTTTTCAAAAGTTTCGTTTTTAGGCCCCCAAAACACAAATGTCGTGTAAATGATCGGCCAAAACGCATAAAAAGTTTTCGTTTTTTATTTGAAAATGGTGTCGTGTAAACAGCCCCTTTAAAGTCTTTAATCCACAACCAGAAATTCACAGGAGAATCTTATAACAGGGATATCATAGGAATCTCAGGAACAGGGAGTGCTTATACACAGAGAACTAAAATAGACACAAGTGGGATTAATCAGTAATTTAGGTATCAAAGAGGGACGAATTAGTAACTAAGAAGATGGAAGTTATACTGAAAGAAAACAGGAAATACGGGAAGATGAACAAAAACATACTGTAGAAACATAACGCAACCCTGACAATATATATATATATTAGTACATTTATTATATATTTATATATTTATTTATGTGTATTTTTATTTTTTCCTGCACTGGTCAAATTGTAAGATATTTCACTGGGATATTTTGACTATAGTGGGTGGAAACCAAGTGTTTATTTTATAACACTTTATCTATTTGCATATGTAGATGTCAAATACAATACATTATGTTCAAAGGCAGCTTTCTAAAAATGAGTCCCCCCTCCATTTCTGCACTGAGAAACATTTTACAAAGGAGTTTGTTCATACAACATTCACCTGATTTATATAGTATTTTATTTCTAAATACATGGGTATTTATTCATCATATGCAGTGATAAAAAGAGCTATTCTAAATCCTCTTTGTAAAAACCTTTAACACTAATATGTCAGCTAAATAAAATCATTTTGAACCTGGCTTTATACAATGTCCAGATTCCTGTTCACGAAATGTATGCAAATGAGTTTTTATTTAGAAAACTTGATACATTTTTCTAAAAGTGCTGTGATTAACTGAAGTCTGTTCATTTCTTTTACAGTAGTTAAACATTGTATTCTATTCACCTGTGGTGTATTATATAACCGGCTGACTGTACATTATCCCTTACATATGTAATTATTTATTTACATGAACAACATGTGCCAACATTTGAAACCTTGTTAGTCTTCCACCTTCCAGTTTGTGCAATATTAACTGACTGAAAGAGAGAAAGAAAAGGAAAAAAACTGGTAGAAAGCACTCCAAAGCTTTTATGAAAGGCTCAAAGCTAAAAGGACCGTTACCTCTTCACATCACTTCATTATCATGGGCTTGAGAGTTTTTGTATAAGACTATGGCCTGGTTTCACAGACAGGGATTATTCCTTAGTTCAATTAAGACATTTAAGTAGCTTTTATTAACGTACCTTAGAAAAAAAGCAATACTGGTGTGCATCTTGAGACAAAACAATGGCACTGACATATTTTTAGATATGCCAGTGCAAAACGCAGTTAATACAGCTTAAACATTGTCTAGGACTAGGCTTAAGCCTTGTGTTTGAAACCGGGGGTATTAGTCTTAAATAAAGTGAGTTGAGTTTAGGTCAGCAGCTGTGGATTCAAAAAGTATTTGGTTTGGACTGAAATGGTATGAGCTGTAGTCGTTTAAGCTGTTTGTACTTTCAGTACACTGTAAAACCTATTTAAAATCAAGAATGCTTGGTGATTCAAACTTTTCAAACTGTTCTAGATCTAGTCACTCAAATCAATATTCAATATGTTGATGTATTTGGTGTCATTTTGTGGATTTAAGACATTGATGTTTAAAAATAGAATAAATACTGGACTTGCCAAAACAATAATTTTACAAGCATTTATTTAACTTGCATAAATACAAATACATAAAAAATAAACTATTTATGAATTAAAAAAAATTTGAATTAGTAGAAAAAAGTATAAATTAATACATATATTCATTTAGCACATGTAAGCATTTGTTATAGATGCTTTATTATATAAAGTTCATATACATTTTATACAAAATGCAAAAATATATACTTCAAAATATAACCTTTTTTGTTTTTTCTTGAAAAACACAGTTGTTCGGTAAAATGCTTGACATGTTTGTAATTGTTTCATGTTTCCTGTTTGTTTGGACTTTTATGTTGTATTTCTAGGTTCCTGTTTCCTGTGTCTAGTTTTGTAGTCTCTTTGTAGTCCTTTTGGTTTCGTTGGTTCCTCATCCACAGACCTGTCTGTCTTGTACCATGTTATCTTGTTAGCTTATATATAACCTTGCATTTCCCATGTTGTTTGTCAGGTCTTGTCTTTCTAGTGATGGGAGAAACAAAGCTTTTTGAAACTTTGAATCAATTGAACTAATTGCTTCGCAAAAAGATTCACTGTTTTGAAGCGCTCGTGGTGACGCCTGCTGGTCAGAACGTACCAATCGGAAACTCAGCCCAAACATGCATGAAAAACATTTTACAAACCAATTGCAAATGTTTTATTGAAATTGTAATCTATTAAATGCAATTAACAAATAATATAATACCATTGAATATGAAATGTCGGTATACTATGTGTTATTTCATTAAATTGTTGTTATAAAATTACTCTTGTTTTTTCTATTTTTATGGAGAGTTCCGGCCAATAAGAGACTATTAACTCCAATTCTTCCTTTTTATTATAAAAATGTGTCAAAAAAAATACTACAAATGTATAAAATCGACCAGAGTTCAGGTTAAAAACAACAGACAGTGGTTCATTGGTTAATCGCCCCTAGCAGCGAGCCATTGAAATGTCCAAACATTTCGAAACAGTTATGACGTCACGAAGCCTACAGAAATTTGCCACTTTGATACGCGCTCTTAATCACTGGTTCGAAACAAAAGATTCAGAAAGGTTTCGAAGGTTCACGAAGCAGTGTTTTGAAAGCACCAATCACTACTTGCTATGGTTGTTGTGTTGGTGCACTCTGTTGTATTTAATTACGTTTTGGTTTTGCGGCTTTTGAGTAAAAAAAAAAAAAAAAAAAAAAAATGTTTTAATTAATCCTCGTAACAACAGCAGTAATATATTTCAGTGATTCTTTATTGACTCTTTCTTACGAATTTGGTAATTCGTAAAATATGTATTTATATGTATTAATATTGAATTAGCAAACATCGTACGAATTTGTACGAGCGAGGTCTTATGAATTCGTACGAATTAGCCACCTCGTAAAATTTGTACGAATTGCCGTGAGATCGGGTTGGTATTTCAGCATGCAAATAGTATGATGACACATGACCGATGATTACTTGCATCAATGTGAGTCAAAGGGAGATTTTCAAATTTTAATCTTATTTAATTTTAAAAAACAAAACAAAAACAAGGCTAAAATTATCTACAAAACACAATTTCAGAATGTTAAATACTTGAGGTCAGAAACACTAACGTGGATGTTTGAGGAATATGAATACGGTGCTGCCTGACAAGTACTTTAATAGCTATGGGGCATTGACATTTGGGGTTCCCATAGGAAGCGCTAATGATTGGTTTTATATTTTCAGCTCCAAAAACATGACCGGGAAAGTGAGGATGTTCCTTCCAAATGGAGATCAGAAGAGGAGATGGCCAGAGAGGCGACAGAACTACACAGCCTCTTCAACTAGCTTTTTTAGGTAATGATGTGTTATGAAGAGGTCGACCAAAATTGGATTTTGTAATTACTATTACCTAAGGTGGGAAAGGGGGAAAAAGACAATGTTCTAGGTTGCAGTTTGTTGTGCAAACCAAATATCCCAATAATAATACAATAAAATAAAGAGATTCATTGCATAATGTCAGAATTTGACAGTGAACAAGCCCTTGAAACACAAGGGGCAGACTTCTTTTTATTCTTTTTATATCCACCAGATGGATTTTTAAAAATAATTATTCACCACATGTCAGATGAAGGTGGATATGCGATGTGTATGGTGGTGGCATGCTTCCATATACTCATCTTTTCCTTGGCATGTGTTCACTTCAATTTAGGACACTTGATTGTCTCATCAAAATAGTATGATATGCATTAAAGGAAGGCTAAAATTTAAATGTATTGTGAGTGATGACACATTTAGACTCTAAAAACCTCCATTGCTGCCGATGGAAAAACATATATCAACATTTGCTTTTGTCAAAATCCAATAAAATGTCCCATTATATGTCATTTTCTCTTTAACAAATCTCTCTAAGTTAAATATCTTTCATCATTTTTTTTTTGGGGGGGGGGGGGTTATATTTTACAGCCAGAGGTGGAGAATTTGAACAATTTGATATCTGTTCTTATCTATCTTTTGTGACCCTTTATTCAAATTAAAATTTAAGTTCATTCTCTGAATCGTGTGCATTTTTTTTTAAACATGCCTGAAAGCAATTTTGGTTATAGTGTTCACTTAGTTGTCACAAATTTCTGCACAAAATAATGAACATACTGTTGTGATATTTTTGCCGTGTATCAAAAATCTTTACTGAACATCAAGTCCATTCATTATCAGCCATTAAAAGTCTCTTTCTGTAAAGGGCTGAAATAAGATTTTACACAAAGGTCAAGCTGCAATATAGGAATAGTACACTGTGTGCCATTCTATTAAGTCAATTTAAACCAGTTTAGTGCGTGTACGGATAATGGTTTGGTAAACTAAAAGCATTGAACAGCTCCACTTGCGTGAGTTCCTTGCTTTTACAGATGTCTGTACAGCTCAATGAACAATAGACGTTAGACACAGATTTAGGCCTTGATGCCTGAATTGCAGAAACTTGTTTTAATGAAATCTCCTCATGCACATATTGAAAAATGACACTGCCAGCTATAGTAGCCTTAATAGAGAATCTAGAATAATCAAATAAAATAAACAGAGATGTTGCGTTTGCGACAAATAAGCCTTTATTGTCAGAGTGTGGCGTTAGTTACCTTACCCGCAGTCTCAGTGCTGGAAAGTATTATGAGTTTTATCATTTTATCAATGTGGAAATAAAATGGTCTTGACTGGCCCCTTACTCATCTGGAAAAAGGAAATACAATTCTGACAGGGTAATGTGTACCAGCCCATAGCCCTTTCAGAGTAATCAAGTTGTAAAAAGGCCCATGAATTTTAAACAATATCATTATCCACAAGGGATTCCTTTAAGAAACAAGTATAACAGTTTGAACGGAGAAGGAATCTATCACAACTTGCAAAAACAGAAATAAAAATTCACCTAGCTTAACTCCAATAGGACAGGCACACTCTACCCATGTAGTTTGTTGTCGTTATTTCAGTGTAAAAGGCTCAATTTCCTTCTGAAAATTCAGGTTAAGCTGGTCATAACTGTTTTAAGTTGGTCTCTCAGTCCTTCGGATGAGACGTTAAACCGAGGTCCTGACTCTCTGTGGTCATTGTAAATCCCATGATGTCCTTCGAAAAAGAGTAGGGGTGTAACCCTGGCCACATTTGCCCCTTGGCCTCCTAATCATCCCCATATATACCGATTGGCTTCATCTCTGTCTCCTCTCCACCAGTAAGCTGGTGTGTGGTGGGCTTTCTGGTGCAATATGGCTGCCGTCGCATCATCCAGGTGATGCTGCACATTGGTGGTGGTTGAGGAGATTCCCTCTTCCATGTAAAGCTCTTTGAGTGTCGAGAAAAAAGCTATATAAATGTAATGAACTATTATTATTATTATTATTATTTAGTTGGTTGCCCAGCTGGTCTCCCGGCCCGACCTGTTGACAAGTGCCCAATCCCTTCAAAATCAAACCGCACCAAAATGACCAGCTAAAACCTGTGCCTCCGAAACATCCCCAAATGTCTCCAAATGTACAGGAAACAAAGTTGTGGCAAACTATAAAGGTGTGTAAAAAATAAGATGACAATTAAGCTAGCTAACCTAGCTTATATATGAATTCTGATAAATATGAATCATTAAATAATTATGATGTCCTTATTGGATTATACTAATAGCCATTAAAAGGGCAGCATGGACTTCAAATCAAAATTCCAATCTAGATTGCATATAGTAGCTTTCAATAGGGTTGTTATTAATTGTATTTAATTGAGTTAGTAGATCTAAAAGTCCATGTGTCATGCAACTGATTATGTCAGAATGTTATGACATTGTGAATCATGCAGAACCTGATTTCACTCCTGAATATCAACATGTGTGTTGATCCTGGGACAACATTTCAATCAACCATCAGATTTAAGGGACAAGTTCACAGTTTATGTCAAGTTTAGACTCACAAGCAGGGTTAGGTGCTTCTACATTAGTGTTATTTACATATCATTTCCCTCTGATTTTAAGGATAACTTATGGGTTTAGGGGGGTAGGGATATGGTTACGATTAAATTTTCAAAGAGGAAAGTTTCTCCAGGATCAGCAAAATAGGCTGACCCAGCAACGCGTCTAATTGTGCAAAATTAGGATGTGGGTGAATCATTGTTTGTACCTCTTTAGAGTTTATGGATGCTGTATTGTAATACACAGCAATTACATACTGATCATTTTCCAATCGTATTTGTTATGATGCTATTAGTCGATTGTGTTCTCAGGCAGATTTAAAAGTTTTATTTTACTTGTGGTTCAAGTTAAGATTGATAATTAAAGGATGGACGAATGTTATAGCATTTCAGCTCAAGTCCTCAGACATGAAAGAGTATTATCTATTCTCTGCAAGAGACTGCTTTGTGATCCTTTTTACAAGGGTTTGCGGGCCTTGACCCACAGTCCCACTCAGAATGAGATATTTATCAAAGAAGGTTTTCTTTACCAGTTTCCTCCAAAATCAATCCCTTTTGAATCCCCTACCCATCATCTCAATCGTCCAGCCTCTGAAAGTGTGAAAGAGAGACCGGGCTTGACATGGACAGAGGTTGGGTTTGAAGCAAAAAGGAGGCACGGAGCAGAAGGCTTTTTTGGAGCTGGTTGCTAATGTAGGATTACAAATGTATTGAAATGTTCAATTTAGATTTCCAATATATAAATGATGAGACCAGGAAATCTCTGCAAACGGTAGGGGTTCCCAGCGGGATATTCCTGACTGTCCTGATCTCTCTGTCACCATTTGTCTTGGAGTTCTTGTCTCAGTACGAGAAGGCCATACCTTTCCTGTTCTCGTGTCTCCCCGGGTGAAGACAACATGCTGAGCAGGTTCCTAAACCTGTATACCTCATTTACATTTGCTTTGTTTCAGAGGGTCTCCACCTCCATGTAATCCCACCCCCTTGAAAGGTATATAAACTACAATGTATACTGCCTTAGTTAGACTTGGCTAAGATTTTTTGACGAAGCAGACTACAGCGATGCAACAGCAATACAGAATCCCGCTTAAAAAGATACTTCCGAGTCTCCTGGTCTTCGCTTCTGAGTTTTCAAACACTTTAGAAGAAAAAGTTCACAACACTAACCACTAAGCTTGTGTGAGATATGGTTTGATTTCAGTCTGTGTCAGTCTATGATTTCAAGTCACTTTTCTTCAATACTTTCATTAAAGTGGTAAAAGATTCCAAAATAAACCAAAAAATAGGGCATTTACTAAGGATTTTGGCACTACCAATGCTAATTCTAGCGAGTTAGCTGCAAACGCATATCATATCATCATATCAGGTCTAGGTGGTCAACCAAATGTGTTTTGTAACATGGTCAACAAAGTCAACCAGCCAGTGGCGGCGCCAGGGGGGAGCTAGGTGGTGCTGTAGCTCCCCCTATAATAGCCATAGCACCTGCCCAGCACCCCCAAGAAATGTCTGTAATTTTTATAATAATAATTTTAAAATAAATATTTGGTCTAAAATAACATGAGGGCCAAACAGGCGATCTTCTTTGGCCAATGGACGCAGCGCCCGGCGAACGTTTGCAGACATCCGAAGTCTCCCTTATATTGATGCTCGGCTCCCTGATGGCCGCAAATTAATTCAATCTCCCGGAATCTAGAGTAAACAAAATCCCGGTAAACAAAACCAATCAGAGCTCCGTCTATTAAGTGTTAAGCATCCCCATAGCACCTGCAACAGACAATCTCTGGAGCCGCCACTGCAACCAGCTATGCCTAAAATAGCTGGTTGGCTTCAACCAGTCTAAGATGGTATGTTGGTCTTATTTTGTTTTAACAGGCTATAACCAAGCTAGTTTTCAGCTGGTCAGCAAGGAGGTCTAAACTGACCAGCTGACAAGTGTCCAAAACTCCTCTCAAATCATTAAACAAAGTTGACCAGCTATCAAAGACTAGCAAAACACATTAGGCTATTTTTTTTCTTTTCTTAAGTAGTCAAATTCTAACCTAGTTGATCTTTGACCCATCAACTAGTAATCCAGTGGTTTAACCACCCAGAACAGATTCGGTTGGAACTGTGTCTGGAACTTGCTCTTAGAGCAATACATTTGTGAAATATGTATTAAAGAAAAAAATATTTACTCTTTTCAGTGAGGTGTTCTGTACAACTTTCTATAATTAGCTGTAAGTAATTGCAGCTAATTAGCTTAGTTTAGCTTGGCAATTTGGTTATCCGGCGAGAAAAAAGACTAAGCTAAAATGCGTTTTGAAAATTAGGTGTTTATTTTACATGTTAAATATATCGAGTCAAAAGAACTAAACAAGTGCACAACATTAAAAGACAGTTTATTGCACAATTAAACCCTGATTTTATTCAACACGCACAATGCAATCCTGACATAACCAAGTTAGCAGTTACACTGTACTGTGTTAAGCCTTTAATGAATAAAAGGCCAAGGATATGGGCGCTTTTTGAAATGAAAAGGGGGTTAAATTTTGCATCACCTGTGATATATCAGCATCACCTAAGGTTCATTTGTGCAATGCTGCATTGAGATAATAAAGCTCATTTTGTGTGTGGTGCAGGAATATATTACCAACATCATTTGCTGCTAATGGACTCTCTGCAGAGCCACTCGCTGGTTTAGGTAAATGGATGGTGTGTGCCGTTATTTGTGCTTTGGGAGGAGTGGAGAGGATCAGGGGGGGATGTTCCCTCCTCTGCGCTCCCTGTTTTAATCATTAGCGTCGTCATTTTGCAGATGGGAATGTAATGGGTTGGAGGTGGCGGGGTAGAGGAACACATACCCATTAATGCCCTTTTCGAACAAGTGGTCGTCTTAGCAAGCTAGTTAAAGTGCTTCATACCATCAGTGCGATAATAATGAAGGTCTTAGGGCAGAGAGATATGCTGTCATTTTACAATGGGGAAATTGTCTGGAAAGCACAGGTTGCTGAACGATCCTTCGTTTTCTTTTTGTCATCATTTAATTTGTTCTTTTTTCTTTGTCAGACATAAGAAGGGACACTTGGAATGGCTCGTTTATTAGCGTGGACTCAGTTTAGAGCCATTTAAGGGTTCTGTAGTTGCCTTTGGTGATATGGTCTGTGTAATAATGAACTATATGCTTTAGTATTACTGTCTGTGATTTAGTGTGTTCTGTGGGAAAGAGTGTATTCACAGATTTTGATTACCAAATTCTGACTAGCACGTACACTACAGCTTGTAGTTTGTTTTTGTTTTTTGAAAGAAAGAAAGAAAGAAAGAAAGAAAGAAAGAAAGAAAGAAAGAAAGAAAGAAAGAAAGAAAGAAAGAAAGAAAGAAAGAAAGAAAGAAAGAAAGAAAGAAAGAAAGAAAGAAATTAACCATTTTTATTCAGCAAGGTCAAATTACATTTAACAAAAGTGACAGTAAACACATTTATAATGTTACAAACGATTTGTATTAAAAATACTTTCTATTCATCAAAGAATACAAAAACACAATAATAAGCAGAACAATTGTCGATTGATAATTGAACATTGATAATGATAATAAGACATTTTTCAGCATATTATAATGATTTCTGAATGATTCTAAATGGTTACTGACAATGCACGTGTCCTTGTTACAGTGTAATTATACATTTAAGTACAGAATATACTGTACTTGTACTTACAGGGTTATGTTGTGAAATATTATAACAATTTAATCATATATATGTGTTTGTGGCAGTATCACACGTAGCCGTGCAATATCGTTCTATATCAGCAAGGCAGGCAGAGTGTGTAGCTAAATCAATAAGAAACAACAACGAAGTGTCTTTAAAAAAATTATTTTGTGCGGAACTGCTTTCGTCCGCCACGGATTCAAATCTCAGATTGAAAGTTTAACAGGTGAGCCCAAGCCTCTGTGAATATTTCTAAAATGTCACATTAGAACTAACAACGAAGGGAGTCGCCTCATTTAAGCTTATTATGTAGAGTATTATGAGAGAGAGATCGGCTAAGCGAGTGCATTACCTGCATCTAGCTGATATTTTTCAGGTCAATCTTATATTCATAATCACAAAAATTTGAATTTCCGCTGAGGAAAGCGATATATCTTTGTCTTTGTCCTTTTAACTGTTAAGGGGATTTCCCATGACAGCTCTAGTCAAGGAATTTGTACGTTTTTTTTAAAAATTGTTTACAAGTTGTTGTTTCAGTCAATATAAAAGTCTTTGCCACTGGCTCACTCATAAAGACAGTCTTTAAAGACAGCACTAGTTATAGTACAGGATTTCAGTTAAATAAAAATATAAAGTTATGAACCTTAGCTTTGCCCTTAGTCAAATCGATTTTCTCTGGAACAAGTAATAGATTAATAAGACCAAAGATTCCCTGTTTGATAACCCATGTTTAACCACTCTCTACATAAAAGCCAGCAGCAAATCCCCGAAGGACTGGCCGAGATGACGCTGTTCTCGGCGGGTACATGAGTGCTGACGGCCTGGAGCTCAATCTCGCAAAACGTCTAAACTAATTGTCAAATATGTGCTATGTTTATTTATAAGTCGCAAATTTGAGGTGTTAGGGACAATTTTTAAGTAATCATAACATTTCTTTTTCTTGCAGGATTAACAATTATATGCTTTTGAAAACTAAATGTCCCCAAAACTTGGGCCAACGTGTGTCTAAAATGTCTGAATATAACAAAAAGGGGAAATAAAACTAGACGTCTAAATTTATAAACTCATGACTTTGAGTAACAAAGTGAAGTAATCGAGAAATCCAGATTTGCTTTTACTGAGTAACAGAAGGGTTTGCTTAATTGAAGAACGACAACTATATCATTCTAAGTGCATATTATTTAATGTTGGCCAATATTATATCTACATATTCATATTTATTACTTTATTAAATTTGTTTCCATCCATACAATGAGAGTTAATGGGGTCCAATGTTTTTTTATTTTTTTTTTTTTATTCCAATGACCTTCAAAATGAGCTTCAAGAAGATGAGGTGGAGCTTTCCCTCCTTCTTTTCACTTGTTTTTGTTGTGTTTCCCCCTAGTAAGAATCCCGTGCACCTGAATGTTTTGTTCATTACACTTTAGAGTGCACTTAATGGCGCTTTTCCTGACTCTTACATAAACATATCTATGTGCTAAAAGAGAAAGTTGCTACTTGAAGTGCCATTTCATATGATTGCACATAATATAAAATTACACTCTCATTATATTTTGGATGTGAATGCATTGGATAACTATCAAGCTTACTCTTTCTCTCTCCCATTGTGTTTATTCTGAACAATAAAAGTTGCAATTTGCAGGCGTCTTGGTGATTACAAATTACACTCTCCTGAGAAGCATGGTGCGGTTTGTTGATATCTATAATCTTAGACCGGTTTAAAAGAATATTTCTGAATCCAATTAAAAGCACATTATGCTAACGGAGGTGGGTTGGGCCCAGAGAGGGTTTAGCATGGGCTTAGCTTGTGGCTAATGAAATGAAATGATTATACAAGGCGTCTGAGAGAAGCCCAGAGCATATAAACCTCCCTGAGTGGAGGTGCCCGTGAGAAATGATGTCAGTAACGTGTCAACCTTTACGCCCGTGGGTTATACGCTAGGTTAGCATTGCTGAAATATGCAGGGAAAAGCTGTTCGTTTTAAAGTAGACCAGGTTCAGACTGCCGCACAGCAGAGAGAACTGGGGAAAACAGCTAATGCACATTCATGATGAAGACAAACACATGTGCAGTCGCATGGCATTTGTTCCCTGTAGCAACTGAGAAATAATTAGCGTGTCATTAGCGTCTTTTTTCTCCTCGTTCAGTATACAGTGCAATAGGAGCTCATGAACGCTAGCAGAGTGATTTGCCTCTTTTCACTCAAGATTATGAAATGAATTTATAGTGATAGATGAAGATATGTTTCAGGAACAAACTGCAGACCAGAAGTAAATGATCTGAAGAAGTTTCTTGCCCTCATGCTCATTGATTCAAGACAATAAAAGGTCAAAACCAGGTGAGATGAGGCGATCTGATTAAACCTTTCGAGGTAGATACTTAAAATGGAAATGTTTGTTAAAGTATTGGTTCACCCAGAAATTAAAAGTCTGTCAATTATTACCTTTATGTGATTACACTGTTTTTAGTAACAACTCTTAAAACAACCTTCCCTACTAGGCCTATGTATAAATCAAAAGTGAATTCTGTCATTCTGAAAGTCCACAAAAGTGTCATTTTTTTAATTAAAATCACCTATATCTTTGTCTTGCTAAAGCTTATTTCATAGCTAGCTGAATACACATACACATTTTCCCTCTTGCAGAATTTGAATAAATAAATAAAAAATACAGCTTGGTTTGAAATGGCACACTGTAACATTCCTCACAAATTATAATTACCTTTTATTTATAATATTCATACATCACATTTCATATTTCTTCTCAAGCTTTTCTGATATTGTTGTCTCCTTAGTAACAAAAAACACATTTGAAAAAGAATTTGAAAAAAAACTTTTTGAAGCAGAAATGTTAGTTGTGGTAAAGGAACACACACGTACGCACACACAGGCAAACACACACACACACACACACACACACATACACGCACACACACACACACACACACACACACACACACACACACACACACACACACACACACACACACACACACACAGTTTAGATAATTGTAATTTTCAACCTGTAATCATTAATATAATTATAAAGGGATTTCTTAGTTTGATATTATAGGTCTGAGACAAAGGTCAAACAGTAAAATCTCTATAGAAATGATATTTGAAAAATAAAAATAGGAAATTTTAAAATAAAAATAACTTCTCCTTTTTTGTTTGATTGAGGAAGGTAAGTCATACAGGTTTCTTTCTCTATTCCTTTAATAGAGACCAGTTATAGTTTGAAACAAATTTTTGCCACATATGAATTATTCTTCATTTATTTTTTAATTCATAAATGAATTATGAATATTCGGATTAAGGTTAAATCAACAGGTTTTTCAGTGACCGGTTTGTAAAATAAGATATTTGGTCCCCACACAATAGTGATGTAGATACTTTTTTTTTTTAAAGTAAATTAATTAATTAAATTAATTAATTAATTAATTAATTAATTATTAAAAATGATCTTGTACAGGTTATCATCCATCCATCTGTTCATCCTAAAGTACCCACATGCCTGTCCAATAAGACTCACCACCCAATATCACAACCTCACCTCTCTCCTGGTCTTTCTCCCTCCTTCTTTTTAGTCTATATTTGTGTCAATCTATCTATCTCACTGTCATTCTTCCTCGGTTTTGTGACATTTCCTTTGCCCATGGCTGCCTGCGGGGCATTTCAAATGTTACTTTGATCTCTGCATTGAGTCTGGTGCAAATGGGAGGAAAAAGGAGAAAAAAAAAAAAAACAGTATCACTTCGGTATGTGCTACAAACACTGTAAATGTGCCTCCTCGGCAGCATGGGCTTTTCATTGTGTGAGGAAGTGCACTGCTTCTCCTACAGGCAGCTTTAGCAGTCGCTTGTCTTCAGCTACTGGATTTTTCTGTGTGCTTCAAAATGTATTTTACATCAAATAATGTGACATTAAATATTAGCTTGCATATTCAAAGACAATGCTTTACTTACGTTCTTAGCACATTTATGTGGTGTTATTGTGTACGATTCATCACTGCACAAAACACAATGTTAATCAAAATGTAATGACTTTCTCCACCTCTGAAATTACTTTTCTGCTGATGCATTCAAGGCCACGTGGGCAGAAAAAAAAAATGTAATCTACCTCAGTCAATTTTTCTTCACTTAAAAGTTTTACACATGCAGAGAGGAATATTACTTATGCCAAAATGAAGTACACTCAAATGAGATAACTCCATTCATATAAATAGTTTTTTTGTTAGCTTTTTTTTTTTTTTAAGTCAACCGTCACCGAAATGTTTTGATTATCCAACATTTTTCAAAATATCATATTTTACGTTTTAGAGAAGAAAGAAATGTATTCAGCTTTGGAACGGCATGAGAGTAAGTAAACGATGACAGAATTTATTTCTTTTTTTTCTTCTTTTTTTTTTTGTTGTGTGGGTAAACTATGCCAAGTTGCGTTTCCATTTTTCCCTCATATCAAATAAAGTTCTAACACTCTCCACAGCATATACTATGAGTTCAACCCTCTCACACTCAGACTTTCTACCACATATGTTAGTTTGAAAATGAGTAAAGGTCACTTGTGAAATAAGCTTCGCCTGTTTTCGAGCAAAAATTGAGGGATTACTCAATCAGGGTGTGACTCGACCAAAACGCGAGGAAGCCCGGGGCCTCAATGAAGTGGACGAGGCAGTCTGAAAATTGATTCCGCCGGTCGAGCACTGCAGAGCAGGACTCCTCCGCTGTAATTCCCCGCATGCATTCATTCATTTCAGCGGGTTGCTGGGATGCGGAGTACGTCAGATGCTTCTCTGCATGAAGTATGAACTGGAGTTCTCGCCGCGGGCTCGGAGATCTCCTGCACCGCGGTGCCACGAGGGCTCAGGCAGTGGAATACACTTACAGTGAAATATCATCTGTGATTTGCCTCGGGAGGCTCTGGAGAAGTGTGTACGCAGACAGCGGGTAATTTCGTGCTTCTATGTATCCGAAGCATGTGGAGACTGAGAATGTGGTTGGACCTGGCTTATACCACTGATTCATTTATCACTCGAGAGCCTTTGGGTTTCTGCACAGATGGCTGCGCGTTTCCAGTTTGTTCCACTTCGAGCGGCTCTCCATGTGGCTCCTTAAGAGGACTTTGTGAAAATACGTGAGATTTGGCTGGAGGACAGTGTCAAACTCATTTATTTTCCATAAATAGGTGCCGGACACGCGCGCAGGCTGGTATATATCTGCCCCACCTGGCGCAGTCGACTCTGTCGCCGCTGAACCTTAAGCACATTTTTCATTAGTCGGCTTCGGCCGACCAGCAATTGTGCGCTGAAGGGATAAATTCAGAATCTTTCAAAAACGTGAAAACTAAAGCAGGTCAGGGGAGAGTTCCAGCCATACATCAAAGAGATTTATCCATCATTAATGTGTATGGTTCTGGAATATTTTCTCGTGTAGTCCAGGGACTGGCCTCTCTAATGCCAAACCACCAACATAATGGAACTACAATTGACTGCAAAGTCAGTCTATAGACGACTGATGTATAATGCATTTATTTTTTTATTTATTTTTTTCTTTGGGTAGTAATTTACTTATCCAATGCATTATAATAAAAATGCAGTTAGTCTACGTATTGGAAAAATGCTCAATACATGTAGTTTAAAAGAGGTTATAGGACTCTGCGGGGTTAATTTCTCTGCATTGCTGATGTCATGTATTGATAAAGGGAACAAGGTTTGCGAAGTGCATTTTTTGGGCCCTCAATAGAAATGAAAGGGAGGCATAGATCATAGGTGTTCATGCGGGATATATGTTTATATCATATTCTGTTTGTATTGGATGTGGCAGAGATTAATGTATGCATTCAGCATGATCACTAATTAATGCAATTAATCTCAATTGATTTGTGTGGTCATTCGTTCGTTCGTTCGTTCGTTCGTTCGTTCGTTCGTTCATGCGTTCATGCGTTCATTCATTCATTCATTCATCCATCCATCCATCCATCCATCCATCCATCCATCCATCCATCCATCCATCCATCCATCCATCCATCCATCCATCCATCCATCCATCCATCCATCCATCCATCCATCCATCCATCCATCCATCCATCCATCCATCCATCCATCCATCCATCCTCACTTGAAAATACAATTTGATCCAATTTGAAATAATGGAATTTTGACATTACAAATGAAATCATCGTCATATACAAATTTGAGTTACAAATGTAATTATAAGGTAAGGTAACACTTTATTTTACAGTGTCCTTGTTACACGTTACATATAGTTACTGTAGTAATAACTATAAATTAGGCATAATTACAGCAACTAACCCTAAACCAAACCTCAATCCCCCTAACCCTATAGTAAGTACATGTAGCTAGTTATTATTACACAATACTTAAATTCATAATTACACTGTAACATAGACACCATAAAATAAAGTGTAACCAAAAGTAATTTAAGCATTTATTAGTTTTTGGTACGCTTCATTTTATTTATATGCACTTGAGCTGCATGCACACAAATCTGAGGAGAAGGTTTCAAAAACCACCTTGTACTTCAGTGGAGGCTGTAAATCCGACAGTTCACGGTGTCAATGTCAAAAAATATACATTTATTCAATTAGTGTCTAGGAATAGTGTGAAATCCTTTATTATTATTCCACATCCTGGAATTTGCATTCATCGCACTTGCTGGTGTTCGGAATTCAGAATTCCATTGTATAGAGGGAAAAGAAAGAAAAAAAACCATTGGAGGAAAGCACTCAAATGAAAACACTAACATTCACATCTCCCCGAGGGCGCCTTTGCAATAAAAGGAGAGGGCTGATTTTCATTCAGATAGAAAGCTAGTGCGGAGCGTTTGCTGCTTTGCGCCTGTGTGATGTGGGATGCGGGCTGATCTTCAGATGGTGGCCGGGATTCGGAGCCATTTCCTTCTTTAGTTTGAGACAACACCATGCATTGCATTATTGTGTTATTCTCTTGTTTGTGCTTGCACGGGTGATTTGGTTTGAAATGAAAGATTGAAAGGGGATTTTCAGATATAGCTTACACACGCCCTACAGCAAAACTACTTCCGACTTTCCCATTGAATATATGTGCTGAGCATAACGCATTCAGACCTGTTGAATCTGGGATAGGGTTTTGGCCAAAGGTCTATGTTTACCAAATACCACACTTGGGTCTGCAAAGGATCATTTCTTAATGGGACAATGCCACAGTGGCTGGTCAAAGCAGCAAGATGTGATGCGAACGTTTTGAACCACATTTCAAACTGAGCATATAAACAATAAGATTTGCACTTTAATAATTCTCCACGAGAAAGTGACTCATGGATTTGACCTGCCTTATAGATTTCATGCCTGAATCCAGATTTGCTTGGTGTGAAGTCAGGAGTGATTCTCCAGCAGGAAAAGGTCAAGGACAACAGGCAGGACATTGGAGAGCTTTAATTTTAATTTTCGAGAGAGTAGAGGTGGCTGTACACACCCACAAAACTCAGTGATTTGCAACAACAAAGTGACCTTTAGTCATTCATCTTCAATAAGAATTGGCCATTTAAGGCAACATAAGCAACAGCAAATGGTGACTGATTATTAAGCAGAGTTTAATTTTATGCAAATTAGTGTGGCTACCAATGGGAGTTTAGACAGTGGAACTCAAATGATTTGACGGCTGATATAGTTAGATACTGCGAGGTATACAGATTTTTTTAAGCACTATTCGGACTGGGGGTTTGTTTTACAAGGGTAGATGTATTTTTACCACAGGATGTCTGTAATAATAATGGCCAATTCGCACGGGATAAGATATCTCAGTAAAACTAGCAGAAGTAGGAGGGGTAACTCGATTTACGCACCGCCGTCACCCTCCTGTCAACATGTGTGTATTACGTTGCTTCCTGATATCATGTGCACAAACACATATAACCTATATTTAACAGTTAGGTCCGATCGAACGATGTATTAATTAAATTCAGATTGGATTAGGGTGGTAATAGGCACTTACCGAACTCTTTTGTGCCTCTAGAAAGTGCTTTCGACCTTCTTTTTGATCCGAATGGTGTGGATCACATTTGGATCACTTGAGTTTTGCCACAGACCTGTCCCACAATCTAGAACGCAACTAAATTCTTTTCCAAGCGCCTCCATACTTGGAAAAACCCAGAAAAAAACATTTTTAAAAAAAGACATTTTAAAGAAAAGAATAAAAAGTAATTTTTCTGGACCTTTTTACAGAAGGTAAAAGTCACTGTAATCTTTACTGACATTGTCCATAATGATTACTGAGATGGCACATTCGGACGGGACAAAAATCACTGAGAAGCTCTGGTAATAATTACATTACCCCACCTCTCCATGTTAAACTAATCCTGTCCGAATAGGGCTTTAGCAACTAACAGCAGCGCTCGAACTGGAAAACAAGTGTTGGTACTCCCGAGAGTTGAAATTGCAACATAAATGTCTTGCACTGTCGTCACTCCTCCTTTCATCCTTCAGGAGCTCCTCCGTGGGACTCGAGACCTGTGTGGCGTGCAGGTGATGCTCATTAACACTCGCTCCGTTCCCACGGCTCTCAGCCCCGTCCTGCATGGGCATGTGTGACTCCCCCCTCGATTGAATTGCGTTGTGAATCGCAAATTGAAACGTGAGAAGTGCCAGTACGCAAGATAAAGTGAGGGTAGGCAACGATATTTTTCGACTCTTCAGCGAGCTCTCCGCATCGCTGGATCAGAGAGAAGCCACCGCCGCCGTCGAACAGCGAACAGCCAGCGTAGGACAGCGCTGAGGAAGCCGGCCGTCTTCGCCACCTTCAGCCATCCGTGCGAGCTACGCTATCCGGCGACGTATCCTTTTTACACTGTTGTATTCTCTTCTAGCTTACTCCTAAAAGAGCGCGAGTGTCTTTTTAAAGATGCCTCGCATTTCCTGCGGCTCGTTTAGGGCCCCGGAGACAGCCGGAACCTGTGGCCACTGCGAC
The DNA here is from genome assembly GCA_030578255.1 of Tiaroga cobitis. Classification (NCBI taxonomy): domain Eukaryota; kingdom Metazoa; phylum Chordata; class Actinopteri; order Cypriniformes; family Leuciscidae; genus Tiaroga; species Tiaroga cobitis. Next base: position 1,842,044 of record CM060601.1, read on the forward strand.
GCGCTCGCCGGAGAATCTCCCTCGAGCCTCGCTCTCGCCTTCCCCGCCTCTCTTCACCGACGCGCAGCTGCCGCTCACGAGCCTCACTGCCGTCGCGTCTGAGGATGAGGTTGAGGGACACGCCACAAGGGACTGCTGTTCTAACTGCGGCTAGCTTCCTTTACGTTACAAGGAAGCTACCGCGCCCACCATAGAAGCAGTCACTCCGCCCTTTGCGGGACCGCGCAGTGATAAGCGCCGTTCCCAAAGGCAGCCGGAGCCTGTAGCCACAGCGACGCGCTCGCCGGAAAGCCTCCCTCGAGCCTCGCTTTTCACCTTCCCCGCCTCCCTTCACCGACGCGCAGCTGCCGCTCACGAGCCTCACTGCCGTCGCGTCTGAGGATGAGGTCGAGGGACACGCTATGGACTGCTGTTCTAACCGCGGCTAGCTTCCTTTACGTTACAAGGAAGCTGCCGCGCGCGCTCTTATCTGCTCGCGCTACTTAAGCTTTCGTAGTTTCCCCCATGGCTCAGTGGCTAAACTCAAAGCATTCGCGCCAGAGACCCGTGTTCGATCCCGGCTCTCGCAGCAGAAAAAATTTATGCAGCTCTCCTCTATGAGCTCGCGACCAGCTTCTTTACGAACAGAAAGCGAGCGCGCGCCCCCCGAGCGAATGCGTCACCGGCGAAGGAAGGAGAGAGTGTGGGTTTTTTGTCCCGCCGAGGCCTGACAAACCCCCTCTTTTTCTCAAACATTTTCCAGCTCCTCCTAGTTCGAGCGGCTGGTAATGTCTATACTGCAGTAGAGAGCCTGTTATAACACGCACGCCTGCAGACAATGCCGACACGCACACGGAAACTGTGATGACGCTCTCTCTCTTATCTGCTCGCGCCAACTAAAGCTTACTATGTTTCCCCTGTGGCTCACTGGTTAAACCCTAAGCTTTCGCGCCAGAGACCCGTGTTCGATTCCCGGCTCTCGCAGCAAAAAAAAAAAAAACAAAAAAAAATTATTATGCAGCTCAACTCTCTGAGCTCGCGTCCAGCTTTCTTACGTACAGAGAGCGAGCGCGCGCCCCCGAGCGCATGCGTCACCGGCGAAAGAAGGAGAGAGTGTGGTTTTTTTGTCCCGCCGAGGCTTGACAAACCCCCTCTTTCTCTCTCAAACATTTTCCAGCTCCTCCTAGTTCGAGCGGCTGGTAATGTCTATACTGCAGTAGAGAGCCTGTTATAACACGCACGCCTGCAGACAATGCCGACACGCACACGAAAACTGTGATGACGCTCTCTCTTTTATCTGATCGCGCCAACTAAAGCTTATGTTGTTTCCCCTGTGGCTCAGGGGCTAAACCCTAAGCTTTTGCCCCGGAGACCCGTGTTCGATTCCGGCTCCCGCAGCAGATAAAATTTATGCGGCTCTCCTCAGCGAGCCGCCGTATTCAAGTTTATTTCCCTGTCAGTCCCCTTCAATCAGGCTACTGCAGTGGTCCATTTAGCAGCCAACGAGCCGGCTCATTTGCCCTCTCGCCTGCACACATATACGCCGTCTTTACGGCGACCCAGAGAAAATCTCAAAAGAATATAATGTCTGGTCCGGCTCACGGCGTGGGTGTTTTAAGTGTAGTGAAAGTGCCCACGCCCCAGTGTTCACCCCTACACACAAGCACATCAAATCTCGTGTCACTCACAGAGCACACTCTCAGAAAGCGCAGAAAGGCCGCTCGAGTGTTGAATATAAGGAATGTGTCCACAGGTCTGTGCCCACTATCTGCCCGCTCTGTTACACGGTCAATAAAACCGGTTATGAATGTAAGTCTCGTGCCCGCCGGAGAGCGTTCACGCTTACTGACACACACCTCCCCCCGGGCGCCGCCCGCGCGTTTAAATGTTATCACAAAACGCAGGGCATTGATAAGACGCTCCCCATCCGTTATGATCGGGGCGTCAAATACACTTGTAAGTCTCGTGCCCGCGCACACGCGCTCACGCTTACAGAAAGCTTTTCCACCCGAAGCGCTGCTTGCGCGTCAAAAAGTGAGAATAAAATGCTCCCCCATCCCTTATGATTGGGACACCTCACATAAATCAGACGGTCTCGGCTCTCAGCGAGAGGCCATTGCCCAGAACCGAGAGCGCGCGCGCCGCGCTTTCGGCTCCGGCTCAGTCTCACAAGCCCGCAAATGGCGGCGATCTGAACCCGGAGGCCATTCGCCCCCTAGCGGCTCACATAGCTGCGTGGGAAACTATCCCAGGGATTTCAGAATGGGTTCTGAGCACAATAAGCAGGGCTATACACTTCAATTCATTGGCCGTCCCCAGCGCTTTTGAGCCCGGACCGCGACGATAGTGAATGCGGAAGTAGCACACCTACTTCACGCAGAAATAGCAAAGCTGCTGTGCAAAGGGGCTATAGAAAAGGTGCCGCCTTCTCTGAGCGAGTCAGGCTTTACAGCCGTTATTTTCTCGTACCCAAGAAGGACGGATCTGAGACATTTGAACAAAGTGCTTGTGAAAAGACTGTTCAAAATGCTTACGACCAGGAAAAACCTCGCGCACGCTCGCCCGAGGAACTGGTTTATTTCTCTAGATCTGAAGGATGCCTATTTTCAGATTCAGATAATACCCCGTCACAGGCAATTTTTGAGATTTGCCTTCGACAGTCAGGTATATCAATACACCGTCCTGCCGTTCGGCCTGTCTCTAGCACCCCGTGCATTTACGAAGTGCATGGACGCGGCGCTCGCCCCCCTGAGAAGTCAGGGGCTGCGAATATTGAACTATCTGGACAATTGGCTGATTTTGGCACAGTCAGAGACAGAGCTGCTATCTCACAGAACAGTGCTTCGCAGTCACCTGGAAAGCTTGGGTCTCATGGTCAACTGGACCAAGAGCTCATTACAACCCAGCCAGTCAATTTTCTTTTTAGGAATAGAACTGGACTCGGTGACCTATGTCGGCTCGTCTATCGGCACAGCGCGCGCTCCGTGTTCGCCACCTAGCCGCGTCTTTCCAGAAGGACAGCTTTCTCCCTTTGAAAGCATTTTAAAGGATGCTGGGCTGTATGGCATCAGCTGCAGCGGTGCTCCAGCTGGGCCTACTGCGCATGCGCCCGCTCCAACGCTGGTTGAATGCTCGCCTGTCCCACCGGACTTGGGTTTCTGGCGGTCAGAAAATCAGAGTGACTCAGACCCGCATAGCGGCTCTGCAGCCCTGGTTAGTGGCCGACTGGTACCAGCTGGGAGTAAGGATGGGAACCATCTCTTATCGGAAAGCCATTTCGACAGACGCGTCCAACTGGGGTTGGGGCGCGCTGTTCGAGGGCAGACCGGTCTTCGGCCAGTGGTCAGACCAAGAGAGGTGTTTTCACATAAACTGTCTGGAGATGGTAGCGGTCGAGAATGCGCTGAAGCGCTTCCTCCCGTTCATACAGGACCAACATGTTATTGTCCGCTCGGACAACATGTCTGTGGTATCCTATGTAAACCGTCAGGGCGGTGTCAGATCCAGAAATCTCTGCAATCTGACGGAACGCCTCCTTATTTGGTCTCAGATGCACCTGCCCTCGCTGAGGGCGGCGCATGTGCCTAGCCATTTGAACGACGGCCCAGACAAACTGTCCAGGGACAACGTTCCCCCAGGGGAATGGTCCCTGGGCCCCCAAACGGTCCAGAAACTGTGGCGCCTATTCGGCAGGGCGGAAGTCGACCTATTTGCGTCAAAAGACAACGCTCAATGCCCGACGTTCTTCTCGAAGGACGAGGACGCGCTGGCCCAGGTTTGGCCCAGCCTCCGGCTATATGCTTTTATGCCTTAATATCATATTTTACGTTTTAGAGAAGAAAGAAATGTATTCAGCTATGGAACGGCATTAGAGTAAGTAAAAGATGACAGAATTTATTTCTTTTTTTTCGGACCAGTTAGGTCCGATCGAACGATGTATTAATTAAATTCAGATTGGATTAGGGTGGTAATAGGCACTTACCGAACTCTTTTGTGCCTCTAGAAAGTGCTTTCGACCTTCTTTTTGATCCGAATGGTGTGGATCACATTTGGATCACTTGAGTTTTGCCACAGACCTGTCCCACAATCTAGAACGCAACTAAATTCTTTTCCAAGCGCCTCCATACTTGGAAAAACCCAGAAAAAAACATTTTTAAAAAAAGACATTTTAAAGAAAAGAATAAAAAGTAATTTTTCTGGACCTTTTTACAGAAGGTAAAAGTCACTGTAATCTTTACTGACATTGTCCATAATGATTACTGAGATGGCACATTCGGACGGGACAAAAATCACTGAGAAGCTCTGGTAATAATTACATTACCCCACCTCTCCATGTTAAACTAATCCTGTCCGAATAGGGCTTTAGCAACTAACAGCAGCGCTCGAACTGGAAAACAAGTGTTGGTACTCCCGAGAGTTGAAATTGCAACATAAATGTCTTGCACTGTCGTCACTCCTCCTTTCATCCTTCAGGAGCTCCTCCGTGGGACTCGAGACCTGTGTGGCGTGCAGGTGATGCTCATTAACACTCGCTCCGTTCCCACGGCTCTCAGCCCCGTCCTGCATGGGCATGTGTGACTCCCCCCTCGATTGAATTGCGTTGTGAATCGCAAATTGAAACGTGAGAAGTGCCAGTACGCAAGATAAAGTGAGGGTAGGCAACGATATTTTTCGACTCTTCAGCGAGCTCTCCGCATCGCTGGATCAGAGAGAAGCCACCGCCGCCGTCGAACAGCGAACAGCCAGCGTAGGACAGCGCTGAGGAAGCCGGCCGTCTTCGCCACCTTCAGCCATCCGTGCGAGCTACGCTATCCGGCGACGTATCCTTTTTACACTGTTGTATTCTCTTCTAGCTTACTCCTAAAAGAGCGCGAGTGTCTTTTTAAAGATGCCTCGCATTTCCTGCGGCTCGTTTAGGGCCCCGGAGACAGCCGGAACCTGTGGCCACTGCGACGCGCTCGCCGGAGAATCTCCCTCGAGCCTCGCTCTCGCCTTCCCCGCCTCTCTTCACCGACGCGCAGCTGCCGCTCACGAGCCTCACTGCCGTCGCGTCTGAGGATGAGGTTGAGGGACACGCCACAAGGGACTGCTGTTCTAACTGCGGCTAGCTTCCTTTACGTTACAAGGAAGCTACCGCGCCCACCATAGAAGCAGTCACTCCGCCCTTTGCGGGACCGCGCAGTGATAAGCGCCGTTCCCAAAGGCAGCCGGAGCCTGTAGCCACAGCGACGCGCTCGCCGGAAAGCCTCCCTCGAGCCTCGCTTTTCACCTTCCCCGCCTCCCTTCACCGACGCGCAGCTGCCGCTCACGAGCCTCACTGCCGTCGCGTCTGAGGATGAGGTCGAGGGACACGCTATGGACTGCTGTTCTAACCGCGGCTAGCTTCCTTTACGTTACAAGGAAGCTGCCGCGCGCGCTCTTATCTGCTCGCGCTACTTAAGCTTTCGTAGTTTCCCCCATGGCTCAGTGGCTAAACTCAAAGCATTCGCGCCAGAGACCCGTGTTCGATCCCGGCTCTCGCAGCAGAAAAAATTTATGCAGCTCTCCTCTATGAGCTCGCGACCAGCTTCTTTACGAACAGAAAGCGAGCGCGCGCCCCCCGAGCGAATGCGTCACCGGCGAAGGAAGGAGAGAGTGTGGGTTTTTTGTCCCGCCGAGGCCTGACAAACCCCCTCTTTTTCTCAAACATTTTCCAGCTCCTCCTAGTTCGAGCGGCTGGTAATGTCTATACTGCAGTAGAGAGCCTGTTATAACACGCACGCCTGCAGACAATGCCGACACGCACACGGAAACTGTGATGACGCTCTCTCTCTTATCTGCTCGCGCCAACTAAAGCTTACTATGTTTCCCCTGTGGCTCACTGGTTAAACCCTAAGCTTTCGCGCCAGAGACCCGTGTTCGATTCCCGGCTCTCGCAGCAAAAAAAAAAAAAACAAAAAAAAATTATTATGCAGCTCAACTCTCTGAGCTCGCGTCCAGCTTTCTTACGTACAGAGAGCGAGCGCGCGCCCCCGAGCGCATGCGTCACCGGCGAAAGAAGGAGAGAGTGTGGTTTTTTTGTCCCGCCGAGGCTTGACAAACCCCCTCTTTCTCTCTCAAACATTTTCCAGCTCCTCCTAGTTCGAGCGGCTGGTAATGTCTATACTGCAGTAGAGAGCCTGTTATAACACGCACGCCTGCAGACAATGCCGACACGCACACGAAAACTGTGATGACGCTCTCTCTTTTATCTGATCGCGCCAACTAAAGCTTATGTTGTTTCCCCTGTGGCTCAGGGGCTAAACCCTAAGCTTTTGCCCCGGAGACCCGTGTTCGATTCCGGCTCCCGCAGCAGATAAAATTTATGCGGCTCTCCTCAGCGAGCCGCCGTATTCAAGTTTATTTCCCTGTCAGTCCCCTTCAATCAGGCTACTGCAGTGGTCCATTTAGCAGCCAACGAGCCGGCTCATTTGCCCTCTCGCCTGCACACATATACGCCGTCTTTACGGCGACCCAGAGAAAATCTCAAAAGAATATAATGTCTGGTCCGGCTCACGCCGTGGGTGTTTTAAGTGTAGTGAAAGTGCCCACGCCCCAGTGTTCACCCCTACACACAAGCACATCAAATCTCGTGTCACTCACAGAGCACACTCTCAGAAAGCGCAGAAAGGCCGCTCGAGTGTTGAATATAAGGAATGTGTCCACAGGTCTGTGCCCACTATCTGCCCGCTCTGTTACACGGTCAATAAAACCGGTTATGAATGTAAGTCTCGTGCCCGCCGGAGAGCGTTCACGCTTACTGACACACACCTCCCCCCGGGCGCCGCCCGCGCGTTTAAATGTTATCACAAAACGCAGGGCATTGATAAGACGCTCCCCATCCGTTATGATCGGGGCGTCAAATACACTTGTAAGTCTCGTGCCCGCGCACACGCGCTCACGCTTACAGAAAGCTTTTCCACCCGAAGCGCTGCTTGCGCGTCAAAAAGTGAGAATAAAATGCTCCCCCATCCCTTATGATTGGGACACCTCACATAAATCAGACGGTCTCGGCTCTCAGCGAGAGGCCATTGCCCAGAACCGAGAGCGCGCGCGCCGCGCTTTCGGCTCCGGCTCAGTCTCACAAGCCCGCAAATGGCGGCGATCTGAACCCGGAGGCCATTCGCCCCCTAGCGGCTCACATAGCTGCGTGGGAAACTATCCCAGGGATTTCAGAATGGGTTCTGAGCACAATAAGCAGGGCTATACACTTCAATTCATTGGCCGTCCCCAGCGCTTTTGAGCCCGGACCGCGACGATAGTGAATGCGGAAGTAGCACACCTACTTCACGCAGAAATAGCAAAGCTGCTGTGCAAAGGGGCTATAGAAAAGGTGCCGCCTTCTCTGAGCGAGTCAGGCTTTACAGCCGTTATTTTCTCGTACCCAAGAAGGACGGATCTGAGACATTTGAACAAAGTGCTTGTGAAAAGACTGTTCAAAATGCTTACGACCAGGAAAAACCTCGCGCACGCTCGCCCGAGGAACTGGTTTATTTCTCTAGATCTGAAGGATGCCTATTTTCAGATTCAGATAATACCCCGTCACAGGCAATTTTTGAGATTTGCCTTCGACAGTCAGGTATATCAATACACCGTCCTGCCGTTCGGCCTGTCTCTAGCACCCCGTGCATTTACGAAGTGCATGGACGCGGCGCTCGCCCCCCTGAGAAGTCAGGGGCTGCGAATATTGAACTATCTGGACAATTGGCTGATTTTGGCACAGTCAGAGACAGAGCTGCTATCTCACAGAACAGTGCTTCGCAGTCACCTGGAAAGCTTGGGTCTCATGGTCAACTGGACCAAGAGCTCATTACAACCCAGCCAGTCAATTTTCTTTTTAGGAATAGAACTGGACTCGGTGACCTATGTCGGCTCGTCTATCGGCACAGCGCGCGCTCCGTGTTCGCCACCTAGCCGCGTCTTTCCAGAAGGACAGCTTTCTCCCTTTGAAAGCATTTTAAAGGATGCTGGGCTGTATGGCATCAGCTGCAGCGGTGCTCCAGCTGGGCCTACTGCGCATGCGCCCGCTCCAACGCTGGTTGAATGCTCGCCTGTCCCACCGGGCTTGGGTTTCTGGCGGTCAGAAAATCAGAGTGACTCAGACCCGCATAGCGGCTCTGCAGCCCTGGTTAGTGGCCGACTGGTACCAGCTGGGAGTAAGGATGGGAACCATCTCTTATCGGAAAGCCATTTCGACAGACGCGTCCAACTGGGGTTGGGGCGCGCTGTTCGAGGGCAGACCGGTCTTCGGCCAGTGGTCAGACCAAGAGAGGTGTTTTCACATAAACTGTCTGGAGATGGTAGCGGTCGAGAATGCGCTGAAGCGCTTCCTCCCGTTCATACAGGACCAACATGTTATTGTCCGCTCGGACAACATGTCTGTGGTATCCTATGTAAACCGTCAGGGCGGTGTCAGATCCAGAAATCTCTGCAATCTGACGGAACGCCTCCTTATTTGGTCTCAGATGCACCTGCCCTCGCTGAGGGCGGCGCATGTGCCTAGCCATTTGAACGACGGCCCAGACAAACTGTCCAGGGACAACGTTCCCCCAGGGGAATGGTCCCTGGGCCCCCAAACGGTCCAGAAACTGTGGCGCCTATTCGGCAGGGCGGAAGTCGACCTATTTGCGTCAAAAGACAACGCTCAATGCCCGACGTTCTTCTCGAAGGACGAGGACGCGCTGGCCCAGGTTTGGCCCAGCCTCCGGCTATATGCTTTCCCTCCGGTCTCTCTGTTACCACAGGTGATCAAGAGAATCAGGGAAACGCGCCACTCGGTGCTCCTCATAGCCCTGCGTTGGGAGAATCAGATTGGTTCCCGGAGCTAGCACGGCTGTCACATACAGCTCCGTGGCCTATTCCGGTGAGGGCAGATCTCCTCTCTCAGGCTCGCGGCACGATCTGGCATCCCCATCCAGAGCGCTGGTCTCTGCACGCATGGTTGATCAACGGGTACTCGTTGCCCTGCCAGAAGGAGTAATGAACACGATCGCGCAGTCTAGAGCCCCTTCCACGAGAAGGCTCTACGTGTCTGTTCTCTGGATGGTGCACCGACAGAGGTCTGGACCCGCGGACATGCGGGGTGGCGCATCTATTCTCCTTCCTACAAGGGCTGTTGGATAAGGGAAGGTCCCCATCCACGCTCAAAGTATACGTGGCGGCCGTGGCAGCGTTCGCAGAATCGACGCACGGCCAGTCATTAGGAGGACATGAGTTGGTCATCCGCTTCCTTAGAGGAGCTAGGAGGATGAACCCGCCGCGCCCCCCGTCGGTTCCCATGTGGGATCTTTCACTGGTCCTAGAGGCCCTGAAAGCTTTTCCCTTCGAACCACTAAACTCCGTGGGGTTGAAATATCTATCACTGAAACCGTCTTTCTGACTGCACTGTCGTCAGTAAAACGTGTGAGGGACCTGCATGCGCTGTCTGTCAGCGCATCGTGTCTTGAGTTCGGGCCGTATGACTCTAAAGTCATCCTCAGACCTAGACATGGCTACGTTCCTAAAGTGATGGGCACTCCGTTCAGAGCGCAAGTTATCTCGTTGTCAGCTCTGCCAGCGTCTGACAGCGAAAGTGATGTGAACCTCCCCTGCCCTGTCAGAGTACTGAGGTTTTACACTACGCGCTCCGCCTTATTCAGGCGTTCGGAACAGCTGTTTGTTTCGTTCGGTGGGCGCACCAAGGGTCTCGCCTCCTCGAAACAGAGCCTGTCCAGATGGATAGTGGACTCTATAGCAGACGCTTACACGTCAAAAGGTCTGCAATGCCCTCTGGGCATCAGGGCTCATTCCACGAGAGGCGTGGCCTCTTCGTGGGCATGGTCCAGTGGAATTTCTATCCATGACATTTGTGTAGCGGCGGGCTGGAGCTCCCCGTCTACCTCTGTCAGGTTTTATAACCTAGAAGTTCCTGCCTTGCAGGCTAAACTGTTGTCAGTTAAAAGGGAGGTGTATTCTGCCCAGACATCCTGCTCAGATCACTCTCACATGACTCAGCTCTCCTGGTTGAGCTGCACTAAGTAGGGTATGTGCCATGTGCCTATACAGACCGGCGCGCTGCTCTGTATTCCCTATGTGTGCGTATGTACAAGTGATGGTCCGCGTGGCTGGCCACCTTATTCTCCACCTTACAGGGTTCCCCTGAAATTTCGGGGTCTCATGGTGGATGCTTGGCGCGCACGGCGTTGACAAAGTGTTCCCGTAGCGTAAGCTAAACTTACGCAATACGAGAGAACCTCTCGTAAGAGAACGATACTCGGTTACTAACGTAACCTCGGTTCTCTCTAGAGAGGGAACGAGTATTGCGTAACCGGCCGTGCTCGCGCCACGAGCGACTTCGCTTCAGTGGTCGAAAAACCAGGGAAGTCAGCCTACAGCCCCTTCTTTTATACGCTAAGCCACGCCCATTCTGGCGGGCTGTGACGCTATGAAGGCGCGAGCGCCCTTCATTGGGCGTGACGTCACGCGGGGCTCACTGGTAGGCTGCAGCAGATGCCAGCAGGGCAGCCAATGAGCATGCGAGAAGGCCTGCTCTAGGTCTGCTAGCTGCTGCACTGCGTTGACAATGAATACAAAATTAAGGATAATTTTTTGGCTTCAATATCTCGAGAAGATGAATCTTTCCCGTAGCGTAAGCTAAACTTACGCAATACTCGTTCCCTCTCTAGAGAGAACCGAGGTTACGTTAGTAACCGAGTATCGTTTTTAATGTTTATATATTTGGTGTTTTTAATTTGCTTTAAGAAAAACGATGTGGAAATTCGTAAAGTCAACACCATTGCTGAGTATTTTCTCTTTAAAACTGCAGTGAACCAAAGACGGTCTCAAAAATGCGGTTTGAAATCGCTGGTGTTTCAATTCAATTCAATTCAAATTTATTTGGTTAGCGCTTTTCACAATACATATTGTTTCAAAGCAGCTTTACAGAAAGTGCATTTCAGAAATGTACATAGAAAAAATACAGTTAGTTAATCATGTATTAATTTAGGGCATAACATTTCTGACGTCACAAACTAACTTGTAACCAATCTGATCAACGTGTGATCGTCAACCAGTGGATCTCTGAGCTGCTTGTGAGTGAGTGGAGGCGGGGCTACTTTGCATATTCATAGAACCGCATATACTAAATGAGGCAAGGGTGTAGAGTTATGTTCAAGCTATTTTAAGGCATGAATATTTTTTTTTTCAAAGAATGTTTTTTTTTTTAAATATGTAATTTTGGTGATCAAAGATGAGTTTTAAGGGATAAACTTGATAAAATTGACTACAGGGGGACTTTAACAGGTGGACACAACTTCCTTACTTGAGTGAAAATACAGATACTACTGGTCAAATATTGTAAATGTTGTAAAGACCAATTTTTACTTAAGTAAAAGTACAGAAGTACTTGTTTTTAAAAGTACTTAAGTATCAAAAGTAAAAAGTAAATGTCAATGCATTGTTTTATTACTGTTGCATTGTTGTATGTAATACCTACAGTACCTTATGCCTCTGAATCTTTGACTGCGAATCTATGCCTACATACCCTCATATCAATATCAAATGTATTTCTAGAACACAGTTCCAGTAGTGGGATTGAATGTGAGATTGAATAAGTGCACTCAATAACGACCTCAATGGTTTCGGACACCCAAATGGCTGTTCCCTCAAATAGTGCCCTATTTAAAGTTTGTTTGCTTTTAGTATGAATATGTTAGCCTTACTGTTATCTATAAGCTAGTGTGCTCCAAAACAATGACAAAATTCACATTTAGAAGAGCATACCCAACGCTGAAAATGAAAATCAGGTTGATGTCTGACACCAACGTCAGATAGATGTTAATCTCCAACGTTGGACAGACGTTGTATTGTGGTTGAAAATGAAAATCGAATTGACGTCTGAACCAACATCAGTCGGGTTCTGACGTCAACCTGACTTTTATTTCCAACCAAAATCATCCCCTGACTGACGTTACTACTTTCTACTCAAGGACCTTGACAGAAATGTAGTGGAGTAAAAAGTACGATATTTGTCTTTCAAATGTAGTGAAAGTAAAGTAAAAAGTTTCCAAAAAAATGTATACTCAAGTAAAGTACAGATACTTAAAAAGTGTACTTAAGGACAGAACTCAAGTAAATGTACTTTGTTACTGTCCACCTCTGCATAAGCAATATGTTTTACTTCAACAAACATTTTTTGCCATTCACAGCTAAATTGCATAGTGCTCAATGGCTCATAAATCTTTTACTGAAAACAAATTGCAACGTCTGAGTTTCTAGCCCTGAACCTTACCACCAATATCACCAACCATTGCAATTACTATTTATAACAATACAAAATTACAAAACCACGGGTGTCCAATCCTGCTCTTGGTTGACCAAGATCCAGCAAAGTTTATCTCCAACCTACTTGACTAGAAGTTTCTGATACCCTTGAACACATTAATTAGCTGGTTTAGACATGATTAGATAAGGTTGTATCTAAACTCTGTCAGACCTTGACCAAGGATGCCCAGTCCTGCTCCTGAAGGGCTGACTTCCAGCAGAATTGAAAGCCAACCTGCCCCTATCTGAAGGCTTAGGTAGTTGACTGACTAGTTAAGTTGATGACTTAGTAGGCAGCGTTTGCACACAATGGTTACTCCCAAAACTGATTTCAGACAGGCTTTTTAGGCAACAAAATAGAGAGCGCTTTAGTGATGCAAATACAAAATACTCATTTCCTGATAGAATTGAAATCAAAGTTGAAAAAGTTGCTCAAAAACATACATTTATACTGTACAACTTTCAGGGGGTAACTTATTTTTAGCTTAACTGTGATGGAGTCGAATGCACGGTATAGTGAGATACCATAGGCAGTGAAGGATACATCTATGTTGTCTGCAAAAATCGATCAGATGAAAGTATCAGTAGACAGGATCCTAAGATGCGGGATTGTTCAGCATTCAGACAATTCTGAAGACCTTGGTTAGCTGTTAAACTCTGCGGGGCAGAAGCACTCCAGTAGACCTTGACTATCTATGAGCAGGATTGGACACCCGTGATTTAGACCAAGATGGACGTTTCCTCGTGGTGGATATCTGCTAAACTTTAACTCTGGTGGGATTCTGGTTATTCCGTGGTCCAACGTTTAGAGGTCAGGGGGCAGTGATCATTTATCCTGCAAGGTTCATACTGTACTTTTAGGTCTATTTATTCTCATAGGGCAGCTCATACTGTGATGATCAATTCGATGTTGCATAAAGGTCATTTGATCCTTTTTAAACAAACTGAAGACTCTGATTAATAATGCATTCATGCATTGATTCCATCTGACCTTTCCATTGCAGACCAGGTCAATTATCTTATGGAGATGGAAAGTGTTCCGAAGGTTCTATTAACTTCCTAATAGTTGCATTTATCATGGTTACCGGCGTGGGGAGAGTGGAACAGTAGCTTGAGGAGAGTTGTGCTAATATTTTACTCTATGTTGACAGCTAACTGTTTACTCTGCCAGCAATGGCATGTAAGGAAGTGCTCAGGGGAGGGATAATTAAAACAGGGAGTCATGATCACCACCACTTTGCCTTTTTGTCCCCTGACAATGACAAGACAGGAAGAGCTGTCGAGAAAGCCATCGGCCGGAACTGCAGTGGATGTGTTACAGCAGTCAAACGGGAAGGAGTTAGAGGGCCAATTTGAAGTTCACAAAAACAAACAGAGTGCACTGTGTGAGTGAGTTTTATTCTTCCTTTCCTTCCCTTTGTGTTTTCAGAGTCCATCCTTTCTTGATAATGTCTTTCCATACTTCCTTTATAATGTCTTTCCTTATTTTCTTAATAATGTATTTGCTTTCTTTCAATATGCCTATCCCATCATTCCAGTGTCTTTCCATTCATCCGTTATCATTTTGCTTCATTTCACCATCATTCCTTCTATAATTCCTTCCTTTTCAGTATAGGTACTTATTTCTTACCTTCCTTCCTTCCTTCCTTCCTTCCTTCCTTCTTTCCTTCCTTCCTTCCTTCCTTCCTTTCTTCCGTCCTTTCTTCCTTTCTTCCTTCCTTCCTTCCTTCCTTCCTTCCTTCCTTCCTTCCTTCCTTCCTTCCTTCCTTCCTCCCTCATCCCTCCATCTCTCCCTCCATCCATCCCTCCATCCCTCCCTCCCTTCCTTCCTTCCTTCCTTCCTTCCTTCCTTTCTTCCGTCCGTCCTTTCTTCCTTCCTTCCTTCCTTCCTTCCTTCCTTCCTTCCTTCCTTCCTTCCTTCCTTCCTTCCTTCCTTCCTCCCTTATCCCTCCATCTCTCCCTCCATCCATCCCTCCATCCCTCCCTCCCTTCCTTCCTTCCTTCCTTCCTTCCTTCCTCCCTCATCCCTCCATCTCTCCCTCCATCCATCCCTCCATCCCTCCCTCCCTTCCTTCCTTCCTTCCTTCCTTCCTTCCTTCCTTCCTTCCTTCCTCCCTCATCCCTCCATCTCTCCCTCCATCCATCCCTCCATCCCTCCCTTCCTTCCTTCCTTCCTTCCTTCCCATCTTTCAATGTCCCCTTTTCCCTTCCTTTCTTTTAATGTCCTTTTTATTTGTCTTTCTTTCTTTCTTTCTTTCTCTCTTTCTCTCTTTCTTTCTTTCTTTCTTTCTTTCTTTCTTTCTTTCTTTCTTTCTTTCTCTTTCTTTTCTTCCTTCCTTCCTTCCTTTAAAATGTCCTTCCTATCTTTCAATGTCCTTTTTTGTCATCCTTTCTTTAATGTCCTATATTTCTATAATATTGTTATTTCTATCTTCCCTCCCTTCATTCCTTCCATCCTTCCTTCCTTTCTGTCTTTCTAATATACTTTCATCGGTCCCTATGTTCAATGCCCTTCCTTCCTTTCTTTCCTACATTCTCCATTTCATCATTTCTTTCAATGTCCCTTCTTGCTTCCATCCTTTCACGGTCTTTTCTTTTCCTTTATAATATAATTGCTTCCCTCCTTCCGTTCATGCCCGTCCTTCCTTCCTGTCCTCCCTTCCATTCCTCCCTTACACCCCCCCCCCCCCCCCCCCCCCCCCCACCCCTCAATTTAATCCGTTTGTCTCTCTGCAGTCTTCAGAATGATGGCAATAATATGACTTCATTCTTTCATAATAGAGAGAGATTTTGTAGCACCTTGGAGTGAACTCAAAACATTACAACTCTATGTATAAATGGGTTCAGAGCTTTTGGAAAGAACTGGTGTAATAAGGGTGATAAAAAAGACTCTTTAAGTGCCAACTGACTTTACATCATATAAAAATGTAACAATGATGAAACATTAAGTTTCACACATTTCCATCATCCGGACTAGAACGATTTCTTCCATAATGTGTGCTTGACCTCAGAGCAGAGAGAGTATTGTCTTGCAATATATTCTATAGAAAGATGCTGTCATAGACCATGCGTAAACCCAACTCCACCTTCTGAGTATCTCATTTTATTCCCCTCGGCATGACAAGAGATTCTAATTTGTATCAGATCAAACTAGACTAGACAGACCAAGATCCATATGATATCAGTTATTATGAAGCTATTGGCCCTGCATTACAATATACCACAAAATCAGATATCACTTGTTATGTGCTGAACAACAGAAAATAATCTAAAAGACCATCCTTTACTCTTGGTGGTATCAGAGTACAATCGTGGTATCATATGGTAATCTCATAGTTTCAAATGATTAATTTTTAAACATAATTTTTTTTGTTTACTTGATTATTTAATAATAGAATTAAAGAATGAATTAAAAAATATTAGGGATATTTTTGACTGATACGCAAAGGATCTCATATTATAACACGATGAATATCTGTAGTATTTTCTTTCACATTAAAGATCAATTAAAGTAATGTTTATATCACTAAGTGAAACATAAAAATCTATGTTTCTATAAAATAAACACAAATCCACCAACACCATCTCAAGCTAAGTCAGTATTTAAGTAGCGATGTATCCATGCGTAAACACTACTGTACAATAGCGTTGCAGCTGTGATGTGACTGTGTGAGTGGATTTATAAAATGTGTAAAACGCTCTGCAGACTGGAGCAGGTGGCGTTTAAAATCAGTGTTTCATCAATGAAATCCTCACAGAAAGTAAGTACCACTTATTAAATGCAAAAGAGTCATTTTGTTGTGTGCTTTCTTTTTCTCAGCCTATATATCCCACTTTGCAGACATTTTTGAAACCCAAGTTGTGTGGTGATGCTAGAGTTACTGGTCAGGGCCATGAAAGCCTCCATCGCTCTGCATTGTCAGCAGCTGGAATCATTTAGCATTGCTTTTGCTGAGGAACATCACATCATTTCCCCCTCAAAGGATGTACGTAAATCAGTTATGTGGACTGCTGATACAGGCATGGCTGCATTTGTTTGCATGGGTTATATGATAAATTTCTTCTCACAGGTCAATGAAGAGAGAAAGTGGCAAAGAGAAAGAGAAAAATAAGCACAAAAATCACACTCTCTTTCTCTTTTTAAAACACTGCCAAGTGTCTCAACCCCTCTCACTGCATTTTAATTCCTCCTTTCACAAAGAAACTTATGTGCTCCATCTACTGGAAAGGAGTAAACTTACAGTAGTTGTGAACAGAGGCATAGATGGATAGATCATGGATGAGTGTTATACATGAAACATTTATGAATGAATGACTGTAGTTGCTTCATTATTATTCCTTTTGTATTCTACAGAAGAAAGAAAGGCATGGATGTTTTAAGGTGAGTAAATTATAAAATGATTGATTTTTTTCAGTGTGTGATGCTTTAAGCCTTCATCATTGTAAAACAGACAACAACTACACAAAAAGTTGCATAAAAGAGACCTTATTAAAGTCAAACACTGCCAGTGTTTCATCTTGTGTGTGATGAAAATTTAAAGATGATTCAGTGAGCAGGCATCACCAAAGCGTGCTTTACATCCCTGTGCAATTAATTTTTCGAGAGCATGATTTGTGAAAAAGTCAGAGCTTGCGTGTGCTGGTGAGATAAGGAAGGTTTTTTTTTTTTTAATGATAAATAAGAATGTTTTTAAAATGCTCATCTGTTTTCCTCTGCCGTTTTGCATTCATTTTTATATTGAAATACATTGGAATTAAAATATTTAGTACACTTTATTTTAAGGTGTCCTTGTTACAGTGTAATTATACAATTAAGTACTGAATAATATAATTAACAACATGTACTTACTATGTATGTCATTAGGGTTAGGGGTGCATGTAACTATGCATAATTTAATGTTATTATGGTAACAATTTACAATAAGGTTCATTAGTTAACATTAGTTATATACATCAGTTAGCATGAACTAATAATGAACTGCACTTATACAGCATTTATTAATCTTTGTAAATGTTAATTTCAACATTTACTAATACTTTATTAAAATCTTGTTAATGCAATGTGAATTAACATGAACAAACAATGAATGACTGTATTTTTATTAACTAGCGTTAACAAAGATTAACAAATACAGTAACAAATGTGTTGCTCATGGTTAGTTCATGTAAGTTAATACATTAACTACTGTTAATTAATTAACCTTATTGTAAACTGTTACCATTATTACTGTAGTATACATGTAAAATGCATAAAATGGACATCGTTACTAAATCATCCAGGTTAAGTTGATCAGTTTATTTTTAATTCTAATCACTCTGTTGACTTTGTAATACGCTTAGACAATCATCAACAGGCATTTGACACTGATCGAACTTTGCGGCGGCGATGCCAGGTATTTTTCGGCATGTTCATGGAGTGTAAACAGAAAGAGGAAGCACCACCCTACCATCCATGTGTGGAAAACAAATTGCCTTCTTTCCGGGGATTCAAGCTGAGTTTTGGAGCACTGAGCATGGATCAGAGCGCATAAAGGATGTGTAATGAGTTCCATGCTTGTGAAATCATAAACAGGATGGAGGCAGCCCGAAGCCCAGGAACGCTCTCAGCCGCTGAACGCCGTCTTTTAAAGCTCCACCATTCCCCAGATGGATTGCATGCACGCCACACTAACTCTCTGCTTCGCTTGCCAGAGGTGTTTGTTGTTCAGTCTCTCTAACCCCTCAACATTCATCCTCTACATGCATACACCCTTCTCTTTTAACATATTGGAGCCAGATAAACATGTTTGATTTTCATCTCTGTCCTCACCTGAGCACTGAGAAAGAACAAAAAAAAGTTAAGGCAACATGATGCATTGAGATTTTATACCTTGATATAATTATACATTTATATAATTGCATTTTTATATAAATAATGTAATTATGATCGTATTTCAGACAAAAATGAATATGAGAATATAAAAAAAAAAAAGGGAAAGAGCAGTGCACATTAGCACATTAAATGATTAGGTAAGGAAGTTGATTGAATTTTTGAT
Source organism: Tiaroga cobitis (assembly GCA_030578255.1). Lineage (NCBI taxonomy): Eukaryota > Metazoa > Chordata > Actinopteri > Cypriniformes > Leuciscidae > Tiaroga > Tiaroga cobitis. The sequence goes on from CM060601.1 coordinate 1,860,376, forward strand.
GGTTTTGGGAACAATGTTAAAGAAGCTAATGATTCACTCAATTTTAATTTGTTTTCTTTAAGAAATACTATTATTTGGGCTATTATTACATTATGGTACACAGTTTCCACATGACATGATTCTTTTTTTTTTTTCTTTTTTTTTTATATTATTATTATTGACTTTTTTACGTCAAGGAAATTGACTGTTAGAACATAATGCATGCCATGCAGGGCTGTGATATTGCAATATAAGAGAAAAGATTACATGAAATAGTTGTATATACTGTACATAGACCTCAATTCTTAACACACAAACCATCAAATTTAGTTAAAAAGTAAAAAGATGATCTATTAACATAGCCATACAACCAAAGGTGGAAAGTAAACTTATGTAATCAGATTACTTTTTCAAATAACTAGTAAAGTAACGCATTACTTTTAAAATTTACAACAAAATATCTGAGTTACTTTTTCAAATATTTAACGCAAGTTACTTTTTTCTCCCATTTATTGACTAACACTTACACATTACTGTTCTAAAAAAGTAACTAATTAACCCAATTAGTTACTTTTTAAGGGAGTAACGCAATATTTAAATGCATTACTTTTCAAAGTAACTTTCCCAAACACTGCTAGTTACTAATGCTTTCGTCACAGTACTTGAGTAGATTTTTGTCTTTCTTGAGTATAATTAAATTATGGTACTTTAACTTTTATTTGAGTTTAATAAAAATAAAGTATTCAACTTCGCTACATTTGTTTTTCACCAAAAGTACTTTGACAAAGGTACAATCAACAGACACTTTTCAAACTACTGCTGTGAAACCCCAGACAGGTCTGAAGCGCTTCAGCCAATAACAGACAGATCTGAAGCGCTTCAGCCAATAACAGACAGGTCTGAAGAGCTTCAGCCAATAACAGACAGGTCTGAAGAGCTTCAGCCAATAACAGACAGGTCTGAAGCGCTTCAGCCAATAACAGACAGATCTGAAGCGCTTCAGCCAATAACAGACAGGTCTGAAGCGCTTCAGCCAATAACAGACAGATCTGAAGCGCTTCAGCCAATAACAGACAGGTCTGAAGAGCTTCAGCCAATAACAGACAGGTCTGAAGAGCTTCAGCCAATAACAGACAGGTCTGAAGAGCTTCAGCCAATAACAGACAGGTCTGAAGCGCTTCAGCCAATAACAGACAGGTCTGAAGCGCTTCAGCCAATAACAGACAGGTCTGAAGCGCTTCAGCCAATAACAGACAGATCTGAAGCGCTTCAGCCAATAACAGACAGGTCTGAAGAGCTTCAGCCAATAACAGACAGGTCTGAAGCGCTTCAGCCAATAACAGACAGGTCTGAAGCGTTTCAGCCAATAACAGACAGGTCTGAAGCGCTTCAGCCAATAACAGACAGGTCTGAAGCGCTTCAGCCAATAACAGACAGATCTGAAGCGCTTCAGCCAATAACAGACAGGTCTGAAGCGCTTCAGCCAATAACAGACAGGTCTGAAGCGCTTCAGCCAATAACAGACAGGTCTGAAGCGCTTCAGCCAATAACAGACAGGTCTGAAGCACTTCAGCCAATAACAGACAGGTCTGAAGCGCTTCAGCCAATAACAGACAGGTCTGAAGAGCTTCAGCCAATAACAGACAGGTCTCAAGCGCTTCAGCCAATAACAGACAGGTCTGAAGAGCTTCAGCCAATAACAGACAGGTCTGAAGCGCTTCAGCCAATAACAGACAGGTCTGAAGCGGATCAGCCAATAACAGACAGGTCTGAAGCGGATCAGCCAATAACAGACAGGTCTGAAGAGCTTCAGCCAATAACAGACAGGTCTGAAGCGGATCAGCCAATAACAGACAGGTCTGACTCAGTCAAACACTTTGACAATCAAGTCAATCACTGGCGCTCGCGTTTTGAATCAGTATCACTAACGTTTCAATATTTTAGTGAATGTAACTGAGTTATGCTCATATTCTGAATTAAAATTGAAATGAGTCATACCATTGATATTACTAGAGCACTGAGAAGTTGAAGTAAATAGAAAACTCGGCTCATACAAGCACGCAGTTACAAGAACAGAGCAAGAACGATGTAAGTGTCTAAAATGCACACATTTCAGTTTAATGCTTTAGCTTGCCCTCTTTAAAAATGCAGTGAAACTAAATGTACGAAGCAAACTTTGTACGAAGCTGAAATAACCTCAACATAAGCAACAACAGTGTAATAAGATCGGATGATTTATCTGTCAATTAGATGCAAGTAAAAGTGTAGTTCGTTCCTATAGCAAGAGTGGTCTTCCGGCACATTTTCGGTAGAACGAAGAGCATTTTATTTAACATGTTAACCCGTACTCTACTTTATTGTTTTACTGACACTTTTTTAATTATACTATTTTAATCCCACATTTCTTTGATCCGACCTCTCACTTATCGTTCTTTGCTTTTGCCCCTCTAAAAAAACATTCAAATGATCTTTGTGGACCTACTTTTCATGATTAGTAATAAAACAATCGCTCCTGGCAACAGGGATAGCTATTTTTGCTTAGCATAATGTCAATGTATGAGATTAATATCATGTTTTGCTCCAAACTCACTATATAAACACATCAGTCACGTTTGAAATAACTTGCTTCTGTGGTTCCATGTTGCTTAACACAGAGTGAGACAGAAAATATATAATTTGATACAATTCTATACTCTGATACAGACTATGACGATTAGTGTTGCATTATATACAGTAGATATGCATCATTCTTACGAAAATACCTGAGATGGCTTGAAGAACACAGATAAACAGATCATTGCAATTGCTATCGTGTTTATTGTCTTCATGTGTCATTAGTCAAAACATCTCTATCTGCATGTTATTCAGCTGTAGCAAAACCTGATGTCCATGTAAGGGATATCCGAAGGGCGCCCTCTGGCCTCTATCAATGTTCAGCAATCACATGAGAGTGTTTAGCTCTCCATATTTCTAACATCGCCTCATTTGGGATAAAAATAGAAAACTATACTACTTAACTGTAACGTAGTAACTTGAATAGTTTTTCAGCATACTAGCTACTTGAGTCATATTATTTTCCAGTACTTCTACTTGTACTCAAGTCAATTATTTCTTAAGTAGCAATACTTTTACTTAAAGGGTTAGTTCACCCAAAAATGAAAATGATGTCATTAATGACTCTCTCTCATGTCGCTCCAAGCCCGTAAGACCTCCGTTCATCTTCGGGACACAGTTTAAGATATTTTAGATTTAGTCCGAGAGCTTTCTGTCCCTCCATTGTAAATGTGTGTACGGTATCCGGTTCTGTTGTGTATCCGCGTTCAGTGACGCCGCTGACGTAAGACGCTGCTGACGTGTGTCTGGTGCGCCCGAGCTTCGTTTACAGTCTGAGGGAGACGCACGCTGGAAACGAAACAATCTTCGCAAACATGTCTAAGGATTTCCACACAGAGGAAGACTTGCATTTTTTTGCCCAGCCATATTTATTTGAACCCGAATACACGGACGCACCAGACACACGTCAGCAGCGTCTTACGTCAGCGGCGTCACTGCGGACTCGTGAACGCGGATCCACAACAGAACCGGAAGACAATACAATGCTGAATAAAGAAGTAGTTTGTGTTATTTTTGGACCAAAATGTATTTTCGATGCTTCAAAACACTCTAACTAACCCACTGATGTCACATGGACTACTTTGATGATGTCTTTATTTCCTTTCTGGACGAGGACAGTATACCGTACACACATTTACAATGGAGGGACAGAAAGCTCTCGGACTAAATCTAAAATATCTTAAACTGTGTCCCGAAGATGAACGGAGGTCTTACGGGTCATTAATGACAGAATTGTCATTATTGGGTGAACTAACCCTTTAAAGGTGCAGTCTGTAAGAATGACAGCTACTGGTCGAAATAGGTACTGCAGTCCAAATTAAAAATATCGGAGATTGTCGTTTCCCCCGTCCCATCCTCCCCAGAGTCGACGCTCACACGGGTTGCCAGTTTGAGGACACACAACAGGAATGAGTGCAATTGACAATGAAAGCAGAGGAAACTTACATAAGTTGATGAGTTGATTTATCCGCGTTTTAATATGCTCCTGTTCATAGAGATTTTTGAATGATACCGAGGCTTTTTTTGTTGTGTAGAATCTGCAAACTCTGACCCAGTTTGTTTGCTGGCAAGATCACACAGACCAAAACAAAAACAGACATTCCAACACGGAAAGCACATTTCAAAGTAAAATAACTGACTGTGGAGGTGTTTTTCAGAGAAACGAGTATGTTTCCTAAATATCTGGAAACATGTTATGGTATTTTTAGACTTTAGTAGAGTGAAAAAGTTACATACAGCACCTTTAATAAATTACTCTTTCCACCACTGCATACACAACACAAAACAAACGGATGACAAAAGCAGCAACAACAGCAAAAAATAACCCTAGCCACATAACTAATTCATGCTGCAACTCATGCTGGGAGCTCGCGTCGCTTAATATGGTACTGTTTTTACTCTGTTAGATGAGTTAGGGCGAAATGAAGATTGTCATTTCTTACTCTCATCTGTTACTCAACAGCTCTATTTGCTGTATAACATTTAATTGTTGTTTTATAGCGTAGGTTGATCGCCATCTTAGTTGCTGCATGTCTTTGTGTGTAAGACCAAGGAAAAGAACAGTAAAGAACTCCAGTAGCACTTTTATTTTCATTTCTCCTTGTAGAAGAGGGAAAGAAAAATGAGAGCAACTCAAAAGCCATGGGGAGACATAAAATAATGCAGGGCAATTTGTCATCCAGGAAAGCCAAGGATAACCTCACTGTGGCTTGGAGAATGATATTAACACGGTAATTAGCAGCAACATGTGTGCAGTGTTTCCTAATAGAGTCTGCCTAATCTTGTTATTAGTCATTCAATTAATGACGAACCAATGATGCAGGTTTTCATGTAGGGGCCCCAGATGTGTTTCTCAGAAGCCTCCGAACGGTACAGTTATAATCACCTCGCTCTCGAGTCGGAGCCGGTAAACTCAAACATCTTCTCAGCTAGATGCATGCCACAAATAAAAGCTTGTAGATGCAGGGAAGGAAAAAGGAAATGCACAACAACCATTCTAGTTGTTTCCCATTTGTACTGTGTTTAGTAAACGTTACTCGTTTCTGAACTGTTTGATAGCAAAAACTAAAATAATGCCCAATTAAGACTCCAAAATAAGAATACCATTCCCTATGAATTCCCCTCCTGGGATCAGTAAAGTGTTGTTAGTGTTTTACTTGCAACAGTTTCCCATAAAACATTTCCCGCTCATGTATTTCAATCCATATTTCTTGTATGTAAAGATGTCTGATAAGGTGTTTCAGATTCATACATATTTGTATTTTAAAATATATTGTGTAGGCAGAAAGACAGCATAATATAGAGCTTCGTTTATCACTGATGATCACTAGCTATGCTCATTATTACTAGTTGTCTTTGTGAGTAAAGTTAACATTAGGAGTTAATACATATATTAAGGAGTTAATACATATATATATATATATGCTGTCAATATAATTCTTGCAGTCATTATTGTGAAAGAAATGTAAATATTTATCTTTTTTTTTTTTAAAGATGATGCAGTGTCCAGGTTGAGTAACAATGTTTTTTACCATGTGCCACTATTGCCTTGTCATTTATATTATATGCATAAATGTTCACAGCTGGCAAATGTTTCAACTATGTAATGAGATAAACACATTAAGATAATGTAATACAAAACAATACTACCTCAAACATACTGTACATAAGAAATAAAGGTAACACTTTACATTAGTTAACTACTTTAATTAAAATGAACTAAGAATAAAAAATGATTCTACAGCATTTATTAATCTTATGTTAATTTCAACATTTACTAATATTATGGAAATCAAATGTTGTATTTGTTAACAATAGTTCCCTTTCAAGGGAACTCGAGCTGCGTCGAACGCTGCGGGAACGCCTCTGCGTTGTGCGTCATGAAGCACGTATGGAATCAGCCCAATGGAGAGATGAAACGTCATAGGCGGGTGACGTCATCGACCAGGAAACTATAAAGCACCCCAAAAACACAAGCGCATTAGCTTCTGTGCTTTCAGTCGCGCTACTCTTGTTATTAGTCATTCAATTAATGACGAACCAATGATGCAGGTTTTCATGTAGGGGCCCCAGATGTGTTTCTCAGAAGCCTCCGAACGGTACAGTTATAATCACCTCGCTCTCGAGTCGGAGCCGGTAAACTCAAACATCTTCTCAGCTAGATGCATGCCACAAATAAAAGCTTGTAGATGCAGGGAAGGAAAAAGGAAATGCACAACAACCATTCTAGTTGTTTCCCATTTGTACTGTGTTTAGTAAACGTTACTCGTTTCTGAACTGTTTGATAGCAAAAACTAAAATAATGCCCAATTAAGACTCCAAAATAAGAATACCATTCCCTATGAATTCCCCTCCTGGGATCAGTAAAGTGTTGTTAGTGTTTTACTTGCAACAGTTTCCCATAAAACATTTCCCGCTCATGTATTTCAATCCATATTTCTTGTATGTAAAGATGTCTGATAAGGTGTTTCAGATTCATACATATTTGTATTTTAAAATATATTGTGTAGGCAGAAAGACAGCATAATATAGAGCTTCGTTTATCACTGATGATCACTAGCTATGCTCATTATTACTAGTTGTCTTTGTGAGTAAAGTTAACATTAGGAGTTAATACATATATTAAGGAGTTAATACATATATATATATATATGCTGTCAATATAATTCTTGCAGTCATTATTGTGAAAGAAATGTAAATATTTATCTTTTTTTTTTTTAAAGATGATGCAGTGTCCAGGTTGAGTAACAATGTTTTTTACCATGTGCCACTATTGCCTTGTCATTTATATTATATGCATAAATGTTCACAGCTGGCAAATGTTTCAACTATGTAATGAGATAAACACATTAAGATAATGTAATACAAAACAATACTACCTCAAACATACTGTACATAAGAAATAAAGGTAACACTTTACATTAGTTAACTACTTTAATTAAAATGAACTAAGAATAAAAAATGATTCTACAGCATTTATTAATCTTATGTTAATTTCAACATTTACTAATATTATGGAAATCAAATGTTGTATTTGTTAACAATAGTTCCCTTTCAAGGGAACTCGAGCTGCGTCGAACGCTGCGGGAACGCCTCTGCGTTGTGCGTCATGAAGCACGTATGGAATCAGCCCAATGGAGAGATGAAACGTCATAGGCGGGTGACGTCATCGACCAGGAAACTATAAAGCACCCCAAAAACACAAGCGCATTAGCTTCTGTGCTTTCAGTCGCGCTACATGTGAATCTGTCCCTGTGTGATATTGTCTGTCTTACATACCCTGCACCACACAAACAATTTATCATATATATATATATTGAGAGATTATGGCGGACGAACAGCAGTTTAGAAAGTGTGTTCCTCCCTGCTCGCGTTATTTAACGAGCGGGGATACACATGATCTTTGTGTTGTTTGTTTGGGAGTTCAGCATGCCCAGTTTGCTCTCGAGGGAGCAGACTGTGAGCATTGCGAGCGTTTGCCGTTAAGGACGCTCCGCTCCCGCCGATCGCTCTTTGAGGAGAGCGGTTCGGTGCGCGCTCCCCGCGGTTCGGGTCCCGCTTCTGCCGAGGCAGAGCGGCGGCGCTTATCGTGGGGATCGCAGATGGATCTCACAGCGGGGTTTGAGACGGGCTCTGCCTTATCTCTCCCTTCACCTGTGAGATCCAGTGCCTCAGTCCCGGGTTCGGAAGCACGCACTGCGGTTTCTTCCGCTCAGGCTGAGGCACCAATGCTGCAGCTATCCAGTTCTGAGGAACTTGATGTTGTTAGTGTTGAGGGAGATGTGGAGGATTCGCCACCCCACACTCCTGAGAGTGATGAGCTTATGGAGGTGTTAACAAGAGCTGTTGAAAAACTTAATATTGAATGGCCAGTGACTAGACAGGAGTCTGTTTCTAAATCAAAGTTGGATGAGAGATTTTTGCCGTCACGTGTGCAGCCTCCACGCCGGTGCCTGCCGTTTTTCCATGATCTCCACACCGAGGTGTCGAAATCATGGAGAAAACCGGTGTCATATAGAGTGTTTAGTCCCCAGACTTCAACATACGCTAATATCATGGGAGCCAAGGCTCATGGTTATGGTGCTTTGCCTCGTGTGGAAGAGACGCTTGCGAGCCATCTCTCCCCCGAAGCAGCATCATCTTTTAAGGCACCGGCATTACCCACCAAGCCTTTAAGAAACACTTCGGCTTTGGTGGGTAAAGCATATTCGGCAGCAGGTCAGGCTGCGTCATGTCTGCATACTATGTCAATCTTGCAGGCATACCAGGCTGATCTGCTAAGGGACATGAATGAGAGTGAGGAGGTCAGTACTGACGTAGTTCGAGAACTGCGTCAGGCTGCTGATTTATCTCTGCGTGCCACCAGAGAATCGGCCAAATTAATGGGTCGTTCTATGGCAGCTCTGGTGGCCGCAGAAAGACATTTGTGGTTAAATCAGACTAATATTAAAGAGAGAGAAAAAGCTTTTCTTTTAGATGCTCCTCTTTCTCCCATGGGGTTGTTTGGTGATGCTGTGAATTCAGTTATCGATAAATTCCAAGAAGAAAAGAAACAAACTGCAGCTTTTAAAAAGTTTCTTCCCCTTAAAGTTCATGTCCCTGGGGCTGCTGGGCGGGAGCAGCCCCGGCCGTCTATGAGCTCATCACATAGAGCGCAGCAGAGGCAGAGTGTCGCGTCTCGTGCTCCCCCTGCTGGACAGTGGGCTCAGCCGCGACACTCTCAGCCGAAGCCTTCTACCAGTAGAACTGATCTGAGGACAGTTATATTGGCTAAGAAGGCTTCGGCTAAGAAGAAGTCCTGACGCCAAGTCGTTCAGGATACTGAGGGTGGTCCCCACCGAGGCGGAAAGGTGTTCACCTCTTTTTACGGTGCCCATTCCTCCTCGGTGCCCTCAGGGGCTCGTTCTGCCAACCCCGCCTTTATGCCGGGGCACAGACGATCCCAGCGAGCGCTTTCCCGAGGGACGCTCGCTCCCTCTGAGGAGGGTCTCAGAGCGGTCAGACCAGTTGTTCCCTGCCGGTGCGCCGTTACAGGGCGCTGCGTCTGCTGCTCAAGTTACACCAGAGGCCAGTCTCGAGAGGCTGGTACCCTTAGTAGAATTTCTGGCAGAGTGGAAAAGCCTTCCAAAAATATCTCATTGGGTCCTGCAGACAGTAGAAAAGGGTTATGCTATCCAGTTCAGGTGTCGTCCACCAAAATTCAGAGGGGTTCTGCACACAGTGGTGGGCCCCGAGCAGGCTCTGGTATTGGAACAAGAGGTGAAAACGCTCCTTCAAAAGGAGGCTATAGAACGGGTTCCTCCTCCCAGTTTGGAGTCAGGTTATTACAGCCGATATTTCATCGTTCCAAAGAAGGATGGGGGGTTGCGTCCAATTTTAGACCTGCGCATATTGAATCGCTCGGTAGGGAAGCTAAAATTCAAGATGCTCACTATCAAGCAGATCGTGTCTCAAATCAGGTCCGAGGACTGGTTTGTCACGATAGATCTGAAGGACGCATACTTCCATGTGTCCATCCTTCCACAACACAGGAAGTTCCTGAGGTTCGCCTTCGGGGGCGAGGCGTACCAGTACAGGGTTCTTCCGTTTGGCCTAGCTTTATCTCCCTGCACTTTCACGAAATGCATGGATGCAGCACTAGTGCCTCTGAGGCTTCAGGGCATTCGGATTCTCAATTACATCGACGATTGGTTGATTTTAGCTCAGACCGAGCAGATGGCGGTTCGGCATCGAGATGTCGTCCTCGCTCATATCAGAAAGTTGGGGTTGAGGCTGAACGCAAAGAAAAGTGTATTATCTCCTTCCCAGAAGACCACTTTTCTGGGTGTTGTTTGGGATTCGGTCTCGATGCGGGCGCGACTCTCTCCGACCCGCATCGCTTCGATTCTCTCAGCTATGAAACAAGTGAAGCTAGGCCAGCTACTCACTGTCAAGCAGTTTCAGAGACTGTTGGGTCTGATGGCAGCAGCGTCCAACGTTATACCTTGCGGCCTGTTGTACATGAGACCGCTACAGTGGTGGCTCAGGACCAAGGGATTCTCCCCGAGGGGAAATCCGCTCCGCACGTTCAAAGTCACGCGGCGCTGCCTTCGTGCTCTGGTCATGTGGAGAGAAACTTGGTTCCTATCCAAAGGTCCTGTGCTGGGGGCTCTTTGTCGTCGCATAACGCTAACGACGGATGCTTCCCTCACAGGGTGGGGGGCGGTCATGAGTGGTCGCCCAGCCCAAGGTCTGTGGCAGGATCATCATCTATCGTGGCACATAAATTGTCTAGAGATGTTGGCCGTGTTTCAGGCTCTGAAACACTTCCTAACAGACCTGAGAGGCCATCATGTGTTAGTTCAATCAGACAACACGTCGGTGGTCTCTTATATAAATCATCAGGGGGGCCTGCGGTCTCGCCGGCTTTACAAGTTGGCCCGTCAGATCCTCCTGTGGTCCCAAGGGAAGCTACTATCTCTGAGAGCAATGTATCTCCCTGGGTATTTGAATGTGGTAGCAGACTCCCTGTCGAGGCAGGGGCCGAGGCCAGGGGAATGGAGACTACACCCCGAGGTGGTGGAGCTCCTTTGGTTGAGTTTCGGTCGCGCCGAGGTGGACCTATTCGCTTCCAGGGAGACCACGCATTGTCATCTGTGGTTCTCCATCAGTCATCCAGCCCCCCTGGGGTTGGACGCTATGGTGCAGCCGTGGCCGAGGTCACGTCTGTACGCCTTTCCCCCGATTGCTCTGTTACCAGGAGTTCTGGAGAGGGTCCGCCGGGACGGGGTCAGTCTACTACTAGTAGCCCCGTTCTGGCCGGCCCGAGTATGGTTTGCGGACCTGATTTCTCTCCTGGACGGTTCTCCTTTGGAGCTCCCGGTCAGGAGGGATCTACTCTCCCAGGCGGGGGGCACGATACTTCACCCCCGCCCAGAATTGTGGAAACTGTGGGCTTGGCCTCTGAGGGGGCCCAGCTCATAGACTCCGGTCTCTCAACCGAGGTTGTTGAGACCATTCTTAACTCCAGAGCTCCATCCACGAGGAAGCTTTATGCCTTGAAGTGGAAACTTTTCACTTCTTGGTGTGGAGAACACCTGCAGGACCCAGTTAACTGCCCAGTGGGTGCAGTGCTGGAATTCCTGCAGGAGCGCTTCTCCACAGGGTTATCCCCCTCCACACTAAAGGTGTATGTGGCGGCACTAGCTGCTTACCACGTCCCTTTCAGTGGAGTTTCTCTTGGGAGACACCCGCTTATAACTCGTTTCCTCCGTGGCACTTTGAGGCTGAGGCCAGCAGTTCGTACGAGGGTGCCGACTTGGGATCTGGCCGTTGTATTAGAAGGTCTTTCCCTAGCTCCTTTTGAACCTATCGAAGAAGTTCCCGAGAAGTTTCTCACTTTTAAGACTATCTTTTTGCTTGCTATCTCTTCACTAAAAAGAATCGGAGATTTGCAGGCTCTGTCGGTTTCACCCTCGTGCCTGGAATTTGCACCTGGCATGGTTAAAGCTTTTCTGCATCCTAGACCAGGTTATGTTCCTAAGGTTCCTACTAATATCGTTAGACCTACGGTTCTGCAGGCTTTCTGTCCTCCTCCATTTATGTCATCGGACCAGGAGAAACTTAATTCACTCTGCCCTGTTAGGGCATTAGACGCTTATGTCCACAGAGCTGCCCTGTGGAGGAAATCAGAACAACTTTTTGTATGTTTCGGGCCACCCAGGAAAGGGTGTCCTGCGTCTAAACAGAGAATGAGCAAGTGGGTGGTCGAGGCTATCTCACTTGCTTATGAGTCGGCTGGCCAGCCTTCACCTTTGGTTGTCCGAGCTCACTCTACCAGGAGTATGGCTGCTTCTAAAGCTCTTTTGTCGGGGGTTTCCCTGAGTGATGTTTGTGATGCGGCTGGATGGTCTTCACCGCATACTTTTATTAAGTTCTATGACCTAGACTTAAGCTCTACCCCTGGGGCACAGGTGCTCTCGTCCTCTGTGCGCTAGTCTCACATGACGGTCATTTGGTCCTATGGCGACGTGGGTATTCGCGTTCCCGCAGCGTTTGACGCAGCTCGAAGTTCCCTTGAAAGGGAACGTCTCGGTTACGTATGTAACCCTAGTTCCCTGATAGGGAACGAGACGCTGCGTCGCTCCGCCATACTCCCGGCACTCCCGTTAGCGCTTCCTTCAAGCCTATCAGAAGCTAATGCGCTTGTGTTTTTGGGGTGCTTTATAGTTTCCTGGTCGATGACGTCACCCGCCTATGACGTTTCATCTCTCCATTGGGCTGATTCCATACGTGCTTCATGACGCACAACGCAGGGGCGTTCCCGCAGCGTTTGACGCAGCGTCTCGTTCCCTATCAGGGAACTAGGGTTACATACGTAACCGAGACGTTAATGCACTGTGAACTAACATGCAAACAATGAACAGCTGGATTTTTATTAACTAACATTATAACAAAGATTAATAAATACTGTAAAAAAATGTATTAATCATTTTTATTCATATCTAATGTTAATAAATATAAATACAGATGATTCATTACAACACAGTCACAGATTGGATTATCCTTGGCATTTAAGGTGTAGGTTTGTCTTTTCATTTGGGATCAAACTCTGACTCTTACATGCATGGCTGAATTTCACAGGTTGCCATTTTTCAGCATCGAAAGTTTGCAAAACAATTATAAAACGTGTAATGCCGGGACGTAGACATTAAATTAATATGAGAAACCGTTCATAGCAGTGGGTGTTTACTAAGGGTGGGAATCTTTTTTTACCTCCCGATTCAGATCAATACATTTAAACTGCATAAAAGATAGAACATTATTTATGTGGTCTTGGTCATGTGAAATAGCATCACTAACAATGTAGTATCTAGACTATCTCTTCACATTTTGTCTGGAAGCGCTAGGTTTGAATAACCGAAAGTATAGATGAGTTTTGAGGTGTAATTGTTTTACTTTTTCAGAACTTAAGTTCATTCTAAACTATAAAATTGCTTTTGAAGACTTGGAATATAGTGCACACGTTATCTAGACTACACGTTTATGTACTTGTCTTGAGGTTTACAGCTCCTAGTCATTGTCTGCTTTAGTTGTACAGTAAAGAGCAGAAGAAACATTCTGCACAAATCTCCTTCCAGGGAAGAGAAAACCTGTCCGAGAAAAAGTCGTACAGATTTGGAGTGACATGAGGGTGACATAATTTTCATTTGTGGTTGAACTGTTCACCCAAAACAATGGCAACTGTATTCACCAGCTAGAGCGACAGCTGTCTTATTTCAGTGTTACCTGAACCCCACCGGTCCTGTTCTGACAAGAAGCAGACAAAGAGTGACTTTCTTTCTGTCTGTCTCTCTCTAGAGGACATATACCTCCAGGGAGAGATTTTTATTTTATTTTAACTTAACACTTTGATTCTTTCAGTTAAAACTGACAATTAATCAAACTTCAGACAGAATGAAAACGAGGCTTGGGAATAAAAAAACAACAACTATTTGCAGATTATATTTTAAACATGTTTTAATTAGTTCTGTTTTGCCTTAATTGGTCTCATTTAAAGAATTACTCTGCTCTGCTAATGTAAATTGAGTCACATTTATTCCCGCTCCTTATGAAACATTTCTCAGTTGTCAGTTCTGAAGTCCAATCCAGTGTGTTCGCATTAGACACCACTGTGTGTCGTCACGTATGGACGCTTGGTCAGGGACTCTTGCACCCTTTGGCATCATTTCTCAATGTGCAGTGTAGTCCAATAGACTTCTTTTTTTTTAGGGGTCAAAAACTGAAGCATTGTCAAGCACCTAGCACTTCACTCACTGTAAAACATAACTGAAATTAGTTAAATGAAATTAGTTAATTTCCCCTTAAATATTTACAAAAGTTCATTGTAATCAATAGAACAAAAGTTTCATGAATTTAGATGATTAACTGATTGTATTAAGCTAAACCTTAACTGACTAAGTTGCAACTGTAAAAGAGATTGGAGTTAATGTGATGTTTATGATGCAATTTACATGTTTGTGGAGCGCAAAAGTTTAAACTTCTGCCAACTAAAGGCCCATACTGTCGTTTGGTTTCTGTCGGGATTCGGACATTCATGCTCCGCGTGTTTGTATTCTGTTGTGAGCGCACAGGATGAGCTTATGCTCGTTCTCGGGCGCTCTGTCTTGTATTGTGAGCTTGCGGTTTCGAGTTCGCTCAGGCCGTACGCTCTTCTGTCAGTGTGTGTTGTTGTGTTCTGTGTGGCACGCGGTTCGTGTTTACATCGGCTGCGTGCTTTCATGTCATGTTTTGTCTTGTACTAGCATGCAGCTTGTTTAACACTAGCTGTGTGTTTTCATGTTGTCTCGTTTTGTGTGAGCACATGGCTTGTGATTTGGGCTGCGTTTCCCGATAACGTTGTCTCTTAGGGCGCTACGAAGACTCTAAAGGTATAACTTAACTAAAGGTATACATTTCTAACTTTAGGAAGCTGCTTACCTTCTTACGTGCGATGTTACCAGGTGCTGTCCGTGGTGATATTGCTGAATTGGTTGATATCGATGGCTCGAGAATCAATTATTCACTCATGCAGGGGCTGCTTCTCTGCGTCATGTGAGAAAGCGGTGTTCTTAATAAAATAATCAGTTCAGAAATAGTGGAAATTGCATTTATTAGAAATGAATGGGATATTATAAAAAAATAATCCAAAGCCTAGCCTAGGCCTACATATTTTAAAATTGTATCATATATTGCTGCCACAATAACGGCCCATTACAAATGTTTACGTGCTTTTTTCTTTCTCTTCTTTCTCCTTTTTGTTCGCTGAGGTGGAGCTGTGATGAAATATGGTTCTTGTAAATACTTTCCAGCATTTCAGTAATAAAAGTGCACATCGTACGTACGGTGCTCGGCAGTGATTAAAAAGGACTTAAACAGTGAAACTGTTTCTTGTAAACTTAGAGATGTGGATTCGGACGGCAGTTAAATCCCCACACGACCTTGGTGTTCATCAAAAAACAGTAGCCTGGGTAATTTGGCCGGAGATTTTTAATGCGGATGGTGGGAGAAAAACACTGACATTGTGGATTCCGACGGCAATAAGATCACAGACTAGCCCCTGTAAATGTTTAAAATACGGTACGACCCCATGGGAAACAATTAGCGTCCGAATAGGGCTAAAGTGACTGCTTTCACTGGCCTTTGAAAGGGCTCCGCGGATGTGGCCGTCTTTCATTTAGCACAACTATTTGCTGTATCGCTGCAGTTTGAGCAATCATTCACAATCATTCCCTTTAAATAGACTCCTAAGCCTTTACTGCCTAATGGTTTGCCAGCTTATGTACCTTTGGTTAATATTATTAAAAAGCTAACAACAATCAGTGTAATTACAATTTTATTCTGTGCATGAAAACACTTGAATTAGCATAATTGAACACTGGGTGCATTAAACTTCAGAGTTATATTCGTATACTAAGATGTAAAGATTTTTTTTTATTTTTTTTGCAGTGATGGCGACCTGTTAACAGTGATAAGGTAAAGCTAAGAGTGGTCTAGACCAACCGAACGTATGACTTACAGAAGGTATAACTATGAACGGTTCGGGAAACACGTATTAACGATAAGGTATAGCTTAAGGTATAACTTAAAGGGTTAGTTAACCCAAAAATGAAAATTAAGTCATTAATTACTCACCCCCATGCTGTACCAACCCCGTAAGACCTTCGTTCGTCTTCGGAACACAAATGAAGATATTTTTTATTAAATTTGAGAGGTTTAGGACTGCTACATAGGCTGCCTAAGGGAATGAAACCTGACGGTCCAGAAAGTCAATGAAGAAAATGTTTAAATATTCCATGTCGCAACAGTGGCTCAACTATAAGTTTATCAAGCGACGAGAATACTTTTTGCGCGGAAATAAAACAAAAATAACGACTTTATTCGACTATTCCTTTTCTTCCTTGTAGGCCTGAAACGAGACTTCGAGAGATTTCCACGACGCATGCGCGAGAATTGCGATCTCCTTCAACTACTTCAGTTAAGTTCTCGCGCGTGCGTCGTGGAAATCTCTTGAAGTCTCGTTTCATACTAAACTAACCCTTTAAGAACGACATAGCGTTAAGAAGATTTCGGGAAACGCTCCCTGTTTTACTGGCCATGTGCTTGTGTTTTTGTCATGTTTAGTGTGAGCACATGGCTTTTCATGTATGTTTCCTTGTGCCATGTGCTCTCCTGTCGATTGTCTAGCCCCTCCCATCTTGTTACCTTTTATTGATTCATTTTCCCCACCTGTCCTCCCTAGTTAGGCAAGGCAAGGCAAGGCACTTTTATTTATAAAGCACGTTTAAAACAGCCACTGCTGACCAAAGTGCTGTACAGTCGGTTCAAACAATATAAAATACACAAATACACCAAACAACATAAACACAACATACGCCCATCATAAAGCACATCATAAAATTACATTTGACCAAACGCCAAAGAGAAGAAATAAGTCTTTAGTAAAGATTTAAAACTATCAACAGTGGGAGATAGCCTTAGATGATCCGGCAAATCATTCCACAGACGTGGCGCAGCGACAGAAAATGCACGATCCCCTTTTAATTTCAGTCTAGATCGTGGCATAGTAAGCATCAACTTGTTCGAGGACCTTAATGGTCTAGAACATTTTCTGTGGAGAAGATCCGTAATGTACGGAGGCGCCTGACCATTCAACCCCTTAAAAACGTATAATAAAACCTTGAACTTGACACGGTATTCGACAGGCAACCAGTGAAGCGAAGCAAAAACAGGCAAAATATGTTCCCTCTTTCAAGTACCAGTAAGAAGCCTGGCGGCAGCGTTTTGTACCATTTGTAGGCGGGATAAGGATGACTTAGCCACCCCAAGGTACAACGAGTTACAATAATCGAGCCTTGATGAAATAAAGGCATGGATAACTATCTCCAAATCTTTTACTCTTAAAAATGCTTTCAATTTCGCAATAGATCTCAAATGATAAAAGCTACTCTTCACCACTGAGTTAATTTGTTTGTCAAATTTAAGACCGTTGTCAAAAATCACCCCCAAGTTTTTAGTATGAGCACGAGAGTTCCCTCTTAAAGGACCCAGTTGCTTTTCAATCTGTATATTAGAAGCTGGTTAACCAAAAACTACAATTTCAGTTTTAGAATCATTCAGTGTTAAAAAATTTGCTGCCAGCCAGCCTCTTACCTCGTCAAGACAATTCAGCAAAGACTTTAGGTCATAATTATCCCCATTTTTCAAAGGGAGATAAACCTGTGTATCATCTGCATAAAAGTGATGTGGAATATTGTGTTTTCGAAAAATCGAGCCTAAAGGGAGCAAATACAATGAAAACAACAGCGGGCCTAAAATAGACCCCTGAGGTACACCACAAGTTAATGGTACAGAGGAGGAAGAAAAATTTTCAACCTCCACAGAAAATGTTCTATTAGAAAGATACGATTTAAACCAGTTCAATCCGGTACCTTGAATTCCTACACAGTTACTCAACCGTTCCAGCAAGATAGCATGGTCAATGGTATCAAATGCAGCACTGAGATCCAAAAGGAACAAAATTGCGCCGTTACCCGAATCCACAGCCAGCAATAGATCATTCAACACCTTCAGCAAGGCTGACTCTGTACTGTGATATTGTCTAAAACCAGACTGAAATTTGTCTAATAAATTATTCTCACTTAAAAATAC
This sequence comes from Tiaroga cobitis, assembly GCA_030578255.1. NCBI lineage: Eukaryota > Metazoa > Chordata > Actinopteri > Cypriniformes > Leuciscidae > Tiaroga > Tiaroga cobitis. The sequence goes on from CM060601.1 coordinate 1,878,136, forward strand.
CGTCAATGATGGAAAACAACCTTTTCCATTACTTTTGACAAAAATGGTAATTTTGAAATTGGACGATAGTTATCCAAAATAAAAGGATCTAAACTGGCTCTTTTGCGGAGAGAATTCACTACTGCGTGTTTCATGGTTGCTGGGACAGTACCTTGAGAGAGGCTGCTGTTTATAATAGCTAAAACAAAAGGTTCTACTACACATAACACTTCCCTAAAAAGACGAGGAGGCACCACATCCAAGGAACAAGAGGAAAGCTTCATTTTATTGATAAGCTCAACAAGAAAAGCAGAAGAAATAGGCTCAAACTCAGTTAAACAGGCCGCACATGGTTCATCAACAGGTGTATTCAAATCAAATTTGGGGATACAAGAGCGAATAGTACTAATTTAATCCACAAAAATTTTTAAAAATGCATCGCAGATTTCAGGTGTAGCATAATGATATGAAAGTGAATTTGGGTTCAGTACATTATGTATTGTACTAAACAGGATCTTTGGACTATAAGCATGCTCTACTATCAGGTTGGAAAAATATTTTTCCCTAGCAGCCTTAACAGAGTGCTGGTAACTTAGTTACCTGCTTTGTTTGCTCTCCCTATTTATTCTGCCTGTGTTTTTCAGTCCTGTGCTGGTTCGTCATTGTAATTCTACCTTGTATGTTCCTCTTGTCTGTTTTCAAGCCAAGTAAAGTCAAGTCTGTCTTGGTTTCCCCCTTGGGGTAGTTTTTGTTTTTATTTGTAACCTAATAAATACCCATTGTCCTGGACTTGAGTCCTCGCTACTTTCATCTACCAAACCCTGACACATACACCAATTAATTATAAAGACAACGATTACTATAGCGTCCACACCAGCGGACGATAAATTGCTCTGTTTATTCCAAGTGTGTGCTGCAGTTTATGTCGTCTGCCGTTTTAAATGCTTGAGCTCTTTAACCTTCTGGTATTGTTTATTTGGGAGCAGTGTTGGGGTAAAAAAGTAATTAGTTACTAGTTACTTCTATAAATTGTAATGATATTACTTTACTAGTTACTGCGTTTGAAAAGTAACTTCACTACTTATTACTTTACTTTCCCGTTTCTTAATTTACCGTGATACATGGACAAACATAATAGCCCTATCATCACTTAGCCTGTCTGCATAGTGTTTATTGTATAAATCTGTACAAAATGGCGTGAAAGAACAATATCCCTGTCTGCACAAATTTTAAAAACACAGGCTTTGGGAAACATGAGATTAAACGAATAAAACTCTTCTCCTGAGAACAAAACCAGCTTTTTATTCGACTCATGGCAATAAAAACAAAAAATGAAGTGGTCAATGAAAAATAATAAAATAAAGGTCACTTTATCCCATAAAACTCTTAATCTTAATTTAAAATGCATTTTTCTAAACCTGGGCGATTAATAGTCAACAGGGGAAGCATGTCTTCTACAATGAACCCTGCAACAAGCCTGTTCATTTCGTTTTCTGTTACCCAAGACTTGAGAAAAGCGAGCCTTGTTTATACTCGACGCGTCCGCACGAGCGCGAAGCTGCGCGCGGCAAAAATGATGTCATTGGGGTGTGGGCGGTCATGCGCGCAGGACCCCATTTCGCTTGGCGAAGTGCACGGCTTTAGCCCGATTTATACTTCTGCGTCGACCTCCCGCCGTAGCTACGTCGTAGGCTGTGTGTAGCGCGCGTACCCTTCGGCGTACCCTGACGTCTGCTAGAACCGCTCCCTCGGGTTTCACATGTTCCCTCTGCGTGCATCGACGCGGACAACGACGCAGAAGTATAAATTAAAACCAACGCGTAGTCTACAGCGTAGAGGCTCCGGCGTAGGTCCGACGCAGAAGTATAAATCAGCCTTTTTTTGTAACAGCGCGCGCGGCGCCGTATCCGAGGATGAATGACTTCAAGCCGAATCTGCCCGAGCATGTACGTCTCACCGCACCGGCACACAGTTTGCGCGTCTAAATCATTTGCTTATGTTTACAAAATGAGCCTAAGATCCATGTTTTATAAAATGTCCACGAAACTTAATGAAATGTTTAGTGAAATTAGAAAATATTTAAGAGAGTTCTATAGCCTACATACATGTTTTTATATCCACATATTTTGTTCTAATGTCACAAGTAATAGAGTGCATTTCACACGAATATGTTTGTCCTTTCGAGCAATAAACTGAAAGTAATGTGAATATCGCCAATGGCCAAAACCCCCTGTCCCCGTCTTCATTTCCCTCTCTCTCCTTCGCACCGGCAGCTATGTCACTCAAATCAATCTCTATGGCAACGGTGCGCACTCACCACTAGACAGAACTTTACACACAGGCAAACACGGTTTGGGTAACGCAGGAAAGCGTGTTCCTATAGTATAGTAAAGTAGTGTAGTTACCGATATTTTTAGTGTAATGCGTTACTTTACTTTGTTACTTAAAAAAGTAATATCGTTACTGTAATCCTTTACTTTGTAACTCGTTACCCCCAACACTGTTTGGGAGTCACACTTGTGTTGTTCGCGGTCAAAAGTGACTGAATGCCTGCACAGAACATGTCTTTAAAATCCAATTTATGAAGGTAGGAGTAATCTGGTGGGAGTAAAAAAAGAAAAAAAACATCTGTAATGTCATGGTGTAACCACTAGATTCATATAGCGCTATATAAAGAATTAATAGTTAGTGAAATACATTTTGTTACATATAACATCACAATTCAACAAAAATGTAACAAAATTGAAATGAATTTTTTATCAGAGCTTAATCAATCTGGGTGATCTGATTTCAACCTCTTATTTGAGTCTTCTGGCTCAATTTTGCTATATTGTTACACCCACACCAGTTTGCGTGTGTGTCAAGTCAAGTGAAGTCAGATTTATTTATATAGCGCTTTTTTCGATACAGATTGTTTCAAAGCAGCTATACAGAGATAACAAGAAAATAATGCAAAAAAGTTTGTTTCCAGAAGAAAATAGCGTCACAGTCCAGCTTAAGAAAGTTCTCAGGAGGCAAAATGGAGAAAAAGACCTTGGGAGAAACCAGGCTCAGTTCTCCTCTGACCAACGTCCTCCATCTGATCTGGATAAGGCCCGGATCCGGCTGACTACATCATGCCTTGTGGTCGTGTCTAGGCGCAGGTCCACCATCTGATCTGGATACGGCCCGGATCCGGCTGACTACATCATGCCTTGTGGTCGTGTCTAGGCGCAGGTCCACCATCTGATCTGGATACGGCCCGGATCCGGCTGACTACATCATGCGTTGTGGTCGTGTCTAGGCGCAGGTCCACCATCTGATCTGGATACGGCCCGGATCCGGCTGACTACATCATGCCTTGTGGTCGTGTCTAGGCGCAGGTCCACCATCTGATCTGGATACGGCCCGGATCCGGCTGACTACATCATGCGTTGTGGTCGTGTCTAGGCGCAGGTCCACCATCTGATCTGGATACGGCCCGGATCCGGATGACTACATCATGCGTTGTGGTCGTGTCTAGGCGCAGGTCCACCATCTGATCTGGATACGGCCCGGATCCGGCTGACTACATCATGCGTTGTGGTCGTGTCTAGGCGCAGGTACACCATCTGATCTGGATAAGGCCCGGATCTGGCTGACTACATCATGCGTTGTGGTCGTGTCTAGGCGCAGGTCCACCATCTGATCTGGATACGGCCCGGATCCGGCTGACTACATCTTGCGTTGTGGTCGTGTCTAGGCGCAGGTCCACCATCTGATCTGGATACGGCCCGGATCCGGCTGACTACATCATGCGTTGTGGTCGTGTCTAGGCGCAGGTCCACCATCTGATCTGGATAAGGCCCGGATCTGGCTGACTACATCATGCGTTGTGGTCGTGTCTAGGCGCAGGTCCACCATCTGATCTGGATACGGCCCGGATCCGGCTGACTACATCATGCGTTGTGGTCGTGTCTAGGCGCAGGTCCACCATCTGATCTGGATACGGCCCGGATCCGGATGACTACATCATGCGTTGTGGTGGTGTCTAGGCGCAGGTCCACCATCTGATCTGGATACGGCCCGGATCCGGCTGACTACATCATGTGTTGTGGTCGTGTCTAGGCGCAGGTCCACCATCTGATCTGGATAAGGCCCGGATCTGGCTGACTACATCATGTGTTGTGGTCGTGTCTAGGCGCAGGTCCACCATCTGATCTGGATACGGCCCAGATCCGGCTGACTACATCATGCGTTGTGGTCGTGTCTAGGCGCAGGTCCACCATCTGATCTGGATACGGCCCGGATCCGGCTGACTACATCATGCGTTGTGGTCGTGTCTAGGCGCAGGTCCACCATCTGATCTGGATAAGGCCCGGATCCGGCTGACTACATCATGTGTTGTGGTCGTGTCTAGGCGCAGGTCCACCATCTGATCTGGATAAGGCCCGGATCCGGCTGACTACATCATGCCTTGTGGTCGTGTCTAGGCGCAGGTCCACCATCTGATCTGGATACGGCCCGGATCCGGCTGACTACATCATGCGTTGTGGTCGTGTCTAGGCGCAGGTCCACTATCTGATCTGGATACGGCCCGGATCCGGCTGACTACATCATGCGTTGTGGTCGTGTCTAGGCGCAGGTCCACCATCTGATCTGGATACTAGGAATGTATAATTTTCTATGTGTCTGCCAGGTTAAAGAGATGTGTTTTTAGTCTATATTTAACTGACAGAGTGTGTCTGCTTCCCGGACAATGTTAGGGAGACTGTTCCAGAATTTAGGTGCTAAATAGGAAAAGGATCTACCGCCAGCAGCCATCAATTGTTAGACAGTATTCTAGGTTAGTACGTGCAGAGGTCACAAAGTAAATGACACAAAAATCCTAGAGGATCATTCCATTCATTCATTGTTCTGAAAGTGATTACAATGACATCTTTCCTCTCTGCCGTTATCGTTATACTTGTGGTGTAGACTCTGCTGTTCTTTTTTTTTTTCGAATGATTTTCTTGGTGTGAAGGGTTCTTTAATCTTTTCATTTGTTAACTTTTAGAACATTTAGAACAAATATTTTCTATTGACGACTTTGATCGTTACCACTGTTAGCCCTAAACAGATATTCCACACATCACTTCGTGCATGCAGCCCACAAAGCTTCAGGCCCCAAACTCAAACAGTGCAAGCTGAGTTTTCACAGCCAGCCAAAAACATGCTCACAAAAACATCCTAGAACACACAATGTCCCCCAGAGCAAGTTATAAAAGCTACTTTCCATCTGCATTTTCCTGCCTGTTGTGTTCTTCCAACATGATGTATATCCTATTACACACCCTGGCATTTACCACATTTTTTTCAGCGTTTTTTGAAAGAATATGTACTTTGCTCTGTGAATAGAAGGCTTTGGGTAGTAGGGGGCTTTTTTTCAAGCTGACAATGACATCGAAATAGTGGAAGTCAACTTAAAAGAATATTCCTGGTTTGAGGAAAACTGTCAGTACTGCAGTGTTGCACTTTTATCTGCAGGCACCTTATTTTCCTGTCTGTTCCTCTCAAAGTGATTCATGGTCTAAAGATGGCACTTTAGAGTCTGTTGGGATTTTGGATGTTTATAACGACCTCTGTAAATAGTAGGAAGTAGGAAATCAGCAGGGGGCTGTGCTGTGTGCCTAAAGTCGCTTTAAGGCATGTCCGCTCACTCTGTGGCCATCTTGGTAATGCCTCCGGGCAGCTATTTTCTATGTAGGTAATAAATCTCCTATCTACTTGAATGGGGAAAGGCTAGAAATTTTGCTTGTCAAGATCAGGGGTGATTCTTTAGGGGTTTAGGTGATAATGAAGTTATCATTTTCACGTCCTGCGCCACGTTGTTTAAATAGCAAATGCAAATGCTGGTCTGAAAAGGAGGTGTGTTCAGGCGCATTGTTGGCGTGTTGATATTTTGAGGCAACTAAAATAACCTGCGCCATTGACCGTGTCTAAAAGTAATGGCGTGATATTTTTTTTGTTATTTGAAGGGCGCATTAGTATTATGCGCCTATAGGCGGGTCCACACCGTGCGTACACTCTGCTTATTACACACACTGGGATGTGCAGCAGCACACAAACTAGCTTAATATTAAAAATAAAAGCATTACAATGTAAAAGATTATTATTGTGCACATAAAGATATGGTGGAATCCGGCTTGTCCTGTAGATGGTCTGATCGCTCAATTTAACCTCGCGCACGAGCAGATCCGTTTCCTTGCTAGAGAAGCGTTCAGTTTTTCCGCTTGCAAATTCCGTCATGTATTCCGCAACTGGCATTTAAAGGGAATGGGAGACTCTGATTGGTTTATTGCGTGTAAAGCCCATAACACACCCATTACTCATTAAGAGAATAGGGACAACCCTTTTAGACCATGCGTTGGGTGCGTCGACCGTTTTTCCTGTCGTTCAACTAGCAAAAGTGTATTCGGACACTCCCTAAGTGCGCTTGCGCCGTGCGCTTTAGACCATGCGCTTAGATCGTTAAAATAGGGCCCTTAATGTATCAGACTTAAAATTTTAACTATACTAGTAAGGGTTAGGATACATAATAAGCTCAGATAGTTTAATGATGCAGCTGTTTTCAGCAAATGTGAAAACAAATGAGTGAGTGAATGGAGCTCATTGTTTTGTCTGATCTATGCATCCATTCGAAAATACATAAAAAATACAATTTATTTTCAAATGAATTTTGATATACAGTATGTTGTAATATTATTGTTTGTATGGTATAATATGAATGAACTGTCCTGAAGAGTTGCTCATAATAATAATAACAATAATAATCTTTACCACTTTACAAGTTATTCCTTCAAAAATATGGCTTCACCAACAAAGTCATGTGGTAAAGAAAATAGCATAGACTGGCCAATATGTTTCATTTAGTTTAGTATTTGTAAAACTGGACAAAGGTATTTTGGGTTGTAAAATGTCATGTGGATCAACTAACAGGTAATGCCTCTTAGTTTGTTGTTTCCGTCCTTCGGATGAGACATTAAACCGAGGTCCTGACTCTCTGTGGTCATTAAAAATCCCAAGATGTCTTTCGGAAAAAGAGTAGGGGTCTAACCCCTGCATTTTGGCCAAATTTGCCCATATGCCTCTGTCCATCATGGCCTCCTAATCATCCCCATATATACTGATTGGCTTTATCTCTGTCTCCTCTCCATCAGTAAGCTGGTGTGTGGCGCTATATAAATGTAACAAATTTTAAGTGAATTGTTGAATGTTAATGTTTGCTTCCTCCTTATCAAGCATTACAATTTCTATTTCATTTTACAATTAAAATTGTCTAAGAGTTGTTCATCTCCTCCCCCTTTCTGTCTCTGATACACCATTCAGTTAAAGATTTTTTTCTGTATTTGTTAAAAAGAGGGATGGAATGTGTGGTCTAAATTAAACATTTCATGTGCTGACTTCAGAGAGTTATCCAAATCTAAATCACAAATGCATGCAAGAAATTATAGCAATTGGATTCTTTTGATGAAGTCCAATTTGTATTTCTTTAAATGCTGGTGGTCCGGATTGCACGGAATCAAAGGCTGAATGCGTTTACCTCCTAGCAATGGAACGTCAGGGAAAACTTAATTTCCCTTGTAATTTTCTTAGCAGGGAATAGTTACACTGACATGCTCAAACAGTAGGTAGCTGGTGTTTTCCAACTGTCTGTGAAAGCAAGAGATTAAAAAAAGGAAAACTTGCTACATGTCCCTCCACTCTGCATGTGGGTGTAGGGATGCAGTTCTTGAGACTCATTGCTTAACACTACCTGACAACTTGGTTGACATCTCAAAGAGTTCCTTAATATATTCTTAAACCTTTTGGCATCTCTTTCCTGCCCCAAATCTCATGAATAAAGCATGGGACCCAGTCAGCAAGTGAGCAGTAGGAGAGGCAGCCAGCCTCCATCCATCACTGTCTCCCTGCCTGGCTGGCAAGCCGGCCACATCAGCTCCCCCAATAACCACCCCCTCCTTTTCCCTATCAGTAAACAGGTAGGAGAACTGCATGAGCAGGTGGAGGAAAGAGGGAGGTTGCAAGCATTTAGCAAGCCATGAATCTTCAGAAGTCAGTCCTGCCTGACCTGGCAAGGCTTGCTGTTGGTACTGTATGTGTAAATTAGCTCTATACTTAAAAAAAAATCTGAAAGCGCTACTGTAACTGTCTTTTGACAGCACAATTTGACGTTTTTACTTTACAGAGACATGCAAGGATTTATACTGCTGTTTTAACCAATGCATTTACTCTGGCCTGCAATATAGTTTATCTAGCCAAAACCCAACCAGTTCGAAAGGAAAAAGCCTTTTGATCATGAGGTAAAATGACTAGTAAGTATTTAGTCAGTGATGCCATAATAATACCAGTGTCCCAAATGATAACACAGAAATACCCCACACTGTCAGCGGCAGTTGCAACAATAAAGGAAAAGAATAGATATATTAGCAGCAGTTTACATTTTATTAACAAAAAACTCCAAGAAAAATACTCGGGATACAATCAGGAACAAAACGACTGTGTAATACTGACGAGAACAGACAATGAACTGAAAGAAACAAAGAGCTTAAATACACACCCAAACCAATCAGCAAAATGAATAAAAGGTGAAACTGATAATCAAACCAATAAAAAAACAGAAACAAACTGAAAACTATGAAAAATAACAAAAATTCACTTAAAACAGGCATAAACACAGATCACAGAACAGACGCAAGTTTCACGAACTTTTTATTTCATATTGTATGGAAATCTATATAGGGAAAGGTTGTGCCTTTGGTGTGACACATGCCTTTGGTGTGAGAGACCCGGGTTCGAATCCACTGTGAGACACCAATGTGTCCCTGAGCAAGACACTTAACCCCTAGTTGCTCCAGAGGCGTATATATATATACATATATAGCAATTCTAAGTCGCTTTGGATAAAAGCGTCAGCTAAATGAATAAATGTAAATGTAATGTAAATATACAGCCCGTTCTCATCCTTTGGCGTCATATAGGTGACGCTACATGACAAAACGTCGAAATACTACGCACATGGCACCCTTTAGCGTGAATATAACACGCGAACCCAAGGCGTCATAAAGTTGACTGGCATCCTTTAGCGTGAATATGAGACGCAGACCCTACAACACACCTAAACCTACCCATCACTTCGCGTGTTATATTCACGCTAAAGGGTGCCATGTGCGTAGTATTTCGACGTTTTGTCAGGCGTCACTTATATGACGCCAAAGGATGAGAATGCGTTGAAATATACTACCGGTACTGTAACAATACAAAGTGGGTTGAAAATCAGCGAAGTTACACTTTAAAGGGTAATTCCACCGGTGGAGACATGGATATGTATTGAAAGTGGGTCATATATGGAGTAGAATAGTAGCATAATTTTTTAGTTTGGGTTCTTCTTGGCAGATAAAAGTCAGAAAATGACTTTTTTAGTGCTTGTGGATTGTAGACAACAATCCCCATAGTGCATTGCAATGCTCAGCTCCGCAGGCCACTCCCAATTCTACGCTACCGCCTGGAAATCATTTCACACAATTTCTAGTGAAGAGTTACTTTGCAAACTAATTATTGAATTACTCCTCGTTTTGTTTCGAAATGGTGTGCACTTTCATAGTACCAGCATGTTCAGCCAGCACAAGGAAAATACACGGAGTAAGTTTTCATAGATTACCCAAAGATTTGGACTTGTGCAAAAAGTGGCTACGGGCTATCAATAACCCGAAGTTCGGAGAGGACACAGCCATTGAAGCACTAAAACATCTGACGGTGTGCAGTCTACATTTCAATCCAGAAGATTTCGAACCCAACCCCTTATAGTGTGTTCACACCGAACGCGAATAGAGCGTCAAATACGCGTCTATCGCGTCTAGTTAGACGCTTGAACATTTGCTCGAGTTCAAATTTTTCAACTTGCACAGTTTCAAGACATTCACGGCAAACGCGTCGCCCAATTCACATCATTCGCAACGTCCGGCGCGAATGATGCGTCTATTCGCGTCTTTGCATTGACTTTGTATGTAATGCACTCGCGCGAATAATTAAATTCGCGTTCAGTGTGAACACACCATTAGGATTGAAGAGACCCGCGCTTGTGAAAACCGCAATTCCGTCGGTATTTACCTTGTCAGATGATGATGACGAACAGCCAGGAACATCTGGAACTAGCAGTGCTAGTAGCGCTAAACGCATTTGCCTGGAGGTAAGGTTCTTTCTGACTCGACTCTATTAGCAGCTAGTGGCTACTGAGAACACACACTGACATAGTCGTCTGCTGTAAAGCAACACATCTCCTATGATTTGTCTGTTTACAAATTTTCAAAAAGTGTCTGCCGGTGAAATCAAACGCACTGGCACTGATCTGTGATAGCTCTGTTAGCGCATTAGGTCCAACCCCCTATGGGCGAGTTTGAAAGGGTGGGAGCTAGTGCTTGTAGTCTTTACAGAAATCCCCCCCCATTACACTTCCTCCTACAATGATGTAAAATGACGATTTTTGCATCATTGTAGGAGGAAGTGAAAAAGGTAAATAGCGTATTTCTCTCGTCTCAGGGGAAAATGAGACAGTGTTACTCGACCATTCAATAGTATGACTGGGTTTCTAACAATGGAAAGCTTAATGCAAATGAGTGGAGTGTCCCTTTAATGTCCCCAGCAAACTCTATAGTCCCATTTAGCCACTTGTTAGCAAGCGTCTTTGTCAAGACAAGTAAAGGGGGTATTATGGATGAATTTATGTTGTGGAATAAAACATAAAAAAATGTTAGCCACAGACCTTATTTCAGGCATAAAAACCCATTCAAAAACCCCAATTGACTTCACAACGATGAAACTGGAAGTGCTAATATGCTAAATCGTTTCTATGATTTGGCCTACACAAATGTGCCATCCCTGCAGCACTCTGATTATTTTTCTGTGTGCCATTTCTTCTGATTTCTTAGATTGTGATTTGAACTGTGAATGAAGAAAGAAATATCCATCCTGCTTATTATTTCAATATGTTGATGGTTTCAAACCACATTAGCAAATACATGTCTGCATTAATTGCTGCCTCATTCACTAAGTTCCTGTTGCAATGCTACAACTTCATTCTAATCATTTTGCGGTGCAGGCCAGTAGATGTGGCACAGGCTCGAATGGCAGCAGCACATTACTGAGGGATCAGAGACCAATGCTCGGTGACTGAAGTAATACAGAGAGATGTCATGTCACATTTTCACCTTCTCACCTCCACGTCACCCAACAACCCAGGCTGTTTAATGGTAACATCAGGGGGCCAGTGCCTCTGCCTGGCAGAGAAACCGGTATTAGCCTCTAGCAATATCCGTGTCAGGGCTAAGATGCACAACCTCTTGCTCGGTTGAGACAGAGGGAGAGATGAGGGAGAATGTCTCAGCAAGAGTTGAGACTTCAATACCGAAGATTCCATTAACCTGCTGCTAAAAGACGTGTGTGTGGGTGTGGGACACTAAAGAGCTGGATTTAGTGTTGTCGAGGTTGAGGAGATAGTTTGCTAGTCAATATGAAACCCCAGAACCAACGGTTTTATTTTCGCAATCTGATATGTTTCCAAGTGAAATGGGATGTTTAACTTGGAATTTTTAATCATGAAAAAATGTCTTTATATCACAGGTGGTTTTAAGGAAAAAGTTGCAAAATAAGAGGTCTTGGTGAAAAGAAAATGATTATATTTTGATGAAAGATTACAAATACAGTGTGTTTCTGTATTTGGTTGCGTTGTGGCAGCACATGTGTTGTCAAACTGATGAAGATGTTTTCTTAATTTGCTGGTGTTTGTTTTATTTGCATGAACTATGTACTATTTGCAGTGTTTCTGTATTTGGTTGCATTGTGCAACATGACATCATGACTTTTGCGTAAACAGACACGCCACTTTCAAGTCAAGTGGCGTGTTATCTATACGCATTTTGAGATATCCGCGTGTATGCGTGTATGTCTACGCCATTAATGTCCAAGTGATTCCGCGTATATGTACACGGCATTAAATTTCCGAGCGAAACGAAGCAAAATGTGGATCTACATCTGGGGAGCGATATTTTTTTTCCCTAGGATGGCAGGGGAACACTCATAAATGCTATTAACCCCAGTGACGGGTAGGTTTAGGGACGGGGTGGAGGTAGGTCATATATTTATATATACAGTAATAACGTTAAGTCAACTGCGTTCATAAACACGCTGAAAAGCGATTGTGCGTGTTGATAGCACGCCAAAAATGGAAATACGAATTGGCGTGTCATACACACGCAATTTTATGAGATCAGTCTGCATTGTGAGTCTTTACAGCGTGTTTCTGTATTTGGTTATGTTGTGAGTTTTTGCAAATTTCCAACTTTCTGTGTTTACACTGTCGACAGTAGGGGGCGCTATGACACATCTCCAGATTAAAATGAATCTCTAAATGAACTATGACAGAATCGTCTCGGGTTACGTATGTAACCCTAGTTCCCCGAAGGGACGGACGCTGCGTGTAATCGTAGTGGGAACGCCCCCAGCGTAACGCGTCTGAAGCATGAATGAAATCAGTCAATGGAGAGATGGAGCGTCACAGCAAGTGACATCATCGACCAGGAAGCTATAAATATCCCCTGAATACACAAGCCGCCAGTTTTTAATGTTACTGAAGCAAGCGACCCAAGGGGATGCCGGGAGTATGGCAGGACACGCAGAGTCCGTCCCTTCGGGGAACTAGGGTTACATACGTAATCCGGGACGTGCGTGTAATGCGTGTAATCGCAGTGGGAACGCAATACCCACATCCCCATACGACCAAATCCCCGTCGTGTGTTATTAGGAGACACAAACCGACGAGAGAACCTGAGCCCCGGGAGTGGAGCTAAGATCAAGGGAGTAAAATATAACGAAAGTGTGCGGTGAGGACCAGCCTGCCGCATCACAAACGTCCTGAAGAGAAGCTCCTGAAAGAAGAGCTGTAGAGGCAGCCATACTCCTGGTGGAATGAGCCCTTACAGCCAAAGGTGAAGGCTGATGGGCCAAACCGTAAGCAAGCGAGATGGCCTCGACCACCCACTTGCTCATCCTTTGCTTAGATGCAGGACACCCTTTCTTAGGTGACCCAAAACAGACAAACAGTTGTTCCGATCTCCTCCACAGGGCAGCTCTGTGGACATAAGCATCTAAAGCCCTAACGGGGCACAACAAATTAAGTTTCTTCTGGTCTGACGTCAGAAAAGGCGGAGGACAGAAATCCTGCAGAACTATAGGTCTAACAAAAGTAGTTGGCACCTGAGGAACATAACCTGGTCTCGGACAGAGAAAGGCCTTAACCATACCAGGGGCAAATTCCAGGCACGAGGGAGCCACCGAAAGTGCTTGAATATCTCCAATTCTTTTTAGAGATGAGATAGCGAGAAGAAGGATAGTCTTTAGTGTAAGAAACTTTTCCGAAACTTCCTCGATGGGCTCGAAAGGAGCTAGGGAGAGACCTTCTAAGACGATGGTCAGATCCCAAGCTGGTACCCTCGTGCGAACTGCAGGCCTCAGCCTCAAGGCGCCACGAAGGAAGCGAGATATAAGTGGGTGTCTCCCGAGAGAACCTCCGCTTGAAGGGCCGTGGTAAGCAGCTAAGGCCGCCACGTACACCTTCAGTGTGGAGTGGGATAACCCTGTGGAGAGACGGTCCTGCAGTAAATCCAGCACTGTACCAACCGGGCAGTTAACTGGGTCCTGCTGGTGTTCTCCACACCAAGAGGTGAAAAGTTTCCACCTCGCGGCATATAACTTCCTCGTGGCGGGAGATCTGGATTGGAGGATGGTCTCAACGACCTCAGTCGAGAGACCAGAATCTATGAGCTGGGCCCCCTCAGAGGCCAAGGCCACAGCCTCCATAGTTCTGGGCGGGGGTGAAGGACCGACCCACTCGCCTGAGAGAGTAGATCTCTCCTGATCGGTATCTCCAGGGGAGAGCCGTCGAGGAGAGACACTAGGTCCGCAAAGCATACTCGGGCCGGCCAGAACGGGGCTATTAGCAGAAGACTGACCCCGTCCTGGCGAACCCTCTCCAGAACTCCCGGGAGCAGAGCGATCGGGGAAAAAGCGTACAAACGTGACCCCGGCCACGGATGTACCATCGCGTCCAACCCCAGTGGGGCTGGCAGGCTGAGAGAGAACCACAGTGGACAGTGTGATATCTCTCGGGAAGCAAATAGGTCTACCTCGGCATGACCGAAATGTTCCCATAGGAGCTCCACCACCTCGGGGTGAAGACTCCATTCCCCGGGCCTCGGCCCCTGCCTCGACAGGATGTCTGCCCCCTGATTTAAATACCCCGGGAGATAAATAGCTCTCAGAGAAAGAATTTTACCCTGGGACCATAGAAGGATCTGACGTCCCAGTTTGTAAAGTGGGCGAGAACGCAGACCCCCACCGATGTGTTGTCTGTCCGGACAAGAACATGTTGGCCCCTTAGGTCTGGGAGGAAATGTTTCAGAGCCTGAAACCTTGCCAATATCTCTAGACAACTTATGTGCCATAGACGGTGATGGTCCTCCCACAGACCCTGAGCTGGGCGACCACTCATGATCGCCCCCCACCCCGTGAGAGAGGCATCTGTCGTTAGCATAACGCAACGACAAGGAGCTCCCAACATAGGGCCTTGGGACAGAAACCGAGGATCTTTCCACATAACCAGGGCGCGATGACACCATCGCGAACTCATGATCATGCGAAGCGGATTTCCCCTCGGGGAGAATCCCCTGGTTCTGAGCCACCACTGTAACGGTCTCATGTGCAGGAGGCCAAAAGGTATCACGTTGGACGCAGCTGCCATGAGACCTAACAGTCTCTGGAACTGTTTTACAGTGGATGACTGGCCTAGCTTGACCTGATCTACTGCGGCGAGAATCGAAGCAACACGAGCAGGTGACAACTGTGCCTGCATCGTCGTCGAATCCCACACTACACAGAGAAAAGTGGTTCTCTGTAATTGAAAAAGAACACTCTTCTTGTCGTTGAGCCTCAACCCCAACCTCTTGATGTGAGCAAGAATGACATCTCGATGCCGAACCGCCTGTTGTTCTGATTGAGCTAGAATTAACCAATCGTCTATATAGTTCAGAATACGGATGCCCTGCAGCATCAGCGGGGCTATAGCCGCATCCATACACCCTCTCGAGGCTGGCCTCTGGATGAACATCGCAAGTGACAGACACAGCGCCCTGTAACGTACTGGCAGGGAACAGCTGGTCTGGGCACTCCACAACCCTTCTCGGAGGGGGCGAGCGTCCCTCGGGAAATCGCTCGCCGAGTCTCTCTACGCCCTGTATAGGCAGGGTTAGTAGAGTAGACCCCTGAGGGCATCGGGAAAGACAGGGCACCGTGTTTTTGTACAGTGAACTCAAGTCTTCCACGATGGGGACCACCCTCAGTGTCAGAGGAAGTGAGCGTCCCTCGGGAAAGCGCTCACCGAGTCTCTCTATACCCTGTATAGGCAGGGTTAGTAGAGCAGACCCCTGAGGGCATCGGGAAAGACAGGGCACCATGTTTTTGTGCAGTGAACTCAAGTCTTCCACGATGGGGACCACCCTCAGTGTCAGAGGAGGCGAGCGTCCCTCGGGAAAGCGCTCGCCGAGTCTCTCTACGCCCTGTATAGGCAGGGTTAGTAGAGCAGACCCCTGAGGGCATCGGGGAAGACAGAGCACCGTGTTTTTGTGCAGTGAACTCAAGTCTTCCACGATGGGGACCACCCTCAGAGTCCTGACCTTCAGCACGTCGGGATTTTTTCGACGCGGCCTTCTTGGCGATAATGACTGTCCTCAGATCAGCCCTACCCCGAGAAGGTTGCGCCGGAGAGCGCCCCGCCTCGTCCCTCCAATTTCTCTGCGGGGGGGCACGAAACGCGACACTCCGTTTCTGCTGGGCTCTTTTTGAAGTACTCGGCGGCTGGGACTGCCCTTTTTCGCTCAGCAGCCCCAGCGACACGCACTTTAAGGGGCACCAAAAATGTTTCCATAAGCATTAGACTGGTTAGTATGAATTCTGCTTGAAACTGGTCTAACCCAGGTCTTTGAAACCTCAGTTGTTTTTTTGGGGGGGGGAAGAACGGTAAGCGCCGGCGAGAAGGTTGAGGTCGTGCAGACAGAAATCTATCATGTAGTTTGCTTTTATTTCTAGACTCCTGTCTATCAGCTTGGCCACTCAATACTGAGCTTTTCAACAGTCCGAGATAACACATCCATCAAACCCTCTTCATTTGCAGTATAATGTGACAAACTAGTTTCCTCTGATGCAAAACTTTCGACATCATGTGCCTCCACCCGGGCAGAAGTAACCGCCGCAGCGCGTGCTTCCAGAGCCGGGTGAGAGGCACTGGATCCCGCCGGAGAAAGCCGAGATAGGGCGGGGCCCGTCTCAACGTCGCCGGTGAGATCCATCTGCGAACCCCAAGACAAGCGCTGCCGCTCTGCCTCAACAGAAGCGGGACCCGAGCCTTGGGGAGCTCGCAGCATACCGCTCTCCTCGAAGAGCGATCGCCGCGAGCGCAGAGTTCTCAGAGGAAAGCGCTCGCAATGCACACAATCGACTCCCTCGAGAGCCGACTGGGCATGCTGCACTCCCAAACAAGCCACAGATAGCTCGTGTGAATCCCCACCCGTGATGTATCGTGTACAGGGGGGAACACACATCCTATACTGCTCTCTCGTTTTGTTTTTTTATATATATATATATATATATATATATATATATATATATATATATATAGTGATAAACTCCTGACAGAACAGACAAACACAATCGAAAGACACACAGAGCTGCTGAAGTAACAAAAAACTGACGGCTTGTGTATTCAGGGGATATTTATAGCTTCCTGGTCGATGACGTCACTTGCTGTGACGCTCCATCTCTCCATTGACTGATTTCATTCATGCTTCAGACGTGTTACGCTGGAGGGCGTTCCCACTGCGATTACACGCAGCGGTAGTCCCTGAAGGGGAACTCCAGATTAAAATCAATCTCTAAATGAACTATGACATAATCTCCAGATTAAAATGAATCTCTAAACGAAATATGACAGAATCTCCAGATTAAAATGAATCTCTAAATTAACTATGACAGAATCTCCAGATTAAATGTGAGAAAGCAGAAACAAGCGATAGCATATGTAAGCAGATGCATATGTAAAATAATGCCATCATCAACATTAAACAGCATATAAATCAAAACTGCCTAATGTTACCAAATGAAATGTCGACCCAGGAAAGAGTATAGGACTGTGCAAGCATGTGGGGAGTTGATGGACTCGATCTACTCCATCTATGTTTTGACTATCATCGATCATCAAAATGTTGCTTTTTTTAATGAAACTTACCTACATTCAAGTATTGATAAAAATAGCACTAAGCTAGAATAAATATTTTTTCTGTTCTTTATTTTGATATATTGCATGCTCAGATATTCCAGTGCTATCTCACGACTAATTCGTACATAATTTACGAGTGACGAACTCGTACGGTTTGTCTAAACCCCAGTGATGGGTAGGTTTAGGGGCTTGGTCAGGGGTAGGTCCTTCGTATGAATTCATATGAATTGGGCAACTCGTAAAATATGTATGATTTAGCAAAAATCGTACGAATTCGTATATATGAGGTCGTACAAATTGGCCATCTCTTAAAATACGTACGAATTGCTGTGAGATCAGGTTATTCCTACAATGAAATGTTGTGGGGGCCATGCAAATTGTGTGAAAATGATCAAAAATGCTGGCGGTGGCAGGCAACGTTTTAAAAAAATACTGGTGGGGAAAGAGTTAATCGCATCAATTCACACTTGGAGACACTGAAAACACTGGATCATCTAAAATAGCAAAGTGCTTCACTATAAAACGCAGTTAATCGCACTAAGCCATATTGCGATTTTGGATTTATTTTGATCAATCATGCAGCATTAACTTTAGGTGACAAAAAAAAATTATAATAATAATGTTTATAAAACGAGATTGGGAATTAAAACTGTATTATTTCGGGTAACACTTTATTCAGATGGTCCACTTTAGACATTCTACTAATTATAAGTAACTTAGCAACTACATGTCAGCAGTCGTTAGAGTATTAGTAGACCGTTAAATATCTGCTAACACTTTTATTTTGATGCTCCCCAACAGATATTATTCTGACTATAAGAAACTTTGCAAGTACATGTGAACCTATACAGTCTACAATAGACTACTAATACTCTAATAGTGGTTGTAGTTGCAAATAACTAGTTAGTAGAATGTCTAAATTGGACCATCGGAATACAATGTAACCAATTTCGGTACTTATTGCAACAACATCAACAAATTAAATATCCATTCTAATCTAGGATGGTTTAAAATTTGCCTCATGTTGAAATGCTGATTAACCAAAGATGTGCATTTAAATGTTGGATGAATTTAAATGCATCACAATGTCAGCACACAAATTAAAACAACTCTTTTAAAATCTAATATATACACACAGTAGTCAACATTTGAAGTGGATCAAAACTTTTCATCAAAGTTATACATGAATTTTTGAACAATACCCGTTCTTGTCTTAGGACAACTTTGATGAACTTTTTTGATCCACTTCAAATATTGACTACTGTGTATGTGTGTATGTTGTTTATTATATGTATATATAATAAATAATCTAGATCTCATTAATGGACTTGATTGATTTGTTGAACAACTACTCAACTAGCTGTCCAATGTGATCAATCCTTATTCCATAAATAGTCTCTTTTGTACTAAATTCAGCATAGTCACTTCGAACCCACATTCAGATAACTGTCAAAAAGAGTACATGGGTAAAATCCATTATCTTGATTTCAAGGCAAGAGTGCAATTCATCATTCCTACCATTATAGAGTTGTCCAGGGGTGGTGTTCGGGCACCACTGTGCTCTGCTAGAAATGAGCCTCGCTGAAAATCACAGATGTCATTAGCTATCAGTGCTCTGTGTGGGAGGTTAATGTTGCTTAATGGATGTGTGAATATCTAGAGGATGCCCCCGTAGAAAGTTTTTCATCAATAGGAATATTCTGAAAAACATCAGCGCTATGCCTCTGGAATCACCTGAAATGTTGTGTCATGCCGCGTTTGAGACTCTCACCATTACTTTTTTACACTTTCCATCTCTCTCTATTTTCTTTTTTCTCCATCTCATCTGAACTGCCTCAGCCAAAGAGTTTCTCAAGACGTGAGTGATGATCAGGATACAGGCCTGTATGTGGCTGATTCATATTGAATGAGAAAACATTATGATCTGGCCTCAGGGCAGCGTCTAATGCTCGCCATTTACAAATCGTCATGATAAAACACTAATGGAATGTATTCATACCCACAGACCTCCTATAGTTTGAGACATCTCTACATGCATATATGTTGGATATGTTGAAATGGTGGTATGGGAGTTTACAACTGGTGTGAATATGTAATTCGGCCTAACTTGTGGAAGTGAACTGCTGTTGCTGAAATTAATTAGCTAATTATAAGATAATGCCTCTCTCATCGCTGCTTGTCTCAGCTGGATCTGCGATTGGTGAGCAGCACACGTTCTTCTCTTCTTCTGCAGAGCATCCGTGGCAGACAGACACCTGCTAATTATGTACGTGTCAAGTTTTGGTTTTTAAACCAAAAGGAGGAAAACAGCGAATCTGGCGTCATCTCCTATTGCAGGGACTCAATTAAAGGAGGTTCTGTCTGTAAGTTTCCTTCCAAGCAAAGGTATGAACATTCAATGGTTCCAAAATAACCTGCACTCTTTCAGGAGTTAGTATGTTGTTCGGCTGTGAAATAAAATTGCATTTTAACTTGTTTTTCATATCGGAAGCCATACTCTAAAAGTAAGAAATAATACATCCTACATAGTCAAAATAGTTTCTCATATTTATTTATTTTTTGTATAACTTTTTTCAATACATATTATTCCATTTTAAAGTTCCCTTTCATTGTCACTCCGAGTTCCGTCGGAGGACGACGAATGGGGTTTCGCTTAGAAAGCCTATCAACTTCGACTATTACAAAACGAGCCAATGGCAAAGAAATGCCATGAGTCTGCGGAATTTGCATAGCGTAACTCCGCCCCACCTCGTGGGTATAAAGCGGAAGACGCCGCAATATGCAGATATGTTTTCGCTTCGGAGCCAAGGCAATCCCTTCGCTCCACAAGCCATCTCTGAACTGTCAGCTTCACAAGACGAGATTCTCCGGTGTTGGTGTGATGGCGACTCCCAGCGAGTGCACACTTCCTGCTTATCTGTGCAGTGGTTTGCCAGTGAGTGTGTTTCTCCCTGGGCGCTTCAATACCGAGGTTTCCTCTCTAAAAGAGCTTGCACACGGCACGTCTTTTTAAAGATGCCTCCCCCGTGCACTTCTGGTTTCGGTGGTTTCGTGTCTGACTCTGATGGGCACGAGCGCTGTCTAGTGTGTTTGGGCATTAATCACGCTAGATTGGCGCTCCTGGATGACTCATGTTCTCTCTGTGGGAACATGACCATCGCGTCACTACGGTCGAGACTCAGTGATCTCGCAAGAGTGAGAATCCCCTCATCCACACCCGATCTACTGACTCTAGAAATAGAGCTAGTACTTCGGCTGGTGGCCAGGGTGACCTGAGGGTGACGGTGTGGAACAAAGCACCGACTATCAGTCCGTGCTCTACACCTACCCCTCCCGTGACGGTGCCCGTTAGTGTCCAGGGGATTCCCGCGGGTCCATCTTCGGATGCCCCGCGTCTTTCCTTTGGCGCTACAGAGGAGGATGCGATGTCCATCGCAGCATCACAAGGTGGGCAGGATTCATCGGATGATGACTCGACAGCGCTGCCTCCTTCGGGTGTGCAGTCGTTTGTCGAGTCGAACCCCGAGATGACTGCCATGCTTGCCTGGGCGGCCGCGAGCATCGGGTTGGAGTGGACTCCTCCGCCCCGTCCCGAGCGCTCGCGGCTAGATGATTGGTTTTTGGGTGCGGCTGCGGATTCACGTCCGCAGCCAACCCCAATTCCTTTCTTCCCGGATGTGTATGATGAGATCTCGAAGTCCTGGAAGTCTCCCATGTCTTCCCGTGACCACTCATGGATTTCATCCGCCTTTCCTCCCCTCGATGGAGCAGCTGCCCGTGGGTACACTGGGCTCCCCCCGGTTGAACGCTCTGTTGCGATGTAACTGTGTCCTCAGAGTGCTTCTTCTCGTGGCGAGCCTAAGCACCCATCCAAAGCCTGTAGGTACTCGTCTACGTTAGTGGCAAAGTCCTACAGAGCGGCGGGACAGGCGGCTGCTTCGCTGCATGCTATGGCCACTCTGCAGGTCTACCAGGCCCAGATGCTCAGAGACATGCAAGAGGGTAGGACAGACCCAGGGCTCTTTGATGAGCTGCGCGCCGCCACCGACCTCACTCTCCGGGCGACGAAGGTGACCGCACGCTCACTGGGTTTGGTGATGTCCACAGCCGTGGTCCAGGAGAGACACCTGTGGCTGAACCTGGCTGACATGAAGGATGCCGAGCGGTCCCGGCTGCTCGACACCCCCATGTCCCAGGCCGGCCTCTTCGGCGTTGCAGTTGAGGACTTTGCCCAACAGTTCTCGACTGCTCAGAAACAGACTGAGGCTATTAAGCACATCCTGCCCCGCCGACCCGCTGCTGCCTCCACCCAGTCGGCCGGGCAGGTCACTCAGTCTGTTCGCCGCCGAGGACGCCTTACTGCGGATCCCGCCCCTCCCACCCGGCCCAAGCAGCAGCCTTCACCCGGGCCCGGTCTTGGAGGAAGCCGCAAGAAGGCGTCCCAGCTCTCTCCAGCCCCGCCCCCCGCTAAACGCCGGGCCAAGCGGCGCTCCTGAGACGGGCTGCTCAGGGATGTCGACTGTTACTTCTCAGGAGGTGGTAGCAGGACCACTCCTTATCCCGGTGGAGGGCCGGGGGAGAATCTTTTGTTTTCCACTCCGTGCTGCTCACCCCCGGGTGGGCAGCACCCCGATGTGGTTAAAGAAAGAAGTAATATGTCCATCCCTGAGCACACAGAGTTCTCGGACGACACGGAGTGCCGCCCCCGGGCCGTGCTCCCCTCGTCCTCCTCTGTCCCAGAGCCGGATGACAGTGCGCACTGTCCCCGGACCGTGCCGCTCTCATCCCCCTCTGTCGCCAGCCCCCTGGCAGAGCAGACCCCCGTGGAACGTTCGTCCTTCCCTGGTCTGCTCTGTCAGGGCGCGGTCAATGACTGTGCCCCCACATCGGGCCGCCATGCCGTCCACGTCTGGGCCAGTCATTCCGCCTTGCTGCACAACCGATGGGAAGCCTGTGGTTCGAATGACCCCGCTGGTACAGTCGTTGGGAGCTTGGCTAGAGCTTCCCAACCTGTCCCGCTGGGTCGCTCGGACAATCAGGCTCGGCTAAGAGATTCAGTTCGTGCGGTCTCCTTCCCGCTTCAGGGGTGTCCGCTCCACTATGGTCGGTGGCAATGCCCCTGTCATGAGAGCGGAGATTGCTACCCTGCTGGCGAAGGGTACGATCGAGACTGTCCCTCCAGCCGAAATAAGGTCTGGCTTCTACAGCCCGTACTTCATTGTCCCCAAGAAAACCAGTGGGTTGCGGCCAATCCTGGATCTGCGCGTTCTGAGCCGCTCCCTTCACAGGCTGCCGTTCAAGATGCTCACCGCCAAACTCGTTTTCGAATGTGTGCGGCACCAGGATTGGTTTGCAGCGATCGACCTGAAGGACGCCTACTTTCATGTCTCTATCCTCCCTCGACACAGACCGTTCCTACGGTTTGCTTTCGAGGGGCAGGCATATCAGTACGCGGTTCTCCCTTTCGGGCTAGCCCTGTCTCCTTGCGTCTTCACGAAGGTCGTCGAGGCAGCCCTTGTTCCCCTCCGGGAACACGGGGTTCGCATCTTGAACTATCTCGACGACTGGCTGATTCTAGCTCACTCTCGAGATCAGCTCTGCGAACACAGGGACTTGGTGCTCCGCCACGTAGCCTGTCTGGGCCTTCGGCTCAACTGGGAGAAGAGCAAACTTTGCCCCGTGCAGAGGATCTCTTTTCTCGGTATGGAGATCGACTCGGTCGCCATGTCCGCGCAACTTACGAGCGAGCGTGCGCAGTCACTGCTGACTTGCCTGAGACAGATCGAGGGCAAGAGTGCGGTTCCACTGAAACTTTTTCAGAGGCTCCTGGGGAATATGGCA
The DNA here is from genome assembly GCA_030578255.1 of Tiaroga cobitis. NCBI lineage: Eukaryota > Metazoa > Chordata > Actinopteri > Cypriniformes > Leuciscidae > Tiaroga > Tiaroga cobitis. Next base: position 1,901,276 of record CM060601.1, read on the forward strand.
TCTGCAGCCGCGGCAACGCCGCTCGGATTGCTTCATATGAGACCGCTTCAGCTTTGGCTTCGCGACAGAGTCCCGAGGTGGGGCATGGCAGCACGGCACTCTCCGAGTACCAGTTACTCCGACTTGCCGTCAAACCTTCACCCCATGGTCGAACCTCAGGTTTCTACGGGCCGGAGTGCCTCTGGAACGAGCTTCGCGGCATGTTGTTGTAATGACAGATGCCTCCAACACGGGCTGGGGAGCCATGTGCAATGGACATGCTGCCGCGGGCTCCTGGATAGGACCCCAGCGCCTATGGCACGTCAATTGCCTCGAGTTGCTGGCTGTACAGCTCGCCCTGCGCCGCTTCCGAGCCGTGCTCAGGGGCCAGCATGTACTAGTCGGATCAGACAATACCGTGACTGTAGCGTACATCAACCGTCAAGGTGGTCTGCGCTCCCGCCGTATGTCGCAACTCGCCCGCCACCTCCTCTTATGGAGTCAGAAGCATCTGAGGTCGCTTCGTGCCATTTATATTCCTGGAGTCCTGAACTGTGCAGACGAGCTCTCACGGTTTTTGCCCCTCCCTGGAGAATGGCGACTCCATCCCCAGTCGGTTCAGCTGATTTGGGACCAGTTCGGGGACGCACAAATAGATCTGTTTGCCTCTCACGACTCGACCCATTGCGCCCAGTTTTATTCCCTGACCGAGGGCACGCTCGGCACGGATGCACTGGCGCACAGCTGGCCGCGGGGCCACAAGGTCAGGGAGGACGAGGAGCAGGTTTTGCTGTTCGCGCCGTATTGGCCCACCCAAACCTGGTTCTCCAAACTCATTCTCCTCGCGACAGCACCTCCCTGGCCCATACCTCTGAGGAAGGACCTACTTTCTCATGGACGGGGCACCCTGTGGCACCCTCGTCCCGATCTCTGGAGCCTCCACGTGTGGCTCCTGGATGGGACGAGGCAGGTTTGAGTACCCTACCACCAACGGTGGTGGCTACCATCACTTCTGCTAGAGCGTCGTCCACGAGACACGTCTACGCGTTGAAGTGGAACCTCTTCGTCAACTGGTGCTCTTCTCACCGAGTAGACCCCCGGAGATGTTCGATCAGCGTCGTGCTATCCTTCCTTCAAGAGGGGTTGGAGCGAAGGCTGTCTCCCTCCACCCTCAAGGTCTATGTCGCCGCTATTGCCGCACAGCATGATCTTATAGAAGGTAAGTCGGTGGGGAAGCACGACCTGATCGTCAGGTTCCTGAGAGGAGCGAGGAGACTGAATCCTCCTCGCCCTCCTCTCGTGCCCTCTTGGGACCTCGCAGTGGTTCTATCTGCCCTGCGGAGTGCTCCCTTTGAGCCTTTGCAGTCAGTCGAGCTTAACTTCATGTCCATGAAGACAGCGCTTCTGACTGCATTGGCCTCCATCAAGAGGGTAGGAGACCTGCACGCATTCTCCGTTGACGAAGCGTGCCTGACGTCTGCACTCCTGACATCGGCGCCAGTGTCTCTTGCCTGTGCGTCGGCTAGGTGCCTCTCGTGTGCATGGTACCTCCTCTGAGCTACCCCCACATGTGTATTTCCACTGTAAGCCTCTCTGAGCATGTGTCTTTCCCTTGGCAAGCCACCTTGTCACCCCTGGGGTTTAAATATTCCACCTGCGGCTGGACACCCCAGTGATTCCCCATATGCATCCCTCGGGTCATATGTGTATTCTCTAAGTCCCCCCTCTGGGTTGGCAGTAATTGCATATTCCCCTAATACCTTGGGATATGCTCCCCAGTGTACCTTGGTATTCCTGTGCTAAATTGGAGTCCTTCGTCCGTGCCAGCTCACGACAGGGATCTCAGATTTACGCAGGGCACTGGAAGACAGCTGAGAAGGTGGCATGATTAGACTGGTATCCCCATTCGTCGTCCTTCGACGGATCTCGGAGTGACAACGAAAGGGAACGTCTTCTTGCCACTTCCGCTGTACCGCGGGGATCGCCTGAGCTCAGTCTTGGCTCCTCAGCGATTAAACATATCTGCATGTTGCGGCGTCTTCCGCTTTATACCCACGAGGTGGGGCGGACTTACGCTATGCAAATTCCGCAGACCCATGGCATTTCTTTGCCATTGGCTCGTTTTGTAATAGTCGAAGTTGATAGGCTTTCTAAGCGAAACCCCATTCTTCGTCCTCCGACGGAACGTCTCCGTTCCCTACTCAGGGAACGAGGGTTACATCCGTAACCGAGACGTTTTTGGGGGCAAGCCAAAGGTGATTAATCTGTGAAAAAAACTAAATAAAATAATAATAATTATCTGGTCATGCTAAAATTTCATATTTTAATAATATTATTTTAATACAGTGCCCTCAACTTATATTGGCACCCTTAGTAAATGTGAGCATAGGCGGCTGTGAAAATAAATCTGCATTGTTTGTCCTTTTGATCTTTCATTCAAGAAATTCACAAAATTCTAACCTTTCATTGAAGTAAAAGAATTGAAAGTCGGGGAAACTCCCATTGTGAAATAAATGTTGGCCACAATAATTGGTACCCCTAGACATTTGCATGAAATTGTCCAGCCATGACTCCCTGTTCCATATATGAGTTAACACAAAGGCCAAATTCCCTTAATCATTCATCACAATGAGTAAAACAAAAGAATAGTTCTGATTTGCAGCAAAAGATTGTTGAGCTTCACAAAATAGAAAGTGGCTGTAAGAATATAGCTAAAGCATTGAAAATCCCCATTTCCGCCATCAGGTCAATAATTAAGAAGTTCCAATCAACTAAAGATGTTATGAATCTACCTGGAAGGCATTGTGTCTATATGTGTCTATATCGTCCTAATGCATGGTGAGAAGGATAGTTTTGAGTGACCAAAGACTCTCCATGTCAGGTTTTATCTTGAAGCAGAGTCGGATTCAATAACGAGTGAACAGGTTTATTGAAATAATATTCAATGAGTGAGAAACAGAGTTGAAGTCCGAAGAATGGTTGGTCCGTGGTACAGAGTGGCGCAGGGACGCAATGGGTAAACCTTCAGTGTGGTTTTCCTCAAGAACGAGCAGGATCCAGGAACAGAAACTCCAACAGGAAACACGAAGACAAAAACCCAAGAACACGAACAGGACCGGACCTGATCACAAAAACCCAACGATCTGACAACAAGGGATGGAAATCACGGGCATTAAATAGCTGGCGCTGAAGTGATCAGACAATCAGCAGACACACCCACAAACAGTCACACACACACACACACACACACACACACACACACACACACACACACACACACACACACACACACACACACACACACAGGACAGAGAATGAGTCACTGAATCCATGAACCGTGACACTCGGGATCACAGATGGAGAATTGAAGAGATTATTTGAGTATTGGGTTCAGAAAGTAAAAAAAAAAAAAAAAAGATTCAAACATCACCTATGGGTTTCAAAAAAATCCTCTTCGCTCATCCAAAAACAAGCTTCAGCATATTCAGTTGTCAGACACGACTGGACCTTCAGAAGAGACCTGGTTCTGAGGTCAGATGAAACAAAAAAAGAGCTTTTTGGCAGCAAACCCACCAGATAGGTTTGGTGCAAACAGGGATAAAAAGAACCCCATGCCCACGGTTAAATACACTGCTGGATCTTTAATGTTGTGGGCCTATTTTTTAGCTGGAGGTCCTGGACATCTTGTTCAGATACATGGTATCATATAGCAAATACCAACAGATGAAAAATCAAAACCTGACCGCTTCTGCTAGAAATCTTATAATAGTGGTTGGATCTTCCATCAGGACAATGATCCAAAACAAACAACAAAATCAACACAAAAATGTGCCACTGAGCACAAAATGAAGCTTCTGCTGTCATCTGACCTGAACCCTATAGAAAATGAGTGGGCTGAACTGAAGTGAAGAAGCACCGACATGGATCTGGGAATCTGGAGAGATTCTGTATGAAGGAATGGTCTCTGGTCTCTTGTCAGGTGTTCTCCAAACTCATCAAGCATTATAGGAGAAGACTCAGAGCTAATTGTGGCCAACGTGAACTAGAGATAAACATTTATTTCCAAAATGTGAGTTTTCCCCCACTTTCAATTGTTTTATTTCAATAAAAGGTTAGAATTGTGTGATTTTTTTTAATGAAAGAGTGCCAATATCACTGCACTTCAATATCAAATCAATCAATCAATCAAACAAATCCTTTTATTGTCACACAACCATATACACAAGTGCAACAGTGGGTGAAATTCTTAGGTGCAGTTCCGAGCAACATAGCAGTATGACACGATGTGACGAAAACAATTACAGCAAACATTAGATTTACATAGATTACACATCTAATGTGCGCAAAATTACTCACAGTACCATATACACACAACAGAACAATAAATAATATACAATGTACAATATACAACAATATACAATATACAACAATTTACAATATACAACAGTATACAAAAATACAAAAGAGGTATTTATACATACAATAGATACACGTAAGGTGGAAATATATATATATATATATACATATATTATGTAAATGCAGTAGGTTATGTTGTGCTGTGTTGACAGTTAAAATGTTTATGGTTATTGATCATGAGGGATCAAGAGTTTAGAAATCTAATTGCTTGTGGGAAGAAGCTGTCATGGAGTCGGCTGGTGACTGTCCTGATGCTGGGGTACCGCCTGCCTGAGGGTAGCAGTGAGAGCAGCCCATGGCTCGGGTGGCTAGAGTCTCTGATGATACTTCGAGCTTTCTTGACTAAGCTTAGCTTGACTTGTAATGCTGCCCGAATCATGCACTGTTCCTTCGTTGGCCAGAGGAGAACTGGCCCCCCGACTGAGCCTGGTTTCTCCCAAGGTTTTTTTCTCCATTCTGTCCCTGATGGAGTTTTGGTTCCTTGCCACTGTTGCCTTGGCTTTTTGCTTGCTTAGTTGGGGACATTTAATATTCAACAATATTATTGATCTGCCTTACTTAAGGTGGACGTTGACGCAATATCTTTTAGAAACAAACTTTGTTATATTGTTTTCATGTTATCACTGTGAAGCGCTTTGATACAATCTGTATTGTAAAAAGCGCTATATAAATAAAGGTGACTTGACTTGACTTGACTTCACACACGGCCTGGCATAAATATCCTGGAGGGAGGGAAGCTCACCTCCGATGATACGGCTGGCAGTGCGCACCACCCTTCGCAAGGCTTTGCGGTTACGGATGGTAGTATTGCCATACCAGGCAGTGATGCAGCCAGTCAGGATGCTCTCGACGGTGCTGGTGTAGAACAGTGTGAGGATGTGGCGGTTCATTCCTAACTTCCTCAGGTGTCTCAGGAAGAAGAGGCGCTGATGAGCCTTCTTCACGACGGCCTCAGTGTGGATGGACCATGTGAGTTCCTCTGTGATGTGGACACCGAGGAACTTGAAGCTGCTGACTCTCTCCACCGGTGCTCCATTGATGGTGATGGAGCTGTGTTCTCTGTCGTTCTTCCTGAAGTCGACCACTATCTCCTTGGTTTTGCTGATGTTGAGGGAGAGGTTGTTCTCCTGACACCAGTGCGTCAGAGTGAGCACCTCCTCTCTGTAGGCCGTTTCATCGTTGTCGGTGATCAGACCTACGACCGTAGTATCATCAGCAAACTTGATGATGGAATTGGAGCTGTGAGTTGCCTCGCAGTCATTTGTGTACAAGGAGTACAAGAGTGGGCTAAGAACACAGCCCTGTGGGGCTCCAGTGTTGAGGGTCAGTGATGAGGAGATGTTGCTGCCTATTCTAACCACCTGGCGTCTGTTTTACAGGAAGTCCAGGATCCAGCTGCACAGCAAGCCGTTTAAGCCCAGAGCCCGGAGTTTCACATCAAGCAAGAAGGACACTATGGTGTTGAATGCTGAGCTGTAGTCTACAAACAGCATTCTCACATATGTGTTCCTCTTTTCCAGGTGGGAGAGAGCAGTGTGTATTGTAGATGCAATAGCATCATCAGTGAAGCGGTTATTGCGGTATGCAAACTGCAGTGGGTCCAGTGATGGAGGTAGAACAGAGCAGATGTAATCTCTGACTAGTCTCTCAAAGCATTTACTGATGATGGGGGTCAGAGCAACCCCCATTCATTTAAGCAGGTGATGTTGGTTTGCTTCGGTACAGGTACAATGATGGACGTTTTGAAGCATGTGGGGACTACAGACAAGGAGAGGGACCAATTGAAAATGTCTGTAAAAACACAAGCTAGTTGGTTCGCGCACTTTCTGATGACGCAGCCCGGAATACCGTCTGGACCCGCGGCTTTACGGATGTTCACCCGACGGAAAGATCGGCTTACATCCGCTACAGAGACGGAGAGTGTACTAACCTCTGTAGCTTCAGCCACGAGAACTCTCTCCGCGAGGGGGGTGTTAGTTCCCTCAAATCGAGCATAAAAAGTGTTTAGCTCATCTGGGAGAGAGGCAGTGTTGTTCACTGTGGAGTTTATGTTTCCTTTATAGTCTGTAATGCTATTAATTCCCTTCCACATGCTTCTAGAGTCGGTGGTGTTGAACTGTCCTTCAATCTTGTCCCTGTATTGGCGTTTTGCTGCTCTGATAGTTTTTCGGAGGGCATAACTTGCTTGTTTTTGCTCCTCCGCACTCCCGGAATTAAAAGCGGAGGTAAAAACGTTGTAATATCATAATTTCATAATTTTATATCATAATTATATCATCATGTATAGCAATATCATAATTTTATGATAATAATTCATCATCCTAGACTTTTGGCCCAGCAATTCACATTTTTCACACAAAACTCACATTTTGTTTTTATTATATTTCATTTTTCTAATTTTCTTTGTCAGATTTATTTCTGCGTCATGAGCTACCGAGGAGCCAAGGTGATCTATAGTAAGCTCATTGCTGTTAATAATTCAGGCAACAGTTGGTTCCATGACCTGGACAACTACAATAGTTAATTTTGATTAAATAAATGTTCAGCTCCCCCTGATTAGGCACCTTGTCTTATAAATAAAATATTGCTTTCAGATTTTTGTGTCATCATTTATTTATTGTTTGTTGGATGAGTTTGCAGTGTCAATCATAAATCAAACATAACTCTTGCTGCACTGCTGTTGGTTCAATTTTTCCACAAAGGTAAAGTTACCGCATCAGTGTTAGTTTTGTATGACTATCACACCAAACAAACTCAAATCCTCTTTTGTTGCTGAAAGTCGTCGTTTGAGCATTCCGACCAATGGCGTGAGTTTGGGGGAGGGACTCTCTGTTTGTCAACCAATGCAGATGGAGAGAGTGTTTTGAAGTTTGCAATGGCATAAAAATGACACACTTTGCCTTTTAAGGTGACCACTGACAATCACTAATGTAAAGGTAGTTATTCCTTCTTGTTTATGCAAATATATGCCTGGTCTCCAGAATATCTATCAACACCTCTCCCATCCTGTGACCCAACGAAAATGACTGTCAGTTCTCCCGACAGTTCTGTGTTATTGATTCCCCCCTGTTTCCAAGACAACAAGGTGGCAGTTAAATTGACACATTTGTCTCTGGGCTGCATAATCCCTTCAAGAGGATTTACACTTGCTAATCAAACACCTTCTCAGATTGAACAATTTCACTCAAGTCTAATTCAAACCAAAAGTGAATCCTATAAATATAGTGCACTGTTTGCCATTTGATCGGCATTCAAATACGAATTGATGGAAAATCTTCAGCCATGCACAGAAATAAGAACGTTTGTTGTAGTTGGCTGCAATTTTTCGCTACTTTCCCTGGCTTCTCCCATATGCAAATTGCTTTTCTGTATTGTGTATAACCTTAAAGACCAAAAGCTATTTTTATTCAAATATCCCCTAACTTTTTCCTAAACATTTGTAGGGCTATAATCCATAGCCACATGCTTAGTTAGCCAAACAAGAAGTGCAAGCCACGGGAAACAAGTAAAATTAATTTTGAGACCACGGATGTCTTCTTAATCCCACGGTTAATAACTTCAGCTGTAAGTACAGAATATCATTAACACCTTGAAAAGCAAAGCTGCCTCGGAGGCAGGCATTTTTTGTCATTAAGTTTCAGCTCAGTGAAAATCCAAAGGCAGAAAGTGAAATTGAATGCCGTCTGTCTGTTTTTTCCTCTGAGAGATTGCTCTCTGCACTGAAATGTAATGTGCATCGTAAATTTGGTTCAGAAAGCACTTATTTTTGTTTGCATGATAGTAATCACAATGCACCGTTGTTAACGTCTCGGTTACATATGGTAACCCTCGTTCCCTGAGGGAGGGAACGGAGACGTAGGTCAGACTGACCAATAGGAATCTCGCCAGAGAGCCAATTTACTTCGAGTGAATCTAAAACAAGCCAATGCACATTGGCATGCAATCATTTGCATCAGCTGCGCGTCCTCGTTAGCGCGGGTATTTAACAGCAGCTGTTATGATTGCACTTCAGTTTTTTGCTGAGGAGCCAAACTTGGAAGCTGGGCCCCCCGGCGGGCAGCAGCAGATGTGGCGACGGGACCTACGCCTCCGTTCCCTCCCTCAGGGAACGAGGGTTACCATATGTAACCGAGACGTTCCCTATCGGTCAGTCACTACAACGTAGGTCAGACTGACCAATAGGAATCCCTACCAAAGCGCCACAGTCGCTGCACCCCATCCAGCGCCCCATGCAAGCCTCTGCACCTTCTTGCCTGAAAGGACGATAGGAGGAGGGTTACACAGAGAGTGTCTGACACTGTTGTTCCTTTATAACCCATACAGTGAGACTTGGATAACACTGGGAAAGCGTGCCCTTTTTTAGAGGGAGGGGAACGCTGCGGAACCCACTTTCTTCAGAGAGTTATGTGGAAATACATATGGACTAACCAGAAGGCTGTACTGCATATGATATAATGGGTGACTTAGCCCAAGGGAAAGACACGGGCTTCCGACTTAGGAGCAGCCGTGGAACATATACACATATGGGATCCCCGAAGGGTCGCACATATGGAACCCAGCCCGGGTCCGGCTCTCAAGGATTCAGCGGACAGGGGCCTGGCTCCGGACGCTCCGCCATGTCCGGGCCGAGGGGTGTTGGAGGACTCGACAGGTTTTTCACTCTGGAGCAATAAGGTTGCACAGTAGGGTGCAGCAAGCCGACAGAGCCGGGCCTCTCAGTGCTTCTACCCGTTTAGGGTGAGAACACGGGAGGAGACCGGCTCTACACGTAGGCTATAGTATCTAGCGAACGTGCTAGGTGTCGCCCAGCCCGCAGCTCTACAGATATCTGTTAGCGAGGCGCCACGAGCCAGCGCCCAGGAGGATGCAACGCCTCTCGTGGAGTGTGCATGCAACCTGAGCGGGCAGGGCACGCCTTGAGCTTGGTAAGCCAAGGCGATGGCATCCACTATCCAGTGGGCCATCCTCTGCTTGGAGACAGCCTTCCCCTTCTGCTGGCCTCCGTAACAGACAAAGAGCTGGTCTGAGGTCCTGATGCTTTGAGTTCTGTCCACGTACATACGCAGAGCGCGAACGGGACAGAGCAAAGCCAGGGCTGGGTCTGCCTCCTCCAAAGGCAGCGCTTGCAGGTTCACTACCTGGTCCTTGAAGGGAGTGGTAGGAACCTTGGGCACATAGCCAGGCCGGGGTCTTAGTACCACATGGTTGTCACCCGGCCCGAACTCTAGGCACGATTCGTCGACCGAAAATGCGTGCAGGTCTCCTACTCTCTTGACTGAGGCCAATGCAACCAGTAGCAAAGTCTTCATGGAAAGAAGCTTTAAATCCACTGTCGGCAAAGGCTCAAAGGGAACGTCCTGAAATGCTCGAAGCACCAGGGAAAGATCCCAAGAGGGTATGGAGGGGGGTCGAGGAGGATTTAATCGTCTCGCCCCCCTAAGAAACCTGACGACCAGGTCGTGCTTCCCCACTGTTTTGCCATCTATGTGGTCGTGATAAGCTGAAATAGCGGCAGCATGTACTTTGAGGGTGGAGGGAGACAGCCTTCGCTCCAACCCATGCTGCAAGAAGGAAAGCACAGACCCTATCGAACATCTTCGGGGGTCTTCTCGGCGAGAAGAACACCACTCGACGAACAGGTTCCACTTCAGGGCGTAAACACGTCTCGTGGACGGCGCCCGTGCTGAAGTGATGGTGTTAAGTACCTCAGGGGGTAAGTCACCTAGAACCTCCGCGTCCCGTCCAGGGACCAGACATGGAGTTTCCAGAGGTCTGGACGCGGGTGCCATAGGGTGCCCCGTCTCTGAGTCAGAAGATCCTTCCTCAGAGGAATGGGCCAGGGAGGGACTGTCACAAGGAGCATGAGTTCTGGGAACCAAGTCCGGGTGGGCCAATAGGGAGCCACCAGAAGGACCTGCTCCTTGTCCTCCCTGACTTTGCACAGTGTCTGTGCAAGAAGGCTCACTGGGGGAAACGCATATTTGCGAAGGCCCCGGGGCCAGCTGTGTGCCAGTGCGTCCGTGCCGAGTGTTCCCTCGGTCAGGGAGTAAAACAGCTGGCAATGGGGGGTCTCTGAGGAGGCAAACAGGTCTACCTGAGCCTCCCCGAACTCTCTCCAGATCAGCTGAACCACCTGGGGGTGGAGTCGCCATTCTCCCGGGAGCACAGCTCGTGATAGCTCGTCAGCCACACGGTTGAGCACGCCGGGGACATACATGGCTCGAAGCGACCTCAGATGCTTCTGACTCCAGAGGAGGAGATGGCGGGCAAGTTGCGACATGCGACGGGAGCGTAGACCACCTTGCCGGTTGATATACGCAACGGTCGCAGTGTTGTCCGTACGGACCAGCACATCCCTGCCCTGCAGCGGTCTTTTCAGACGGCGCAGAGCGAGATGCACTGCTAGCAACTCGAGGCAATTGATATGCCAATGCAGATGAGGGTCCGTCCACACCCCTGATACTGCATACCCGTTGTACGTGGCACCCCAGCCGGTGGCCGAGGCATCTGTGAATACCACAGCATGCCTGGATACCTGTTCCAAGGGGACTCCTGCCCGAAGGAACGAGGGATCTGACCACGGGCTGAAGGTCTGACGGCAGGCCGGTGTGATTGCCACCCGGTGAGTGCCGTGATGCCACGCCCATCTCGGGACTCGGCCGTGAAGCCAGTGCTGAAGCGGTCTCATATGAAGCAAGCCGAGCGGGGTTACCGCTGCTGCCGCTGCCATATGCCCCAGGAGCCTCTGAAAGAATTTCAGTGGGACCGCCGTCCTGCCTTTGAACGTGTTCAAGCAGTTCAGCACCGACTGAGCGCGCTGCTCTGTGAGGCGCGCTGTTTGTGCGACCGAATCCAACTCCATACCGAGAAAAGAGATCCTCTGCACGGGGGCGAGTTTGCTCTTCTCCCAGTTGACCCGAAGACCCAACTGGCTGAGGTGCCTGAGCACAAGGTCCCTGTGAACGCATAACTGATCTCGAGAGTGTGCTAGTATGAGCCAGTCGTCGAGATAGTTGAGGATGCGAACACCCTGTTCTCTCATGGGAACAAGGGCCCCCTCCGCGACTTTCGTGAAGACACGGGGGGACAGGGACAGCCCGAAGGGTAGGACCTTGTACTGATATGCTCGACCCTCGAACGCAAATCGTAGAAACGGCCTGTGTCGAGGGAGAATCGAGACATGAAAGTACGCGTCCTTCAGGTCGATCGCTGCAAACCAATCTCGGGGACGGATGCATTCGAAGATGCGTTTGTGCGTGAGCATTTTGAACGGTAGCTTGTGGAGGCTCCGATTCAAAACTCGCAGGTCCAAGATCGGTCGTAACCCACCACCTTTCTTGGGTACAATGAAGTAGGGACTGTAGTGCCCTGACCTCATATCGGCTGGAGGGACCGGCTCTATCGCGTCCTTCGCCAGTAGGACTGCGATCTCCGCGTGCAAGACATGGGCATCGGCTGCTCTCACTGTAGTGGAGTGGATGGCCCGAAACTTGGGGGGACGCCGGGCGAACTGAATCGCGTAGCCGAGCCTGATGGTCCGGATGAGCCAGCGAGACGGACTGGGGAGCGCTAACCAGGCTCTCAGAGACCGTACAAGCGGGACCAAGGGGACCGTAGGCGTACCCGGAGTGGGGCAGCGAAGTGGAACACAGGGACCTGGCTGGGGGGGCTCTCTCTGGGAGGCAGCCCCCAGCGGGGTCTGAGTGTGCTGTAAAGCGCTTACCTGGTTCCACGGGGCAGGAGGTGCGGGAGGCGGCTCGGTGGCGTTCTCGAACCGTACACTGCTGCCAGCTGGCGATAGAAGAGGAGGATGAGAGTGGTAAGGATTTTGTCCCCCCACTGCTCTCCGAGTCCTCTTCGGACCCAGAGATGATAGAAACTGCTCTTTTATTGAAAATTGGGGTACCGCTGGCTCTGAGGCCAGCGGCGGAACAAAACAAAACAAAAGATTTTCCACCCGGCCCTCTTCCGGGGGAGGGAGCGATGCGGCCATCGTCTCCTGAAGAGCAGTCCCTGCCATCCCTGGGTTGCCCGTCCTAGGGCCGCTTGGTGCTGGCCTTGCCGCCCTTCTTGGCGGGGCCCTGGACGGGCGGGGCGTTCTGCCTGCGACTGGCTCCGCGGCGCCGCTTAGGTGGAGGCTGCTGCTGCGGCGCGGGAGCCGGGGAGGGCGCAGGCGGACGCCCCCGGCGACGAGCAGACTGAGGAGCCGCCGGCGATGGGGTGGAGGCAGCAGCTGACCGCCGTGGCATGATGTGTTTGATGGCCTCAGTCTGCTTCTGTACAGCCGAGAACTGCTGGGCAAAGTTCTCGACCGCGTCGCCGAAAAGGCCGGTCTGGGACACGGGGGCGTTGAGGAACCGGAGCTTGTCGGTCTCCCGCATGTCGGCCAGACACAGCCAGAGATGGCGTTCCTGGACCACCATTGTGGACATCGCACGGCCCACTGAGCGAGCGGTAGCCTTCGTCGCACGAAGCGCGAGGTCTGTCGCTCGCCGGAGTTCTTGGAACACCAGTGGATCGTGACCACCCTCGTCCAGTTCCTTCAGTGCCTTGGTCTGATGGACCTGGAGCAACGCCAAAGCGTGCACGGCAGAGGCAGCTGCCCCACAGGCAATGTAAGCCTTGCCGGTTAAGTCCGACGAGTACTTACAGGCCCGGGAAGGGAGACACGGTTCTCCGCGCCAGGTGGAGTTAGGGCACAGTTGCATAGCAACGGCCCGCTCCACCGGCGGGATGTGCGTGTAACCCTTAGCTGCCCCGCCGTCAAGGGTGGTGAGGGAGGAGGAACTACTGGAGCGGTTTCGGGCAGTAAAAGGTGCCGTCCACGTCCCAGTGAGCTCCTCATGCACCTCCGGGAAGAAAGGCACTGGGGTGGGATGCTGAGCACCAGCACGCGCCACCCCGAGATACCAATCGTCCAGCCTCGAGGGTTCGGGACCCGGTGGAGGGTTCCACACGAGTCCGACCCTCTCGGCGGCCCGGGAAAGCATGGCCATCATCTCCGGGTCCGTATCGGGCACCGCCGGCACCCCCGAAGGAGGCAGCGGCTCCGACACGTCGTCCGCAGAGATATCTGACCCACCCTCCGATGCCGCGATCGACATCTGTTCATCGCCGGGAGCGCCAAAGGAAACGGTTGGTACACACCTCGTGGATGGTCCAGCACGCTCCTGTGGCAGCTCACATGGTTGCGGAGGCTGAGAGGAGTGAGGGTTCCTAGGGGGTTGGTTCCCCGAAGGAAGCGCGCTCACTGTAATCCTCAGGTCACCCGTGCCAGCGTCCGAAGCAACCCTCGCAGGAGGATTGGAACGGGGCGCCGGCACGGGGACTCCGCCCCTTTGCAGGAACGAGAGTCTCGACCTCAGCTCCGAGATGGTCATCTTCCCACAATGGGTACATGACTCATCCACGAACGCTGCCTGTGCGTGTTGTAAGCCCAGACACACAAGACAGCGTTCGTGACCATCCCGCGATCCCAGGTAACGACCGCATCCAGAAACACACAGATAGAATGTCATCTTTAAAAAGACGCAAACTATCTGTGTAAGCTCTTTTAGGAACTGCTCTCGCTGACACTGAGGCACACAGGGGGACAGATACAGACGATCACGGCCGGGAATGTGCACCCGTACGTGCGCTGATCAGCTCTCGTGCTCAGTCTTACCAGCTGTGAAAACAGCTTTTGGGTTTCTTCACCGGAGAGAAAGAAATCTGTCCACGCTGTCGCGCCGTAACACCCGTATCAGAGAGAGAGTTTCGCTTGCAAGAAGTCACTCTAAGCAGAGGCATCGAAGTTTAGGCTCCGAAGCAAAAAGCTGAAGTGCAATCATAACAGCTGCTGTTAAATACCCGCGCTAACGAGGACGCGCAGCTGATGCAAATGATTGCATGCCAATGTGCATTGGCTTGTTTTAGATTCACTCGAAGTAAATTGGCTCTCTGGCGAGATTCCTATTGGTCAGTCTGACCTACGTTGTAGTGACTGACCGATAGGGAACTTAAATATTCTACACACTTCATTAGCTTGTGTTGCATGAAGATTACTTTTTGATGAATTGTGAATTGATGAATTGGGTTTTCCAAATGTAAAAATGTAAATGCAAATTTCAAATTGCAGATGACTTGTAATAATCTTTGTGTCCTAGAAACCCCAATGCTACATATATGTTCCTCTGGCATAATCATAATGCAGCACACAGATATCATTGGTGCTTCAGCCTACTGTTAAATCACAAAAGAGAGAAATACTTTTCAAGAATGTTATCCGAATCATAAATGCTTCTGTTTGAGGTCAGTTTGACCTTGGTAAAAAAATAGACAAATAAAAGATTGTCAGCATGTAAAAATTCATTAATGTTCTACACCTGGTGTCTCAAAAGTAATGACGCATTTTTCATAGTCAAAATAATCTCTTGACAAGATAAAAACAAACCATGAAATACCAACCTGTTTATATTACAAAGACTTTTATAACAGAACATGAAGGTTGAACAGACAACAAAACAACTTGATCAATGGAAACATGTTCCCACACAATGAACAATGTCTTGGAACAATGCATTTGATGTTGAATCATTGAGGCCCTTTTTCTCTCTTCCGCCTGGCGTGCGTTTGTTTCCTCATGAGCGTATGCAAACAGCCATGCTCAGCAAAATGCAAGTTAAATGCAGTCTGATCAATACTAATGAAGTCTGATCAGTGAACACCCTGCAGCTAACACATCACAGACAAAGCCTCTAAATTGCTTATTTGTGTTTTCTAGTCTACGCTATATTCAATAACAAGATCCATGTTGACATAACATGATTGTGAATGCGCTGCAATAATTATTCAAAGAGGATGGTTTCCCTGCAGCTTCTTTTTCATTTAAGGACTTCTTACCCAGGTCAGAAGTTAACCAAGGCTCATGGATAAAAGGCCTGCAAAAAATGATACTGGAAGTTACAACGGCAATGACAATGGCAGTTGTTTAAAAGGTTTTGGACAAAAATGTGACCAGACAAATCACATTCACATTTCAGGATTTGATGTTGATCCTGTATGGAAAAAGTTTGTGATTCTTATATGTTCCAACAGAATATTGTAAGGGACATATATGATGCAAAATCCACATATATAAATTGCATAATATTCATGTAGTTTTAATATTATATGTCATATACTGTATGTCCTACATACACCTAAAGCCATATAGATTTTCCTGAAGTAAAAATATTGGAAAATAATGCTAATTTAATATTCATGTCCAGCATATCTCACTCACGTACAGTTCACTTTCAAAAAATGTTTTGCTGATCATTTACTCACCCCGATGTCATCCAAGATATCCATGTCTTTCTTTCTTTAGTTGAAAATAAATTAAGGTTTTTGAGGAAAGGATTGTTCAACACAGAATGGATTTTTTTTTTTTTTTTTTTTTTTAGAAAATGACCGATCGAAACGAACACCTAGCGTAAGAGCAACTCCACAAACTGCAGACCAACAATTCACGTGAAATTGTCACTTTATTTCCTTTTTTGGAGGACCAATTTTCTTAGAATGGGTAACTAATTTTTTCAGATTAAATATTTATGCAAAATGTACTTATCAGATTAACTTTTGGTTGATAATTGGTTATGCTTTCATGTTTAAATGTATTGATTTAGCTATTTGTGTTTGCTAGGAGCATTTCTATGATGCACTGAGTTAAAATGGAATCAATAACCCCCCCAAAAGTGCAATTTTGTGTGTTCAGTTGTTGAGGATGCAGCAGAATCTGTCATACTTTTTCTGGTTAAGTGCATCACTGAGATCCATACGTATAAATCTGCTTTTAAAATGCTAAAGGTGTGATATATTTCCAGTTATTATGCTCTTCTCCTTTCTTTGATGAATTACTGCTGCCATGATCAGCAAAAAAAAACTGTTTTGGTTGAACTGGATTGCAGGTGCAGAATGGTCATGACCCCAACACGCTTCTCTGTATAAAAGACAATTAAATATCTCAGTACTTCATTAGAACTGAACGCAATTGTGCATGTTAGATAAATTATCTGGAAGACTTATCTGTTCTATCTTCCCAGCATCATTTAGTTAAAATATCAATTCTACTGTACATTGTATTCTTTTTTTCTGCAGCCCATTAATTTCTGGTACAACATTGTTCACTGAGCAGGTTCAATACATTCATGTGCAGCATGTAAAATAACTTAAAGGGAAAGCCAAATGATGCAAATATAGGCTCTGTTTGTATATTTAATAACAAATACATAACCTTATCGATTGAGAAAGGAAGAGAAGCACTGAGAGAGAAAATTGAATTCTGGAAGAAGAAAAAAAAAGAGATTACTGGTGATGAATCTTCTTGTGAGGCTGAATGTGTGTGTTTTGAATCTACAGCGGCAGCAAGGATACAACCAGCAAGAGAGCACTTATCATACGGTACAATAGAGCTGCTATTTCCTTAAAGATATCAGACGGAGACTGGGCAGAATTTAATTACTGTGAGACTGTTGCGTTTCAAGGAGTTTTTTTCCCCTCACAGCTGAAAATGAGATTAGAGCTAACGCCTCAGTCATATGAGAGAATGGTGATTAATTTCTCGAAGGAATTTGCCTCTAAATCAGTAAACTTTCTCTATTAGCAATTTAGATCAGACCTGCATTTTGCAGCAGTGAATATTCACCTGACAAGCATCATCACACTTTATTAACAGCTCAGTCAGTGCTGCATTTCGGGGCCCTCATTTCCAACTGACACACGCACGCATCGTAGACTGACAACTGTTATGAATCCATTGACAAATCCACAATGTGTTTTTGCCACCGCATACAGTGCAAACAGGCGGACCACTCCTGTTTCACTCCACTGTAATACATAATAATGTCTTCCAATCTCTCCTCCACGGCTAAAAATATAGAAGTATTTTTACAGCTATTTGTTTTTCTTTCCTTGAAAGAACTCTTTCGTCGTTTTATTAGTCAATTCAAACCTGTATGAATTTCTTTCTACCATCTTCCGCTCTCTTCTATACAATGAGAGTCAATGGCGATCAGGAGTTTATTACTGTAGCTTCAAAAAGGCATTGAAAAATATGTCTATTTGACTTGTGTGTGCACTATATTAAAAGTCGCCTCAAGACAAAGGATAGCTTAACGGATCAGTATTTTAATATACTGTATATCCACAAAGAATTGTGACTTGAAAATCCGTTAACATTCACTTTCAAAATGTGTAAAAGAGTATCTCTTTTTCCACAAAATATAGACATGTGTTTGGAACAACATGCAAATGAATAAATGTTCTCCTTTTAATACATATTCATTTACATATCAATAGCTATTCAGTTTTCAGCAGGTTGGCCCACTCTGATGGACAATGATAGCCTACATGAAAAGCAGCTAATAATAACCGAGTTTATTTACAGAAAATGCTTGCTTAATTGGGTCAGAGAGAGGACGAATATGCTTATGTAAAACTGAAGAGCTTTGACTAACAATAAAAAAAAAAGATAAACACCTAGGGAATACATTCGAATTTAGTGCAAGTCTCACGACAACATCAGCTTTAACCAACAACTGAAATTATTTACCATTCATCCCTATGTTCTTTTGTGATATTGCAATAAAAAGTACTAATATGAATTCCACCTCAAACTCGATTGCATTGCTTATTAGCTATGGTGAATACAAAGGCCCTGTGTATAAGCAGTGAAAACCTTATATTACACTTTTCTCGTCACATCAGAAATCTGCACTGTTGAATCAGCGTTTTGAGTCTCAGCTGCAACGGTGGCAGGACTTACGGGCCGTGAGGGGGAAGCGCCCAGGATGACAAAAGCAAAAATCTAGATTAATGACAGGAATCAAGCTGTGGTGTCATCCGCGAGAGGGCACATCAATCTCAAATCAGATTACTCAAGATTAATGACGGCAAAGAAAAACATCTTGATAATGAACTTTATAATGATGGATGGTGCCCCGAGTTAATGTTAGAAAGCCTGAAGTGCAGTTCCCTGGCCCAGGCACAGAGATAGGCTAATCAAAGTGGAAGAGATGTTCAGAAATTGCATCATATTCAAAGATCGTCATACTTCTAAGTCTGAAAGCAAGTGTGTGACTCACTGTCTCCAGGGACACTGATCAAAGCCATGAAAGTCAACTGATACACTGTAGTTCAGTTCAGAGGAGTAGGACTAGCTCTTATGATGCATAATCACTGACAGTCAGTCAGTTTAGTGCTCTGCATTGTCAGCATGGCTGTGTATTTGACATTTGACATGAATTTTAGGCTCAGATATTTTCTTTTACGTTGAATGTGCAGGCTTTTGCTGTCAGCCACTTCCAGTTATTCTTGCTGTGCAAAAGCAGTCCGTTATGCCGCTTGATATTGCAACCTAATTATTGTAATCATAAGCACTGGTTTGTAGTGAATAGTTCTACAGTTCAATGCACTTTGTTATTCTTCTAGTTTGTATAGCAGCTAATGAATCGGAAGTCTCATACATTCGCAAGAAATACAAACACAAAACGATTTTACTGGGAAATGACTGGGAAAAAGTGTCCCAATCAACCTAAATCAATCTATAGGGTAGGGTTATGAATATGGTTTGGTTTAGGGTTAGTTGCTTGTAATTATGCATAATTTACTGTTATTGCTACAGTAAGTACATGTAACATATGTAAAGAGACAGTAAAATAAAGTGTTACCGATTTTTTTTACGCATAAACTCACATTTTGAGCATTGTCATTGAGCAAGACATTGTGACAATCATCACAAGTCATTTTCTCAAGTAAAAATATCTTGATTTATGTTTAGATATTTGTATTGAAAAAAAAAATGAAAAAAAACTAACTAAAAAAATAAATTTTGCAGTGTTTTAACTCTAGTAGCGGTTTTAGACTAAAAATGTATTCGGGTAGTGTTCTTAAAGACAGTATTCAAGCCACTACTTGTTGGTATGTGAACAGGACATTTCAAGACTCTGTGTTCACACTTGACAGATGTTGTTCGATTAAAGCAAACTCTGGTGCGATTACTCTGTTAGTGCTGTTCATTTAAATAACTGTGAATGCTTCTATCCGAACCCTGGTGTGCACCAAACAAGTGAGAACACTGAAAAGATGGGTTTCGACCCGCTTCCAAATAATGGAATATGACTGAAATATGAACGCGACACCGACCAAAGACATCTAAATGAAGTCACGATGCGACCCAAAAGTCTGAATGCTTAAGCATACCAGGTTTTTCTCATCATAGGAGATACTTTGCCCATCAAAGTTCTTTACAGGCATTGGAAACACCAACTCCTTGCAGCAGATTTTCATTTGTGTGCAACAGAGGAACATGGAGCTGTTTTGACCCCTTTACACATTTTATAAGCTCTTTATGAGTTCTCAGCTGGCCAAAAATGCCATCATATGGAAGCACATACAACGAGTGTATTTAGCCAAGCACACAGGATTGTTTTGGATGTTCTGTAAGTCCTGTCACAATATATAGCCTTTTTTTTTTGTATCTTTCGATTCTGTCTTTAAAATGACAAAATGAACGCTAAGCGAACCATGATCAAATTTTGGATTAATCATTTTTGGTCTGTACAATTTATAAAGACTTAAACTTTTTCTGAATTTGGAACCGCATATTAACATACTACTTTTAATATTTCTGCCTTGTAAAAGTATAGTAAAAGTATTATGAATAGAATTCAGAATTCAGTATTTATCAACTATTTTATTGACAAGATTTCACTCAAATTAATGATTCATTCACAAACATCTTTCATGAATGGATCAAGGAAAGCTGGGTTCTCAGATTATTAGTGAATCACTCATAATGGTGCTGTCAACATTCATTGTAACTAGAAATAAAGTGATAATTAGTTTCTGCAAAAAATGCGTTAAGAGTGAGTAAATGAAAGAGAAAAAAATTAATTAATCAAAAGAATTTGAAAATAAATTGATGATAGTATGTCTATAGCATGTTTACTATTAATATTAATCATAATTGTGGCAATGTGAGTAAATTCAGCAATGAGCTGCCACAGAAAAATAATTTTCATTTGTTTAGTTTTTTTCATATTTCCGATATTTCAATTTTAGCACCTGCTGAGAGTAGGTGTAGTTATTCTTGCTATCAGAATCATAACCACTGGCTGTATTTCTCTGGTGACTGATAGTGCTAATGCAATATGGCATAATGTATTTCATGTCTAGGGGGAAAAGGTCAGAGAAATGATATTAGTACGTCTTAAATTACATAAAGTGATCTTTTCTACCCCTTTTAACTGTATTTGCCTCTAGGGGTGTTCAAATGAAGAATAGCAGGCAGATGTTTCTTGAGTTTCTGCGATAGCAAGAGGTCCATCTCATTTAACGTCCCTGCATTCTGTTTCCATCAACCTTTTCCCAAAGCGGAATAAGGGTCAGAGATACATGTTAAATTCCATATTTAATTTATAAATAGGCAAGATAATAAATAGCTTTTTGATATTTTCAATTTCCAAGCCAGCCAAAGTTGTTATTTCCATTTACACTTTGCTTTTGTCTCATGCAAAAAATGTCCTCTTTTTACTTTTTTCATAGTGCCCAAGTGCATTTGGCGCATCATGCATTAAAGTCTAGTTCCCTTTCAGGCGGTCACGTTCGACGTTACGTCGATGTGCCGACGTAATTGAGATCACCTTAAGAGACCAATTTACTTTGAGAGTATTAAAACGAGCCAATTGGCATGCGATAATTGCATCAGCTGCTCTAATACTGTAAAAAGCAGCAGCTGCGTCGCATATTTGTCTTTCGCTTCGTAGCCGAGCAGTTCTACTGTTCCTGCTCTACAATCTTCTGATAGTGTTAAACTTCAAAAGAAGGAAACGAGTCTGCTTCTTCAGGAGAACGCCTCTTCAAAGCTGGTGTTGGCGTTAAACCGCATACAGCGCTGGCCGCGATCTCACAGAGAGCCCGCAAAACAGCTGTTTTCAAAGAGGCTCGCACGACCGTCCTGTTTGTGTAGCCGTGGCCATCCCTGGGTGCTTTAGCACCAGAGAGAGCAGTTTTTTTCCCCTGAGAGAGCAGACATGGCTTGATGCTGCGTCTTTTTCAAGACGTCATTCAAACCATGTGTTTCTGGATGCGGCCGTTTCCTATCCTCATATCACGATCACTGTTTCACATGCCTGGGCTTAAGCGTGCAGACACTGCGCTCGTGGGTGGTTTATTTTCTCTCTTGAGAGCATGACCACGTCGGCACGTTGTTCATCTTGCCTTTCTTATTAAGGTTTAAGCCATCAGTGTGCCGTCGAGCTGCCGGCTGACAGCATGGGTTGTCACGGCAACCCAGCACACGTCATTCGGCGCTCTAGATGCGCGGTCAAGACTCAAGTGCTCAAACGAGGTGGAGTCCTCTCGCCTATGCCCCGATCTAGTTCTTCTTCTGGTGCGTCTTATGAGAACATGACCACGTCAGCATGTTGTTCGTTTTGCCTTTCTGCCTCCCTCTCTCACTACCCTCAACGGTGGGGTGGCAGTGCTACTGCAGACAGCCTCTTCCCTGCATGTGATGGCCACCCTGCAAAAAAAAAAGAAAAAAAAAAACTGTGGAAGGCCAAACATTCATAATGCATGAGGGTAGAGTCGGGGTTGAGCTGGGCGTGGTGACTGACCACGTTTAAAGTCACAGCACTGGGCCCCCGGCCAGATGATGTCCACCCTAGTGGTCCAGAAGCGCCCCATGGCTAAACCTTCCAGAGGTGGGAGACATTGCCAAAGTTCACTGTCTCGATGCTCCCATCAAACAAGGTGGCCTTTCGGCGACACTGTTGGAGACTGTGCCCAGCGGTTCTCCGCAGTTCAGAAGCAGGCTGAGGTAACCAAAAGCTTGCCCCGATGTGCTCTCTGAGTCATTGGTGAGCCCAGCTTCTCTATCTCTGGGTCCCAAGAGAGCAAGGTTGGAGGTATGCGACGCTATGCCTTGCCACCCTCAGCCCCATCTTGCTTCGCTAGTAGCAGCCTGACGCGCTCGAGGACGTCTCACTCATCCCCTGCCGATCGGTGGAGTCAGGTTACTGTTGCACCGCACACTCAGACCGCTCTTCAGGCTGCTATGCTGTCCGAGTTGGATCCCTGCATTCTGCTGTGCTGCCCCACTGCGGGTACGTCTGTGGTGCCGTTGGTCCCGCTTGCACGGTTCCTGGGAGCCTGGCTAGCACTTCCCAGCCCGTCTCGCTGGCTCATCCTTACCATCAGACTCGGCAATGCGATTCAGTTCGCCCGGCGTCCCCCAGCCTTCAGCGGCATTCAGTTCACCCATGTTCTGGCGGACAATGCCCCTGTGCTTCGGGCAGAGATTGCAGTCCTACTGGTGAAGGACGCGATCAAGCCGGTCCCTCCAGTCGATGTGAAGTCCGGCTTCTACAGCTCGTACTTCATTGTAACCAACTAAGGCAGTGGATTACGGGCAATCTTGGCCTGTGTGTTTTGAATCGCTCCCTCCACAGGCTGTCGTTAATGCAGATGTTAATGCAGAAACACATTTTCAAGTGCATCCGTTCCCAAGATTGATTTGCAGCGATCAACCTGAAGGACGCGTTCTTCATGTCTCGATTCTCCCTCGACACAGACCGTTTCTGCGCTTGCGTTCAAGGGACAGGCATATCAGAACAAGGTCTTACCCTTCGGGCTGGCCCTGTCGCCCCGTGTCTTCACGAAAGTCGCGGACGCAGCCATTGCTCCCATGAGAGAGCATGGTGTTCGTATCATCAACTGCCTCGACGACTGGCTTATCCTGGCCCAGTTGACAGAGCAGTTGTGCGAACACAGGGATATGGTGCTTAGAACCTCAGCCGCTTAGGGCTTCGGGTCAACTAGGAAAAGAGCAAACTCACCCCCGGGCAGAGTATATCTTTTATTGGTATGGAGCTGGACTCGATCAACACGACAGGGCGCCTCACGGAGGCCCGCGTCCAGTCATTGTTGAACTGTGTGAGCTCACTAAGACGTAGGACGGTGGCAACATTGAAACTATTTCAGAGGCTTCTGTGGCATATGGCATCTGCAGCCACGGTGACGCGGCTCGGATTGCTTCATATTGGGCCGCTTCAACACTGGCTCCACAGTCGAGTCCCGAGATGGGCGTGGCAGCGTGGCTCGTGCCGGGTTCCTATCACCCCGCACTGTCGCCAAACTCTCAGCCCATGGTCGGACCCTTCGTTCCTGCGGCCAGGTGTTCCCCTAAAATAAGTGTCCAGGTATGTTGTGGTCTTCATGCCGCTGGGGGGCCACGTACAACGGGTATGGGACGTGGAGGTTCTAAGTGACCTATGTGATAGATTTTTAAACTGTATATTAAACTAACCAGGTTTCTAACATCTAACCTTATTTAACATGCTAACACTTTGAAACACCATGAAGTAATGAAGAAAACAGAGTTTACTGCGCTAAAACAGAGTTTACTCTTTCCTAGTAACAGAAGAGTTTGCATATGAAGAACCAATCAAATTGTAGGGAAAGTATGTAATGTATTATGTCATTTTGCCATCCCCTATTCTATAAAAACTGTTGTATTCATGTTTACTGGTGGAATTCTCAATGGAATTTGACTGAGATCCTCCAGCCTTGCTTCTTCTTGGGGGAAGTTCTCTGAGGTAATGTTGAGGACTCTCTTGGCCATGATTAAAGCAATTAGAGGACATTTGCATAAGTCTGTCTGTCATTACTGCTGCGCAGCAGGTTAGTTTAGGGAAGCAGGTGAGTTAGTTTAAAGAAATAGGCTATATATAGGGAATGTCGATTGAAGACAATTCTGGAAACGTCGATGTGGAGATGACCAAGGTAGACTATATATAGGGAATGTCGATTGAAGACAACCCAGGGAACGTCGATGAGGTGACGACCCAGGTAGACTTAGGTACAGTTAGGTTTAGGGAAAAATCTGCCACACCTACCCCAAGTGGTGGTGCACACCATCACTTCCGCTAGAGCCCCCTCTATGAGGCACCTTTATGCGTTGAAGTGGAACCTGTTCGTTAAGTGGTGTTCCTCTCACCAGGAGAACCCCCGAACTTACTCGATCAGGGCAGTGCTTTGCTTCCTGCAAGCTGGGTGAGCGAAGGCTGTCTCCCTCCACCCTCAAAGTGTATGTTGTCACTATCGCCAAACATCATGATGCAGTTAAGGAAAATCGCGGGGAAAGCATGACCCGATCGTCAGGTTCCTGAGGGGGGCAAGGAGTCTAAATCTGCCTCGCCCGCTCTTTATACCCTCTTGGCCTTGTCTCTGGTCCTTCGGCACTTCAGAGACCTCCCTTCTGTCTTGGGGAACAGTACTCCTGATTGCATTGGCCTCCATCAAGAGGGTAGGGGACCTGCATGCATTTTCGGGCGACGAATCGTGCCTAGAATTCGGCCCGGCTAACTCTCAAGTGATCCTAAGACCCCGGCCCGGATACGTGCCCAAGGTTCCAACCACTCTGTTCCGGGACCAGGTGGTGAACCTGCAAGCACTGTCTTCGGAGGCAGACCCAGCCCTGGCTTTTCTTTGTCTCGTCCGCACTCTGCGCCTATGCGTGGACAGAACGCAAAGCCTCAGGACCTCAGACCAGCTCTTTGTCTGTTACGGAGGCCAGCAGAAGGGAAAGGCTGTCTCCAAGCAGAGGATGGCCTACTGGATAGTGGATGCCATTGCCTTGGCTTACATAGCACAAGACGTGCCCTGCCCGCTCGGGTTGAGAGCCCACTCCACTAGGAGTGTCGCTTCTTCCTGGGCGCTGTCACACGGCGCCTCGCTGACAGATATCTGTAGAGTTGCGGCCTGGGCGACACCTAACACATTCGCTAGGTTTTATAGCCTACGTGTTGAGCCGGTTTCTTCCCGTGTGCAAAGGGAAGGTCTCGGTTACGTATGTAACCCTCGTTCCCTGAAGGAGGGAACGGGAGACGTTACGTCTCGTCACCACGGTTGCTGACCATCGCTGTACGGCCGAACACGTCTCGGCTCCGAAGCGTAAAACAAATATGCGATGTACCTGCTGCTCGTTATCTCCTGAGCAGCTGATGCAATTATTACATGCCAATGTGTATTGGCTCGTTTTAATACTCTCGAAATAGATTGGTCTATCAAGGTGATCCCAATTACGTTGGCACGTCAACATAACGTCTCCCGTTCCCTCCTTCAGGGAACGAGGGTTACATACGCAACCGAGACGTTTTGTGATCATTGTTAAAAACTGACATGTATTTATTTTACTGCATTTGTATGCTATAGAATTTGGTTTATGTCCCTGCTTAAAAACCGTATGCACGTATCATATGGTGAAAACTGACAAACAATTACATCTTTCTATCATGCTGGCTAATCAGCTAATGACAGGCGCATTAACTGTGAGGATGGCTGGCTTGTTACTAACAGACAGCTCATGCTGAGCTATGGTTAATTGAAGAAGGCTAGTAAAAATAGAAAAAATTAACCATTGCAATTATGATATACCATATTGCTGACACACTGAGCTCATGACAGCCGCTAATGGGGAATGATTCCTGCTGTTTTAATGCCAGGCCATTTCTAAAAAGATCTGTAACACCTCTTATAAATAAAGGTAAGTGGTATGTTTGTGCAGTACCTTGCATATATCAACACCCTTTTTTCCTGTATGGGAGTTCTTGAATTGAGTAGTCTTGAATTGAATAGTTCTTCAGAAAAAAATAAAAGTAATTTTTTTTTTTTTTTTCTCAAGTCAGGGTATATCATGCTTTTTTGAAGAACCAGTGTGCATAGGTTTTCTGAAAAAGCAGATAATAAAAATTTGTTTACTTTGAAAAGATTATTATATGACATGCCTGTAGGCCTATAGTTCAGGCATTAAACTCTATAGAGGGTGCAGGCTGACAGATCCTTTACACGTCTTCATATGAAGTCTTCATAAAGTATGTGTTATTTAATATATTATCTCAAATAGTTGTTTTCAATGAGGTGACTCATTCCATGTAAATGTTTTTGTTATGCTACTGATATGATTGGAGTCATCATCTTTTCATGTGTATTTTTTTTAATGATGAGAAAATTACTGTGTGTACCTTTTAACATAATTTTGGTTTTAAAATGCCAGTAATAAAATAATTTTAATATATTTTAACGAAATAAGGTTTTTGTATTGAATAGCAGTCATTGTTTAATAGTTACTTTACCATTAAATTTATTCAGTGCCATTTATGCCCCCTCTTAAAACTGCGTATGAACTTGTAACACAGAATGCTAACATCTCTCTCACCGATGTGTTTATACAGACAAAAACAAAGGCCAAAACAGACGTGAGTGCACTTTGTCGAGAAATGTTCTTGTGCTTTATAAAGAATGCTTGTTAAGAACCTACTCTGCCCTTTCACGGTTTCACTCTTGAATTTCCTCACGTTTCGTGCATAGATTTTCTGTCGTAGAGAGCTATGGGAGCCAGAAAAGTTGTGTTTGAAACGGCGTTCCTCTCTGCTTTGCCTCTCCCTGGCAGAATCAATCACAACTCGGTGTGTGCATCAGTTATGTTTCATAGATTTGCCAATAGTTTTGCCAGCTCCTCAGGAGGAGCGAGGGAAAGTGCAGAAACCTGCCAGCTGTCTTTAAACTGTTAGCTGTCGTTTGCATTGGTGGCAGTACCACCAGGAGACTGATACATCTGATTCACGCAGGTGGCATTTATATTAATAAGAACAGATTTTTTGAGAAAAAAAATATGTGTTTGGGAGATTCATTATCCATTATCTGAGGAGAATGATGTACACAGGGGATACACAGGGGATAAACAAGGTGTTGTACAGTGTTAATTCTTTTACAACATTATGACATAAAAAATGAGGCAATCAAACATAGTGTATGAGGCAGGTTGGTTTCGTAAAGGAGATGTTGTAGTACCTCTCATCCTGCAGCACCAAAATATCGCTCTTATATTCTCATCTCAGTTTGAAGGGTTCCTTCATTGTCTTTCATATTAACCCTTAACACTTATTCTTTTAAAAATTGAGAAATACACATTTTCCACATACAAACCGAAATTAGAACAACATTTACAACAATTATTACTGTGGTGGACATTTCAGTTACATTTTCAGTTACATAGCAGTTTCAGTTTCATAATAAGTTGAGTTGTCACCTTTATTTTTATAGTGCTTTATTCAATACAGATAGTTTCAAAGCAGCTATGAACAGGAAAATAATGATTCAATGATGCAAAAATAGTTTAATTCAGCTGTAAAGCAGCTCTAAAAAGAAAAACAAAGTGTCATTGTGCAGCTGAAGTCAATTTAGTGTTGACCGTCTCCATTATAAACACCATCAATTATTAAATTAACCAAATTAAACAGTGATGTCATCGTACAGCTCTCGTACGTATTCTCATCAAATAGTGTCAGTACAGTCAGATCGATAATATTGTTGAATTTTAAGTGTCCTCAACTAAGCAAGCCAGAGGCGACAGTGGCAAGGAACCCAAACTCCATCAGGTGACAGAATGGAGGAAAAAACTTTTGGGAGACACCAGACTCAGTCTGTGGACAGTTCTCCTCTGGCTAAAGAAAAAAACACGATGCGATTATGATTCAGGCTGCATCAAAAGTCAGAAGTTGGATTGTGGATTGGTGTCATTTAAAATATTTAATTCTGTTCCTTCTGCTTGAAGTTCAGATTTATCACTCCAGTATGGAGACGAAGCTGGCCATAGGGTCTGTGTGGAGGACATGTCTGTGTCACGGTCACCGGCTAGTCACCACCTCCTCACTACATTTCCCATCATCCTCCCTTACCCTCACCTGCATGCACTTCACAATCACAGAGATCGCTGTCACCTGTCACCAATCTTCACTGATCATCATCCAGCACTATATAACTCTTCCCACTGCAGGTCACCATGGTCTGGTCTTGTCGTTCCCTCAAAGAACACTTACCTGACTCGATACCTAGCGTGTGATACCTAGCGTGTGATACCTAGCGTGTGATACCTAGCGTGTGATACCTAGCGTGTGATACCTAGCGTGTGATACCTAGCGTGTGATACCTAGCGTGTGATACCTAGCGTGTGATACCTAGCGTGTGATACCTAGCGTGTGATACCTAGCGTGTGATACCTAGCGTGTGATACCTAGCGTGTGATACCTAGCGTGTGATACCTAGCGTGTGATACCTAGCGTGTGATACCTAGCGTGTGATACCTAGCGTGTGATACCTAGCGTGTGATACCTAGCGTGTGATACCTAGCGTGTGATACCTAGCGTGTGATACCTAGCGTGTGATACCTAGCGTGTGATACCTAGCGTGTGATACCTAGCGTGTGATACCTAGCGTGTGATACCTAGCGTGTGATACCTAGCGTGTGATACCTAGCGTGTGATACCTAGCGTGTGATACCTAGCGTGTGATACCTAGCGTGTGATACCTAGCGTGTGATACCTAGCGTGAGATACCTAGCGTGAGATACCTAGCGTGCGATACCTAGCGTGCGTGTGATACCTAGCGTGCGATACCTAGCGTGCGTGTGATACCTAGCGTGCGTGTGATACCTAGCGTGCGTGTGATACCTACCTAGCGTGTGATACCTACGTAGCGTGTGATACCTACGTAGCGTGTGATACCTACCTAGCGTGTGATACCTAGCGTGTGATACCTAGCGTGTGTGTGATACCTACCTAGCGTGTGATACCTACCTAGCGTGTGATACCTACCTAGCGTGTGATACCTAGCGTGTGTGTGATACCTACCTAGCGTGTGATACCTACCTAGCGTGTGATACCTACCTAGCGTGTGATACCTACCTAGCGTGTGATACCTACCTAGCGTGTGATACCTACCTAGCGTGTGATACCTAGCGTGTGATACCTAGCGTGTGTGTGATACCTACCTAGCGTGTGATACCTACCTAGCGTGTGATACCTACCTAGCGTGTGATACCTACCTAGCGTGTGATACCTACCTAGCGTGTGATACCTAGCGTGTGTGTGATACCTACCTAGCGTGTGATACCTACCTAGCGTGTGATACCTACCTAGCGTGTGATACCTACCTAGCGTGTGATACCTACCTAGCGTGTGATACCTACCTAGCGTGTGATACCTACCTAGCGTGTGATACCTACCTAGCGTGTGATACCTAGCAGTACGGTTTGTCTTCAATCATCTGCCTCGATCTGCATTTCAGAACCTGCAACAGATAAGACCATTACTCATCCAGATACCCATCCTGAACGCTATATTCATCAGTTACGCACATGCTTCCATAGTTGATCACATACTTCGCCAAATAAACCTGTTGATTACTTTACCTGTGTGAATCCTTCTGTTTCATGACAGTCTGGTTCTCATGGTCTTTGCTGAGGATTTGTGCTGATTACTGTTGTGTCGACGAGGCCTTCACAGGGGATTGTTTAGTAGAAACTGTCTCTGCTGACATTCAACTGTGTTGTGGTGTCTAGGTGCAGGTCCACCATAGATACGACCTGTATCCGGCTGACTACGGTAATCTCGGGATAAGGATGTAACAGACAGACCAATATTAGCGTAGATGTCATTATTCTTACGATGTAACAAGTACATCGGATGTTGTGGAAAGTGTCCCTGGTTCCGGTTGACCTAATTTATGCAGCCTAACAATCATTTACCTGATTTGAATTCTAGAAATCTGATCTCTCTTTAACCTGGCATACACACAACATGTGTTTTTAGTCTAGATTTAAACTGACATATGCCCGGTTTCACAGACAAGGCTTAAACTAGTCCCAGACCAAAATGCATTTTAACTGAGTGCAACTTGCACTGACAACTTAAAATATGTCAGTGCCATTTCAGTTCTGTCTCAAGATCTTTTTAAGGCATATTTTAAAAAAGCTACTTGAACTAAGGCCTAATTCTAGGGCTTAATCTGAGCACTGTTTGGGGAACCAGGCCATTGTCTGTCAATTTCACATTTTTTCAATAAAAAAAAAAAAGTTATTGCTTTTCTTTTACACATCTTACTCACTTTCCTCTACTGCTTTTTCCTTCACTCCTTTATTCATTTATTGAACTTTACTGTTTGAGCACAGTTAATTTGTTTGGGGAATTATGGCTCTCGCACTATTGTTAAACGCAACACTCCTTTTCTTGATTTGTATGTCCTGTGAGTTTAATTAGCTGTTTTGCATGACAACACCAATTCAAACTATCACCTCGCATCAACGACAAATCATTTTTTGTAATCGGAAAACAGTGCGGGATGCTAGCCAAGGGAGTAAAAAATGGCATAGAAACTCATTTCAAATTGCTATGCGTCATTTTGTTAATGACAACGCCTCTCTCTTCCCAACTGAAACTATCATTACAGGGGGGAATTCATATTTCATTCATCTGACAACTCAATTGACAGCTCATCTGGAGAGATTTGAAAGAAAACTCAGGCATATTGCTTCCGTAGCATGCACCGGCACACCGGCATAGAGGAACATTTGGAGGTTTGTGAGTGATACGGACA
The DNA here is from genome assembly GCA_030578255.1 of Tiaroga cobitis. Lineage (NCBI taxonomy): Eukaryota > Metazoa > Chordata > Actinopteri > Cypriniformes > Leuciscidae > Tiaroga > Tiaroga cobitis. The sequence goes on from CM060601.1 coordinate 1,932,125, forward strand.
CGTTGAGAAAGCCTGGGACCATGGTGTGACGGATATATGTGAAGGCAGCGTAGAGGGCTGAGCGTGTTTAAGGTAGCGAGTGTGGAGGCTTAGCCAGCATGCAGGGCCAATGACACAGTTATCATGAAGATGAATGCTGGCCTGCACCTTAGTTCCAAGGTAGGCTTCTCCTTAGAGAAGCGTGAAAACTATAGATCTGGATGCAGCACGCAAGAGCACGCAGGATCATGCGCTTGCATACAAAGCAGATTTGCTGGATAATGCTCTCAAAATCAGTGAAAATTATATTCTTCCTTTAGTTTTAGCTGGTTATTTAGCTACATTTCTACACTGTAAATGCCTGAATAAGCACACTAGAATTACATTATGTTCCTGATGAAGAGGTGCTACACAAAAGCACATATTGCCTGGTAATGGGAGGTAAGGTTAGCAGGTGTCTTGCTGCGCTGAGTGAAGCAAAAGTGATTTGTACAGGTTGCTGCTTTGTGCTGACCACCCACCAAGGTCCAGTCCCAATCAAACCCTCAGCATACCAGGCTCCTTATTGACTTCATTGAATTGATCTAGAACGTCAGTCTCACCAGTAGGTCAGCATTTAAATTAACGCTAAGATACTTTTTTTTTTATTTGCTGGTCCAGCTGTTTCAATCAAGTAAAATAATCCTCTGTTGAAACTAGGACTATTAGGTCTATGCAAGTATTAGAAAGAACAAAAGGTGATGGTCCCTTTTGAGCATACTGTTGACTATAAGTAACTTTTCAACTATATATGTCAACTAACTCACATTAGAGTATTAGTAGACTGTCTGCTTAATATCTGCTAACTCATCATTGTGATGTTCCCCCAACAGACATTCTACTGACTATAAGTAGGCTAACTTTACAAATACATGTCAAGATATTCTAACCCTAACCCTACCAGTCGACTTATACTCTACTAATACTCTAATGAGAGTTAGTAAACATGTAGGTGCAAGTTTATAGTCAACAGAATGTGTTAAAGGGACCATCAAAATAAAGTGAAATTTGCTGCACAAGTATAATTTCTAACTATAATCAATGTTGAAAACAGTTGTGCTGCTCAATATTTTATGGGAACCGTGAAAATAACTATCACTTCTTGACCCCACTGTTGACTTCAAATGTTTGAATGGTTTGTTTGTTCCTTGGCAATAAACAAATACATTTAATAATAATAATAATAATAATAATAATAATAATAAACGTTCAAAATAATTCAATAATTCAATTATTAAATTATGACAATTTCCGCTTCTCTGCAGAAAAAGATCAATGCCAACTTCTTCATCGCAACTTTGGCCCCACCCACTGGCGTGTTAGTGAGATGACGAGGAGAGAAGAGAGATACAGGATCACCGGACTACAAATAACATTACCTTCCAAAGTATCCTAATGCTAGGAATGTGGTTATTTATTTTCAACAATGTGAATGTCTCAGTTGAGAATTATTTATTTGTATTCAGTACATTTCACTGTGGATTATTTGGTAACACAGTCGCAAGTTCGGTGCAGGCTTTGCAAACAGACTTTTACGACATGGCATTGACAGTAATGCACCAACATGTAAGTAACTGTGTTCATTTTAATGCCTGATCTGTGATCAGTGATTTCTGATATATAATGATTCATGTACAGTCAGATGTTCTATGTCTATGTGTCAGTAAATCAAACCAGTGACTAAATGGTCAACTTCACATTGTCTTTCATAGTAGGATGAAAATATTATGTTATTTAAACTATGAGTACTATAAGTACTGACTATAAGTACTGAGTTGTGGAATTAGAACGTTAAACAGTTTTTCACCATTGCTATTTTCCAGATTTTTTGGGCGGGGCTAAAACAGGGCTTGATGACGCACTGGAGCCCCTGACCTCCTGGACACGCCCCTACTTGATGACACACTGGAGCCCCTGAGCTCGTGGACACGCCCCTACTTGATGACGCACTGGAGCCACTGAGCTCATGGACACGCCCCTACTTGATGACGCACTGGAGCCCCTGAGCTCGTGGACACGCCCCTACTTGATGACGCACTGGAGCCCCTGAGCTCGTGGACACGCCCCTACTTGATGACGCACTGGAGCCCCTGAGCTCGTGGACACGCCCCTACTTGATGACGCACTGGAGCCCCTGAGCTCGTGGACTCGCCCCTACTTGATGAAGCACTGGAGCCCCTGAGCTCGTGGACTCGCCCCTACTTGATGAAGCACTGGAGCCCCTGAGCTCGTGGACTCGCCCCTACTTGATGAAGCACTGGAGCCCCTGAGCTCGTGGACACGCCCCTACTTGATGACGCACTGGAGCCCCTGAGCTCGTGGACACGCCCCTACTTGATGACGCACTGGAGCCCCTGAGCTCGTGGACTCGCCCCTACTTGATGAAGCACTGGAGCCCCTGAGCTCGTGGACACGCCCCTACTTGATGACGCACTGGAGCCCCTGAGCTCATGGACACGCCCCTACTTGATGACGCACTGGAGCCCCTGAGCTCGTGGACACGCCCCTACTTGATGACGCACTGGAGCCCCTGAGCTCATGGACACGCCCCTACTTGATGACGCACTGGAGCCACTGAGCTCATGGACACGCCCCTACTTGATGACGCACTGGAGCCCCTGAGCTCGTGGACACGCCCCTACTTGATGACGCACTGGAGCCCCTGAGCTCGTGGACACGCCCCTACTTGATGACGCACTGGAGCCCTGAGCTCCTGGACACGCCCCTACTTGATGACGCACTGGAGCCCCTGAGCTCGTGGACACGCCCCTACTTGATGACGCACTGGAGCCTCTGAGCTCCTGGACACGCCCCTACTTGATGACGCACTGGAGCCCCTGAGCTCCTAGACACGCCCCTACTTGATGACGCACTGGAGCCCCTGAGCTCGTGGACACGCCCCTACTTGATGACGCACTGGAGCCCCTGAGCTCATGGACACGCCCCTACTTGATGACGCACTGGAGCCCCTGAGCTCGTGGACACGCCCCTACTTGATGACGCACTGGAGCCCCTGAGCTCCTGGACACGCCCCTACTTGATGACGCACTGGAGCCCCTGAGCTCGTGGACACGCCCCTACTTGATGACGCACTGGAGCCCCTGAGCTCATGGACACGCCCCTACTTGATGACGCACTGGAGCCCCTGAGCTCGTGGACACGCCCCTACTTGATGACGCACTGGAGCCCCTGAGCTCATGGACACGCCCCTACTTGATGACGCACTGGAGCCACCTAGCTCATGGACACGCCCCTACTTGATGACGCACTGGAGCCCCTGAGCTCGTGGACACGCCCCTACTTGATGACGCACTGGAGCCCCTGAGCTCGTGGACACGCCCCTACTTGATGACGCACTGGAGCCCCTGAGCTCATGGACACGCCCCTACTTGATGACGCACTGGAGCCCCTGAGCTCATGGACACGCCCCTACTTGATGACGCACTGGAGCCCCTGAGCTCATGGACACGCCCCTACTTGATGACGCACTGGAGCCCCTGAGCTCGTGGACACGCCCCTACTTGATGACGCACTGGAGCCCCTGAGCTCGTGGACACGCCCCTACTTGATGACGCACTGGAGCCCCTGAGCTCATGGACACGCCCCTACTTGATGACGCACTGGAGCCCCTGAGCTCGTGGACACGCCCCTACTTGATGACGCACTGGAACCCCTGAGCTCCTGGACACGCCCCTACTTGATGACGCACTGGAGCCCCTGAGCTCGTGGACTCGCCCCTACTTGATGACGCACTGGAGCCCCTGAGCTCATGGACACGCCCCTACTTGATGACGCACTGGAACCCCTGAGCTCCTGGACACCCCCCTACTTGATGACGCACTGGAGCCCCTGAGCTCATGGACACGCCCCTACTTGATGACGCACTGGAGCCACTGAGCTCGTGGACACGCCCCTACTTGACGCACTGGAGCCCCTGAGCTCATGGACACGCCCCTACTTGATGACGCACTGGAGCCCCTGAGCTCCTGGACACGCCCCTACTTAATGCCGCGTTGGAGCCACTGAGCTCCTGGACACGCCCCTACTTGATGATGCACTGGAGCCCCTGAGCTCGTGGACACGCCCCTACTTGATGACGCACTGGAGCCCCTGAGCTCGTGGACACGCCCCTACTTGATGACGCACTGGAGCCCCTGAGCTCGTGGACACCCCCTACTTAATGCCGCGTTGGAGCCACTGAGCTCCTGGACACGCCCCTACTTGATGACGCACTGGAGCCCCTGAGCTCGTGGACACCCCTCTACTTGATGACGCACTGGAGCCCCTGAGCTCGTGGACACGCCACTACTTGATGATGCACTGAGGCCACTGAGGCTGGCCCCTCCCCTAACGAGCACATTCGCATCAGTTCGCCGCTCAATCGCGAGTTACTGTCAGTACTATTAGTTATTACAGCCTACAGTTTGCTAGCTATGCCTTCGACACGGAAATGCGTAGGCTACTACCTGGATGCGATCATGTACAAAACAGATCGGTGTATTTATTTAAATTTCCTAAAAACGATCACATCAAGGAAGAGGTGGATTAATTTTGTGAAGAGCCAACCTTGATGGATAGCTGAGGATCACCGCCAACACCCGCCTCTGTAGTGATCATTTTACACGGGATAGTTTTATAAACTTTCGTCGGAGACAACTGGGATTCACTGATAATCTGCTGTTGTGAATGGGGCCGAACCGACTATCCCCCGCCTCGGCCTTCATCTCCCTGTCCCGAAAGCAGGATCACCTAATATCACCGTCGGCAGGGGACATGCCCCCAGCGTTTGAGAGCAGAGAATACTGCTCATTTTTTCAAGATTTTGATAGCTTATTTTATGTACTTGTCGGCTTTTTTTTTTTATAAATTTGGCTGGGTGGCTAATAACACATTTTTCTGTGGTGTGACAAACTCAGAACACATACTTAATTTTGACTTTAGAGGGACTTTAACTGTAGTCCAATGTTTGTTTCCAATGAGGGTGGAGGACATGTTTTCTGTACCATGTATTAATATTCCTGTAGCTTTGTTTGGCTCAGGGTAGGGAAAATGCCTTTTAATTCTAAATTATGACAATTTTTATGTAAAAATCTTACTAACATTATAATTGCACCCCAGGAAACATTATGAAACAATAAAACAATGCAGTTAAAATTTGGGTTAAAGAGATGGAATCATTTGAAATACAGCACCAGAAATCTCAGAACAGATCTTGTAACAGATCTAGTACAAAGTGATCTTATATATATATATATATATATATATATATTTATTTATTTATTTATTTTTTTTTTTATTTTTTTTTTTTGTGTGTGTGTGTGGTAATCTATGTGTGCTAAAACCACACTATGCGAGAATACATAGCCTTCTAATGAGATCACGCTGGTTTGGACACGTGCTAACCAGGCCATGGCATCATGATTCACAAGTCAAAATAAGGCATTAAGTTCATAATGTAATGAGGTGTTCAAGTAAAGAGAAGTCATTTCTTGGTATGATAATGCTGGAAAAAAAAACATTTTTAATTGTGATTTAAAAGTGAAGAAAAACTGGAAAGTACCAAAGTGAAGGACCGGCAGCAAATTATACTATATATATAAATGTATTAATTGGTTATGTATTGTGCACCAAGGCAGTTGAGAGCTGTAAAACATATGATTCATATTTGGAATTCAAGTGGTGAGAGGTCGTTAGCCAATTCCCCATGTCTATAAAAAAACATAATTTAGAGTGTTATCCCAATTATAACCCTGTGGAATTCATAATTTAAAACGTGTTACAAATTAAACTTGATGGAAGGGAATGTGGAGTGTTGCTTTAATTTGATTTGATTAACATCACAGTAGGTACTATGTGCATCTTTAGATGCTTTTCATGAGTGTACATTTATTGATTGGACTCAGATCGTCTCAGAAGTTTCCTCCAAGGCTCTCTGCGGGTGAACTTTCCTTTGAATTATTCATTTATTTATCTGTGTTTCCGCTAGTGTTCCACAGAACAAAGAACATGCATGAACACGTACGTTAGATTTGCCTCTGGTTTGTCATGCTTGTCCTCAGCCGCTCACCACCTCTCTGCAGCCAACGGGACATCGGTGACAACCATCAAATAGGAGCATTGACAAAAAGATAACAGAGCTGAGAGGCCCAGCTAGCAGGTTGGGGATAAGACGGGTGATGATCTGTCTAAAATATTGTTCCAGCGAACATCGGCCTATTCCACCAATGGTGCGTGTCAATAGCTTTTGGTCTCGCCGCTGTCAGATCGGCAACCGTGGCGACCTGTGTCTGATTCCTGCTCGCTGCAATCAGGAAAACAACAGGTGGCTTTGTCTCACAGGTGAACCCACAACCGTCAGAGGAACAGATGGAAATTCATAAACAATACACCTGACTCCAAGCCATCCTGAGGGGAATTCTTCCTAAAGAAAATCTGCAATCCCTTGTTTCACCTATCACAAAAATGCACACAAATGCAAAGAGGTGTTTTCTGTAATCAGGGTCGTGAGAGACCCGAGCGGAAAATTGTATTGCTAAGAGGTTGCTCTTTCTTTGCTCAGCATATTTTATGGATTTCTCATTTGTCAAGTTTGTCATTTCTGTGTGACTAGCATCACTGCAAAGAACAATTACTATTTTCAAACAAGTTTTCAAATCTAAAAACTCCCCCTGTTTTCCATTGTTAGGACAAACAGGTAGTGTCACCCCGAGCTTGAAAAAGATACAGATTTCAAATGGCTTAAATAAATATGATTGTGGCTTTTGTGTGTTTGCGTTTACATACAATATAGCATATTTTAATAAATGTTTACATACATTCGGCAATCCTCCAGCCTGAACTACTGTAGGGAACCACCCTTTCAGTATTAAAAAAAACATAGTATCAAAATATGGGGTCATTTTTTGCCCCAGCACTGATGAAAGGCTAAAATGTATTTATATATATATATATATATATATATATATATATATATATATATATATATATATATATATATATATATAGCTTACACATAAGCTGAACTAATTTGAATAAAGCCACTATTCACTAGGGCTGTAACGATACCTTCACGTCAAGATTCGATACATATCACAATACTGAACTCACAATACGATATTATTGCGATACTCCAAGAAATATGAAAGGTTTACAAAAAATGTACTGTTGATTAAAACGTTACACTTAGTTGTTACATTCAAATTATTATTGAATAGGAATTGAATTGGAGTTGGTGCTGGTAACCCAATGCACAGGACAATGGTGACACCAGAATAAAAATATTCATGACTCTAAAGCTGAAAATACATAATTATTTTAGACAAATATGCTTGCACTCCGTCACTGACTAGATATATTTAAAATACTGAAGGCCACTTTTTACTGGTAATATAAGACATTTGGCATTATCCGGACCCACAAATATTCCCCCATTGCATTATTATACATTATATTTAACATTATATATAGTAGTTTAATGTAGTACTGACGAGTTGTCAGCTAGAATTTTTTCTCACACAGTAATTTTAATTTTGGGTGAACTATACACAATACAGATTGTCACTATCCACCAGTGGTGGGCCGTCAGGGCCAGCAAGGCCTTCTCTGCTGGCCTAAACACTATAAGAATCACTGACTCAGGGACGTGCACAGGAATTTTGAGGGGCCGTTGCTCTTTTTAATTTGAAAAGAAATAATCTGGATTGAATGGAAAAACTCGCTTCTAATAAAAAAAAAAAAAAAAACGCTTAGATTTCGGGAAAAAATACAATCCTTTTTTAACCTTTTGGCTTCCCGTACATTCAGTTGTGCTTCTTGCTCGTATTCAGTTCTGATGACCATTGACCAGTATATCCAGCTAAACAACATTTTAAATTCAATTTAGCCTATATTGATCAATAGGCAATCAATGTCAAATTGTCAATACATTACTTTCTATCTTGCATAATTAGTGCAGTTTTTAACTGAGACTAGATAATCAGTGTCTTGTTTTATAATGTGTACTTTGATTGGGAGTGCCATCATTCACGTGCATGTATTGTACAGTATGTCTGGTCTCCACATATTTCTGCTTGAGAAATGCGAGTTTCATTTCGTGCACGCGCATATGAACGCACGTTAACACACGCGACGCGGTTATGTTTTCCGAGTCGTTTATCAAAACGACTTTGTCGTTTATCAAAAACAAACGTAATAAATAATTGTATTTTACTCTCACTTTTGTCAGGCACAAAGCGATGCAAGAGATGCACTGCCTGCCCAGCTAGGTTACCAAGACCGAAAAACATCAAACTTTGCTGACATCAAACTTAGAGAGGAGAGAACACAAGTTTACCTGATTGTTGTTCCCGCAATTCACTCTCATGTTTTTTTTCTTCGTGACCAGAAGGATAGCTTCGCTTCATTTTGTCATGGATGTTGTACGCATTAATTGACGCGCTATGACACGAGATGGAGGCGGGGCCTTAAGTAATTTGCGGGGCCTACTCACCGGTCGCGTGCAGTCTATGGTCGCGTGCAGCGCTGCAGCCACGTAAACAGTTTGCCCTTCCCTTACTGACTTTCACTTTCGGTGCCCGAATGGAAGTGAATGAGACTTTGCGATTTTTTTTTTTTTTATCTAGGCCTACGTAAAATTCTGCATCCATTGTACGATTTTTTTTTTTTTCCTCGGGAAGGGCAACCTGAGTCGAGAAGGGCATGGGCAGTTGCCCGGGCAACCTGAGCAACCCCCCTGTGCACGTCCCTGCACTGACTAGTAGTGCTTTAATATATTTTTTCCATTAATGTGTATTACATTATTCCCAATTGTACATTCTCTTAATTCCAAAGGTGTTCTGTTGGTTCCGCTGCTTCCAGTAGTGTATGTTTATGTTAGAGCTTTTATCCAATCATATTTAAGCCATCATGTATTGCCAGGGTCAAATAAATCTGCCTTGAGGCCTTCAGAATCGATAGTGCAGGAGCCTGGGTCTTAAAATGAATGGCAATGAAACTGTTACTTTAACCAGTCAGATAATCAGTCAGGTTTAATCAGCCAATCAGATTTCGATTAGACTGCATCGGGGCCATCTAGCATGCGTACAATAACGTCGGCATTTTCACGTCCTTTGATTGGATGGTGGTCAGAGCGCGTAGCCTACTAGTAGACCTTCTAGAAGTCAGATCTAGCCAACTGTATCTGTAGCGAACTGCTTAAACTAAAATATATCCCTGTAGATTTAATAGTTTTTCAACTGACAAATGAATGTTTGTCTCCCTCTTCGACCCCCAGCAGTTTCAAACCTACCGGGAAAAAATCCCTTATTCAGCTTAACACAGAGTCACAGAACTCAATTCGATCTATCCGGGTAAAAACAGAATGAACTGTATGCCATGTCTTTTAAGGCAAAATTTCCGCTGATCTGGGGCAGCTGTACACAGTCATGTTTTGCGGTGACTGTCCCTGTGTCCACTGCTTCTGTCGAGCAGACACTCTCAGCCCTAAAGTGAATTTAAATGTATGCCAGAAATACGACGGGGCAGACTCAACTTTCAGCATTAGCCTTGGTAGAAAATACTCATTGTTAGAACTAAAACGCACAGATAACCGGTACAACGGAGTACAATCAAAGTCTTCTTGAGGAAAAAAATAAGGATGGATTTTGTGTAAAAATAATCAGTAGTTTTGATTAATAGACATAATGCTTATTTGTGTCCCCTTTTTTCCGTGCTGAATATGAATTTCTTCTTAATTTTTCTTTAAAATTTATGATCGAAACTTTTTTTTTTCTTTAAACATTCATACATATGTAACTTCTGAAGAACGACAGACAAGGGAGGCTCCGTTTATTAACTTTTTAATCTGAACGCAAAACTACATGAACGCACCAGCCTAACTTACTCGCTCGTTTCTCTCCACCCGGCCTTTTCCGAACTCACCACATTAACCCTATAACCGCCGGTGCAAAATAAAACAGCAATTTAACGACAATTATAAAGAGTCTGTGCGCTATTAAAAGCATATTAAGAGGTGGATTAATTCAGGTACGACACCACTGAAGGCCTAGGTGTGAAATGCACCGCCCACCACTGCTATCCACGATACATATTGTTGTATTTTTGTATTGCAATACATTGTGACACGATAATTGTTACAACCCTGCTATTCACCATAATATTCACTATATTTCATTATGTACCATATATCAATGACTGAATACAACATACATTTGTATACAGACATCTACAAGAGCAATCCAAAACAGAATAGAACAAATAGTAGCCTGTACATTTCTGTAAATAACCTTGTAATATATCCAGATCTCATAGGTAATATGCCTTGTCAGTTTTATTTTGTTTGAGCAAATAACTCTGACCGTGAATGCAGCAAGGCATTCACGCAAATCATCCACGTGTTTACTGAGAGGCGAGTTAATTTGTTCTTTCTAAACATCACCTCATCTCATGTGCTGTTTCCGCTCTCTAGGGTCCTCAGAATGGGAACATTTTTACCACGTTTTCCTGCCGTGTCGAGCGATGTACAAATGTAAGTACGGCCCAATGTAGAAAAATGGGTAAATTGTTTTTAATTGGCAAGTGCGAACAGTCTCTGGAGCTTGCCGAATGACAGATAAATCGTCTGTCTCTCACTTTTAGCTTAAAACGGTCCCTCTGTGATTAGACCATCTGCTTTAGGTTACGCTACAAGTCGCTTAAACCCTCTTTGTAAAATGATTTAAAGACGCAACTGAAACTTTGAGCGGAAGGAGCGAAACCACAGAAGAACTCAGCATCTGAGCAATAATGAACAATGACCAGCTGTTAAATGCGTTGATGTAGAGTCGCAATTGCCAAAGAGTGTTGGGGACAACATGCCAATTCTGAAAATAATGATCATAAAGGCAAATGATTACTGCAGTAAACCATGAGGCTCACTGAACCTTTAAAGAAACAGTTCACCCACAAATAAAAACTCTCATTATTACACACTCTCATGTTGTTGTAAACCCTGCTGTTATTTTCTTTGTGGAAGACCAAAGTACATTTTTTTTAACAATTGCTTGGCAGCTATTATAATATAATATGGTAAAAAACCTCTCAGGTTACGTATGTAACCAACGAGACGCTGCGCCGAGACGCTGTGGGAACGCCCCTGCATGATTGCGCCGTGAAGCACGTGTAACCAGTCCAATGGTGTGACGAGACTTCATAGGCGGGTGACGTCATAGACCAGGAAACTATAAAGCAGAACAGAACTATAAACCTGAAAACAGACCGCGTTAGCTTCTGATAGGCCGAAGCAAGTCGATCACAGGCATGCAGGGAGTATGGCAGGGTGACGCAGTGTCTCGTTCCCTCTTCAGGGAACCAGGGTTACATACGTAACCTTTCAAGGGAACTCGAGCTGCGTCAAGATGCTGTGGGAACACTATACCCACGATGCCATAATAGAAAATGCCTATTTTGTGTGAAATCCTTGCGCACACTAAGAAGCAAGCACCCTAGACCCTGGAGTGAAGCCTAGAGCCAAGTCATAAAATCTAACAAATGCATGCGGTGAGGACCAGCCTGCCGCATCACAGATGTCATGAAGGGAAACCCCCGATAATAAAGCCTTTGAGGAAGCCATACTCCTGGTAGAATGGGCCTGGACAGCCAAAAAGTGAAGGCTGACCAGCCACTTCATACGCAAGTGAGATAGCCTCGACTACCCACTTGCTCATCCTCTGCTTGGATGCAGGGTAACCTTTTACTTGGTGACTCGAAACAGACGAATAGTTGATCCGATTTACGCCACAGGGCAGCTCTTTGTACGTAGGCATCCAAAGCCCGCACAGGGCACAGCAGATTAAGTTTTTCATGATCTGGTGTATTAAAAGGTGGAGGACAGAAGGCCTGCAGCACTATCGGGCCAGCAACATTAGTAGGGACCTTAGGAATATAACCCGCATGTGGATGTGAAGCTCCAAAAAGGATGAAAATAAATGTCTCAAGCCCTATTCTGACGGTAAACAACTTTTCAGTTACAATTCTTTTCATGATTTCATGTGCCAATTTGGAAAGGACTAATATAACTGTGTTTATTACAGAGATATGAGTTTGTGTTTTCTAGATGTGGGTGTTACAGATCTGCTGTGCTTGCATGAATCACGTATGACGTATAGGGTTTTTCATGAATACTTATTGATATAACTCTAATTTATTATTAAACCCCTGTTTAAATAAACTTCACATGAGTTTATGGAAGTGGCTGTTTTAAACCCACATAAGTGAGCAGAAAAATTTTGACAAATATCTTACTTGACACTGATATTAAAATGGCCAGTCTTCGCAATTTCCGCGATTTGGCTCTGTTATTTATTTATTTTATAATGGTATTTTTCTGTCGGATTCCAATGCGTATTGAAATGAAAGTATGCTTAAGATTGGTGCCCAAACGGTAGCTCAGGTAGGTCAAGAAACACACGAGGAGAAGCTTTAGTAAAATAGAACATCAGCAATCACAGACATTTGCATTCAGACGGGATTAGATTTCTTAGAGGACAGTTGAGTTTGCCAAAAAACAGTAGGTCATTTGCTCTGGAATATCTGAAAATTGCTGAAATTTGCAGACATGATTAAAGACTCAAATCACACACTTAATCAAACCATCAGAGAGATAAAACAATGTAGGAATGAGGGTCAATAGATCTTTCAGATCTTTTAATTTATCTTAAAAATGCAATTCATACATAGACGATTGTACACGATGGGGATGGGGGGATGGGGATGCGGGCATGGGGATGGGGGGATGGGGATGGGGATTTTAGGTATTCATGTACCTAGGTCTGTCTGTCTGTCTGTCTGTCTGTCTGCCTGCCTGTCTGTCTGTCTGTCTGTCTATCTACACTGAAAAAAATTATAAACGCAACACTTTTGTTTTTGCCCCCATTTTTCATGAGCTCAACTCAAAGATCTAAGACTTTTTCTATGTACACAAAAGGCCTTTTTCTCTCAAATATTGTTCACAAATCTGCTTAAATCTGTGTTAGTGAGCACTTCTCCTTTGCCGAGATAATCCATCCACCATCAATCCATTGTTGATTGTGGCCTGTGGGATGTTGGTCCACTCCTCTTCAATGGCTGTGCGAAGTTCCTGGATATTGGCAGGACCTGGAACACGATGTCGTATATGCCGATCCAGCCCGTTCTCATCCCAAGGCGTCATACATATGACGCTTGTGACATTTCGTCGAAATTTTACGCACATGGCACCCTTTAGCGTCAATATGAGACGCAGAACCCAAGGCGTCATACAGGTGACGCTCGTCTAAATCCGACGCACATGGCACCCTTTAGCGTCAATATGAGACGCAGATCCCAAGGCGTCATTGCCGTAACCCTACCCCAGACCTAAACCTACCCATAACAGTGCGTGTTATATTGACGCTAAAGGATGCCATGTGCGTAAGATTTCGACGAAATGTCATATGGCGTCACCTATATGACGCCAAAGGATGAGAATGTGTTTGGCGATCCAGAGCATCCCAAACACATTTATTCCTGCTGACTGCAGGAATGTCCACCAAAGCTGTTGCCCATGAATTGAATGTTAATTTATCTACCATAAGCCATTACGAAAGGCGTTTCAGAGAATTTGGCAGTACATCCAACCAGACTCACAACCGCAGACCACGTGTGACCACACCAGCCCAGGACCTCCACATCCAGCATGTTCACCTCCAAGATCGTCTGAGACCAGCCACCCGGACAGCTGCTGCAACAGTTGGTTTGCATAACCAAAGAACTTCTGCACAAACTGTCAGAAAACGTCTCTACGTCATCTACATGCTCGTCGTCCTCATCGGGGTCTCGACCTGACTGCAGTTCGTTGTCGTAACCGACTTGAGTGGGCAAATGCTCACATTCGATGGCGTCTGGCACTTTGAAGAGGTGTTCTCTTCACGGGTGAATCCCGGTTTTCACTGTACAGGGCAGATGGCAGACAGCGTGTATGGGGTCGTGTGGGTGAGCAGTTTGCTGATGTCAAAGTTGTGGATCGAGTGGCCCATGGTGGCGGTGGCGTCATGGTATGGGCAGGCGTATGTTATGGACAACGAACACCTATGCATTTTATTGATGGCATTTTAAATGCACAGAGATACCGTGACAAGATCCTGAGGCCCATTGTCGTGCCATTCATTCAAGACCATCCCCTCATGTTGCAGCATGATAATGCACGGCCCCATGTTAGAGGATCTGTACACAATTCCTGGAAGCTGAAAACATCCCAGTTCTTGCATGGCCAGCATACTCACGGGACATGTCACCCATTGAGCATGTTTGGGATGCTCTGGATCGGCGTATACGACAGCGTGTTCCAGGTCCTGCCAATATCCAGCAACTTCGCACAGCCATTGAAGAGGAGTGGACCAACATCCCACAGGCCACAATCAACAACCTGATCAACTCTATGCGAAGGAGATGTGTTGCTGCGTGAGGCAAATGGTGGTCACACCAGATACTGACTGGTTTACTGACTGTTCGACACAGAATGTTCAGTTTTGAGTGAACTATCCCTTTAACGGTACTGAGCACTTGTTGTTTACAGTTCTCAATAGATAGACCTTGAAATTTTAAGTGACAAACTATTCACCGGGGCATATTGTGCCCTATAGTGGTGTTCTTGTCTAAAAATATTCTTTGCCTGTGGTAGCACATAGCCCCGTCTCAAAAAAAAAACAACAGAAGTAGTTCCTGTCGCTGGGCTCCATGGCTGTCCATCTGGGAGGCAGCCTGCATACACTTCTAAATGAGAAAGTTGGGTCTGATCGTCCAGCCATGACAAAAATAGATTACTCTGGGGAAAAAAGAGAGGGGAGAGACCAACAGAATGAGTGTGTGTGTGTGTGTAGGATTGTGTGTGTAGGATGGTGTGTGTGTGTGTGTGTGTGTGTGTGTGTGTGTGTGTGTGTGTGTGTTTGTGTGTTTGTCTGTATGTGTATGTGTGTGTGTGTGGGGGGGGAGTGATTGTATCAATTGACATAAGATAGTAGAATGTAGAATGTGAATGTGTCTTGTGTCTTTGAAGAGCTGCAAAAAAGTTTAAAAAAAAAATTAACAAACGTCAACATTAAGTAAGTGTCCAGCTATACAAATTCTAAACAAATCAGATTTTGAGCTGGGGGTTTGAGAAATATTCTTCAATAAATATCAAGCTCATCACTAGAAAGAAAAATAAACCCTTTAAAATATCAATTGTCCCAGAGCATCGGTATTAAATTAGAGAGCAAATGGAGAAATACATTGGGGGGGAAAGTATTTTGGTTTAATATCTTTCCCTTAAAATACAAGTTCTGCCACTTCTAAGACTCGGGAGATAGAATCATGTACAAAGCATTCATTTATTGACAGCCCAGCAAGCAATTATTTATAAAGTTCTTTGACGTTGGCCCCATCCGTAGTGCATAATCCGAGGGTAGATGAAGGCAGGGGCGCAGCCGACCCCCTGGGAGGTATGAGAAGGGACTATCCTGGTGGTGGTGGGGAGGGAGGAGGTAATTGTTGCGTCAGCATCTGCGAACTCAAACATGTGTAAGTGCCGATCTTTTATACAGCAAATATTAGGACATGATTGGATAGATGTGAAGGTAATAAGTGACGTAGTTATTAAGTCTTCCTGGCAGAACTTATGCTAAAGCTTTCATTTCTACCAGAAAGACTCGGGAGATAAAATGATGTAACAAAAGCATTTATTAACAGCCCAGCAAGCAAATATTTATAAAGTTCTTTGGCGTAGGCCCGTCCGTAGCACGCAATCCGAGGGTAGCGGATCTGCATTTCCTGCCTGAAGACGAAGGCAGGGGCGCAGCCGACCCCCTGGGAGGTATGGGAAGGGACTATCCTGGTGGTGGTGGGGAGCATGGAGGGGAAGGGACTATCCTGGTGGTGGTGGGGAGCATGGAGGGGAAGGGACTATCCTGGTGGTGGTGGGGAGCATGGAGGGGAAGGGACTATCCTGCTGGTGGTGGGGAGCATGGAGGGGAAGGGACTATCCTGCTGGTGGTGGGGAGCATGGAGGGGAAGGGACTATCCTGGTGGTGGTGGGGAGCATGGAGGGGAAGGGACTATCCTGCTGGTGGTGGGGAGCATGGAGGGGAAGGGACTATCCTGCTGGTGGTGGGGAGCATGGAGGGGAAGGGACTATCCTGGTGGTGGTGGGGAGCATGGAGGGGAAGGGACTATCCTGGTTGTGGTGGGGAGCATGGAGGGGAAGGGACTATCCTGCTGGTGGTGGGGAGCATGGAGGGGAAGGGACTATCCTGCTGGTGGTGGGGAGCATGGAGGGGAAGGGACTATCCTGGTGGTGGTGGGGAGGATGGAGGGGAAGGGACTATCCTGCTGGTGGTGGGGAGCATGGAGGGGAAGGGACTATCCTGGTGGTGGTGGGGAGGATGGAGGGGAAGGGACTATCCTGCTGGTGGTGGGGAGGATGGAGGTAATTGTTTGTGTCAGCATCTACGAACTCAGACATTTAGTAAGTACTGATCTTTTATACTGCAAGTATTAGAACATGATTGGTTAGATGTGACGGTAAAAAGTGACATAACGATCGAGTCTTCCTGGCAGAACTTATGCTAAAGCTCTCATTGACTTATAGAATATAATTGTTGAGACTCAGGAGACGGAGACAGATCCATGTGCAACAATTTATTAATATCGTAAAAGTAGTAAGGGCAGCAGGCTGAATCGAAGTACACCAGGCAGAAGTTCGGGGCTGGCGGCGAGTATCAAAGTCAGGTCACAGGCAGAGTTCACAAGGCAGGCTGCACACAATCAGAGAGAGGTGGTTGAAGCAAAGGTTCAATATAACAAGGCAACAGGCAGGGTATTTTCAAAAGACGCTCAGACATGTAACACTGAAGTGAGACAATACTTCGCAATGGACGTCGAGATGACAAGCTAGATATATGTTTGAACTCCGAGTAAATTACTAACAGGTGGAGAGTGATCAGAGCGTCAATAATGCATACTAGGAGGAGTGTGCATAATTAGTATTCAGGGGAAGGTGCTCGAGACTGAGTACTGGGAATCTCACTAGACGCCGTAACAATAATAATAAAAAAACTATTACCAGAGCAACCTCTGAGAAAAAAAAGATTTTTAATCTGACCAACTTTTCTGACCAGCATCTCTTTGGAGCTCTTCTTTTTCTCGGGAGAGTTAAAGTGCACAAACAGAGATCAGGGCAAGCAGGAAAAAGAAATATACTTGTTTTTCTCTTTTTTTTTTTTTTTACAGGGCAGTTTGCTGCATTATCTTTTAAAGCCATTAGATATTTTGGCCTCATGGCATTAAAATGAAAAGCAACAGAGAGTACAAGACCAAATGGTTGGCCAATAGCAGTTAGGTTTGAAATCAGGTGAAGGTGTAAATGTCAGAATCTTAAAAACCCACTTCATGTTTTACTGATAAGCCCACAGCATTCGCCAATAGCTTGTGTGATAACACTGATGTACGTCAGAGACGTGGCCAGCTAAAAAACACAAGGTATACAGAATTCCATTTACAAGGACTAGCGACACAGTCTCGCATGCATTTGAAAACATTGCTTTTAATAAAATGTGCCAGGGTTACTATGGAAACAAAAGCTGTCCATTTAAGAAAGAGCCCATTGTGTCTGGGGGGAAAACTATAGCTGTTTTTGCTGCTTGAACATCTAGGACACAAAACAGTTGAAAATAACCCAGGCATTATGCAATTTCCCAGGAAAACTTATGAAAGGCATCTGATTATATACTTTATGATATCAAAATACTGTGCAAAACCACATTTTTACATTTCCTGACAACGGGTCTGTACTGCAATTGAGTAGGGTGTTGTGGATGACACCCAGGGACACCCTATGCCCTGGCCACAATGCTAGCATGTAGCTACATGTTTGCTTACAGGCCCTGGCCCAAATCTTTATATGATGTTCTGGTGTTGTGGTTTGGGTCCTTGCTTCAGTATAAAGGTGCAGTCATATTTACCGTTGTTTGGCAAATTTTCACATGCAAAATCCAGTCATTTTGACGGATTCGCTGCGTTGACCAGCAGAAAGCTAGATGGTTTGAAAGTGACTACATTGAATGTGGCTAATGTGACCACACCGGTGTTTTTTTTTTTTTTTTTTGTCTACTCTATACAGTGAAAATCACTTAGAAAAGAAATAGTGAAATCATCTCCTCTCCAGGGATGTGTTCTATGTTGACCTTAAAAGCAATAATGACTTAAAAACAATATCAACGACAATACTAATTTGATTTCTGATACAAAAAATAATTGTATATTATGAATGTACCTAAAATTACACAATGGTTAGTGTGTGAATCTAATGACTAAAGTGTGAAGTTCATGAATGAAAATACACGTTGTGGTTTCAAGTTAAATCAGATGGTCACTTTGTAAGTATACTATGCATACTATGAAACGAATTATGCCTAGTAGTAAATTCAGTTAATTTAATTTCACATTTATTTGTATAATGCTTTTCACAATACATATCGTTTCAAAGTAGCATTACAGAAAATGCATGAGTCCACATTACAATTTAGAGTGATCTGTTATGACTGTGTCTAAGTTAGGTATTTCAGAAATGTACATAAACAAATCCTGCAATATAATAATTTAAACAATGTGTTCATTTAAGGCAGAAACAGTGAGGTCATTGAAGTAAAGAATACATATTGTTAACAATATATATAAAACAAATCCATTTGTGCATGTTGATTCAGTGTTTGCTTCATCTGAAGTCTTTGCAAGAGTTGACGCCGTCTCTTCACAGGTATTGGGGAATCTGAAGTCTTCATAATAGGCTGGATCCAAACTGGAGATGACGTACTATCTAGTTACCTCAGGATGGGCATCCATAGATAAAACAGGAAAGCAAATGGAAAATAACTAGTGTAGCTGCTGTTCATAACATTAAGCAAGGATAATCATGTGCATTTGATCTGATATAACTGTACAAGTTTATGAAATGCATTATATGAATGCTTTGCTAAAGAGATGCATCTTTAATCAAGATTTAAACTGGGAAAGTGAGTCTGAGCCCTGAACTTTATCAGGAAGGCTATTCCAGACTTTAGGAGCCAAATGTGAAAACGCTCTCCCTCCTTTAGTAGACTTAGATATCCTAGGTACTACCAGAAGCCCAGAGTTTTGTGACCTTAAAGAGCGTGACGGATTGTAGGGCGATAGAAGATTGGTTAAATACAGAGGAGCTATACCGTTTAGGGCCTTATAGGTTAGAGGTAATTCTTTAGAATTGATACGGAACTTAGGTTATCAGTTTAGGAATGATCAAATTGGTGTTATATGATCATATTTTCTTCACCTACAGTGGTAAGAACTCTAGCAGCTGCATGTTGGACTAACCATAGCTCGTTTATTGAGGATGCAGGACAATCACCTATAATGCATTACAGTAATCTATTATAGAGGTCATGAATGCATAAACTAACTTTTCTGCATCAGAAACAGATAGCGTGTTCCGGAGATTAGCGATGTTTCTGAGGTGGATAAAGCTGTTTTTGTAACATGAAATGTGATTTTTAAAAGACAAGTAGCTTTGTAATATAACACCCAGGTCTTTAACTGTAGAGGATGAAGTTACTGTCACGGATGGAACAGGAGTCAGACAGGTGGTAAGTTAAATAGTGTTTATTTACAGGTTGCAGATCCAGGCAGAGATATGGTGAGTATGCAAGCAGACGATATTCAGGATTGAACTTAGCTGAAAGATAATCAGAGTCTTTGTTTACAGATGCGGATGGAAAGTCACTGGGAACAGGCTGATGACCGGAGAATGGAGACTGAACTTCCGTGTGAAGATTAGCAGGTGATCGATGGATGGAACTCAGGTAGGTAGCCGGTAAGTTGCAGGTAAGTAACGTAAGGTAAGACAATGAGTGTGTGAAGAGGAGTTGAATATATAGGGAGGAGAACTGATGAGGTGATGGTGATTAAAACTCAGGGGACTGTGAACGAGTGGGAGGAGTGAGTGAAGCTTGTGGAATCCTGACAGTTACAGTACATCCTTCTAAATGAAAATTGTATTCTAAGATATTCTGTGTACAGGTTTTTGGTCCAATAAGTAATACATCAGTCTTATCTGAATTTAATAGAAGAAAATTATAGGTCATCAATTATTTAAAATCTTTAACACACTCTGTCAACTGTGATAATTTAGAGATTTCATCTGGTCGTGATGAAATATATAACTGAGAATCATCGGCATAACAGTGGAAACTAATTCCATGTTTTCTTATAATATTACCAGGTGGCAGCATATACGTATATTGAAAATAGCAGAGGGCCTAACACAGATCCTTGCGGCACTCCATAATTTACTGATCTTATATTCGATTTTTTTCTATTTAAATAGACAAAATGGTAATGGTCTGATACGATCTAAACCAACTTAATGTCCCTGTATACCAGTATAATATTATAGTCGATCTAAGAGTATTTTATGATCTATAGTGTCAAACGCAGCACTATGATCAAGTATAACTAATATTGAGATACAGCCTTGGTCAGGAGTTAGAAGTAAGTCATTTGTAATTTTAACGCAAAAACCCAACCCCTTTAGTTAATGTCGCTATGTCCGACAAGCCATGCCGCTCTCAGGCCACACCATGCTTTGGTTATTTTATGAGTTTCCGGAGATGCCCGGCCTTGTCTGCTTTAAGAGCCTTTTTTGGGAAGTGCTGTCTTTCCACACGATTCTAAAGACCTCTAGGTAAGTTTGTCTCCTTTTTCTCTCTTAAATCGTGAGTAATACTGTTGTACCACTAAATTAATTGGTTTAATAACTTGTTTCCAAAGTGAAGCGAATTACTTGTAAAGTTTCACTTTCTTCCGCCTGTCTTTTACCAAACAAGTGATATATGCATATCTAACTAACTAGTTGATAAATCACACTTCTCAAAGAGTTCCAGAGTTTTTGTGTACTGACATAGCGTGTTCATTACTCATGTTTAAATTGACTGCTTTGAGGCATTCAGTAATAAGGAAATATGATCGTTTCCTCCTTCCATTCCCTGAATATCATCTCTAATTACATTTCTGCTCCATGTCTGTGTTAAATGAATGCTCTCTGCCATTGCCTCTTCATTTCTGTTAGCATTCTAGAAAGTTCGAACACACGGGGATATAGGCTCAGATTACTGCTTTTAGGTGTATGTATAAACAACCACGACGATTGGTATTCATTTCGCTTTGCCAGTGTTTGCAGAGGAAACAAGCTTGTCTTCCAAATGGCTGCTTTCGAGTACTCTATTGATCACCTCTGAAGATGACTGCTGCATGACAATGTCACAGATTCACAAAAATGAGACCAGGAGAGAAAATTAGGCCATTTTGAGCAGTTTATGTATTTATTTATTTTTATATTCGTGACCAAAATGCCGCTCTGCAACGTGGGTGAAATCATGTGAAGTACTCTGATTTTGGGCTCTGATAAACAAAAGTTGAATAGATTTCATCTAGAAACAAATATGTAAATGTTGCCATGAATCAAAAGAGTTTATGAATTTTCAGTCGCTCCTATTGGCACCTGTCTTTTCATCGCAATTTCAGGTCATAACAGAGATCAAAGAAAGGAAGTAAATGAAGATCTGGGGAGGGAAGCTGTTAGATTAGCATCTTCGGTACCAACCTCCTTTGCACAGGTGAAATGCAGTCAATTAAAAATCAGTCTATCTTTTCTCCATTCACAGTGCTTCTAACATCTTCACCTTTAAAAAAAAGAGGATGGAAATGTGACTGCTATACATAAACCCATCCTTGCATGTGTTTAAACCTCCGGGATGAAATTGCAACAGACATAAAGCAAAGAATATACACAATAAATGCTACACAAAAAGTAAGAGAAAATGAAATATACTCTCTACAATGTAAATAATTAACAGTTTACCAATTAACTTTTGGCAATGCTGAGAATTTAATGTGCTTTCACTGTTTTATATGGAAGGAGAACTCAGCAACATGAGAGCAGGATCCAAATGCAGGTGTTTAATAAACTATACAATAACAAGAGTAGCGGAAACATGGAAAACAGAAACCTCAAGTAAGCTCACTTACAAAACATAAACAGACAAGACCTGACAAGGAACATGGGAAACACATGCGCTGCATCTGAATATGCCTACTTCCATACTATATATAGTAAGCACAGTACGCCAAAATAGTAGTGTGTCCAAATTCGTTTTATTCGGGAAAAAAGATAGATGGTCATGTATCCATGGGGAGGAGTTGTAAATGGCACTGATGCTATGCAACTGATGCTGATAGGACACATGACAGGTGTAGGACATCCGAATTTCATTCATATACCCATATTCATTCTATATTAAACAGTGCAATATAAGTTTAAAACCAAATAAAATATTAATTAAAACTTTAAAAGACTTCAAAATGTAAAAGTTTTTTTGTTAACATTAGTTAAATACGTTAAATAACATGAACTAACAATGAACAATACTTTTAGCATTTATTAATATCAGTGAATGTCCTCTGAAACCCTCCACCTCCCTCAGCTCCTCAGCCAGAAATTCAATGGGATTTACAGTATATATGTCTAATCATACAGCAGCAGCACATCTTACATGCTCACAACAGTGACTCTGTGTATCTATTGGCAATAGCAATTATATACTTATAGTCCATACAAATAGGCTATATTAACATTGTCTATTAACATGCTAAAGCTATTCCAAGAGTTGTCATGATTGAAATAAATTAGTTTATGTACAAAAATTACTAAAACTAAAATTATATATATATATATATATATATATATATATATATATATATATATATATATATATATATATATATATATATATATATATATATATATATATGTATATACATATAAAACATGTACTTACTATAGTAATAAAGATAAAGTTAACACTTTAGTTTAGGGTCCATTTAGGGTATTGGCTGTTTATTACTACTTAAAAAGCACATATTAATGACTTATTCTGCATTACCATATTCTACACTCCTTAATTCTACCCGATACCTAAACTTAACAATTAAGTTTAAGAGGAAGCAGCCGAGCAACAGGAGAGAACATCAGTCTGTGAGTGTTTACTTTTCTCATTAGATTTTAGCATGGTTCTTCGTTGCTAGGAAACTTTGTTTTGTTTACTGTGTTTACCCTGGTAAAGCGTGTTTGTTTGTGTGTCGTGCATCTCTCGTGACTTTTGAGTTTCACTTTGCTAAGTAGTCGGGTGTGGCCAAAGCCAGTTAAAGTACTTATTCTACCTATCTGCTAGTACTTGTTAGAACATTTTACCAGCTAACACACACATTCTACCCTCTGTATCTCTGCTTTCAGAGGCAGAAGTCTCCAAACTCCCATTCCAACTAACCTAATTCAAGCCATTTCTTCCTCAGTTGTACCCGCACTCACGCACAATATACACACTTCTCTTCACACAATTGGTACCTTTCCCACAGCATTTAAGCAGGTTCGGGTAACCCCACTGCTTAAGAAACCCACTCTAAATCCAGAAAATCTGGAAAACTACAGACAGGTATCCCTTCTTCCATTCGTCGCGAAAACACTTGAACGAGTTGTTTTCAACCAGATCTCTTCCTTTCTTACACAGAACAACCTCCTGGACAACAACCAGTCTGATTTCAAAAGCGGACAGTCAACTGAGACTGCCCTGCTCTCAGTTATTGAAGCTGACTGGCAAGAGCAGCTTCCAAATCCTCAGTTCTCTTCCTGCTGGATCTGTTGCCTTTGACACAGTTAACCAGTCAATCCTAAAGATGAAGGGCATCTCAGGAATCGCACTCCAATGGTTCAAGTCTTAACTCTCAGGTAGGTCCTTTAGGGTGTCGTGGAGGGGTGTGGTGTCTAAGACCCAACATCTAGATACTGGAGTGCCTCAGGGCTCAGTGTTTGGACCACTTCTCTTCTCCATCTACATGACATCACTAGGATCTGTGATTCAGATCTACACTGCTACGCTGATGACACACAACTCTGCCTCTCATTCCAGCCTGATGATCCGACGGTAGCTGCTCGCATCTCAGCCTGCCTGACAGACATTTCTGGCTGGATGAAGGACCACCACCTCCAACTAAACCTTGTTGAGACAGAGCTAATTGTGGTCCCGGCCAACCCAACATTTCATCACAACTTTACCATTCAGCTAGGCTCGTCATCCATAACTCCATCAAGGTCAGCCAGGAACCTTGTTGGGAGTTGTAATTGATGATCAATTGAACTTCACAGACCACATTGCTAGAACTGCCCGGTCATGCAGATTTGCCTAGTACAACATTAGAAGGATCAGCCCCTTCCTATCAGAGCATGCAACACAACTCCTTATCCAAGTGCTTGTTCTATCCAGACTGGACTATTGTAATGCTCTCCTGGCTGGTCTTCCAGCTTGCACTGTCAAACCTCTGCAGCTAATCTAGAATACTGCAGCCAGAGTGGTCTTTAACGAGCCGAAGAGAGCACACATCACTCCTCTCCTTACAAAATTGCACTGGTTTCCAGTTGCCGCTCGCATCAAATTCAAGTCACTGACGTTTGCCTACAGAACAACCACTGGCTCTGCTCCCATTTACCTAAACTCATTGCTTCTGACTTATGTGCCATCCAGAAACTTGCGCTCTGCAAACGAATGTCGTCTTGTGGTGCCATCTCAAAGAGGTACAAAATCTCTTTATCTGACCTTTACCATGACTGTTCCCTGGTGGTGGAATGGTCTGCCTAACTCAACCAGAGCTGCTGAGTCCGTGGCCATTTTCAAGAAACGGCTGTAGACGCATATTTTTCAGCAGCACTTGATCCAGTAATACTAACATTTTCTCTTCTATTTATAAAGAAAAAAAAACATTGACATGTATTGCGTTAGATTAAACAGAGAAGGGTCATAGCACTTGCATATTGTTGTCCTACTGTTAGTTTAACTGCTTCTATTGTTCTCATTTGTCGCTTTGGATAAATGTGTCTGCTAAATGAATAAATGTAAATGTAAATTACTGTACTAACTATCAATAAACTGTAATTAGGAGTTTATTGAGGCAAAGTTGTAGTTAATAGTTAGTTAATACAGAGAATCGGACCCTAATCTAAAGTGTGACCACAATAAATTATGCATAGTTAAATTAAACTAATCCTAAACCAAACAGTAAGCCTAATTACATAGTAAGTACATGTTAATTAATATTACGTAACGTAATTGTATAATTACACAGTAACATAAAATAAAGTGTAACTAAAATAACTTGCAACGTGGGCAGAAGCACATAATAAAATAAAACCTAAATTAAAATTTTAATTATAACTAAAAATAAAAAAACAAAAGCTAATTCAAAAATATTATTAAATATTAAACATGTATATATAACACTAAAATAACACTGGTGTTCACATATATTACCTGGTAGAATTTGTTTCTGTGCTTCAAAAATAAGTTATCATTCCTTTATCCCTAAAATGAGTGAGTTAAAAGCTTAGAATAAGTAGCAGAAAGACAAATAAATAGAGGAAGGACAGCAGAGTAGGTATTGATGAGCATAAATGAGATTTAGAGCGCTTTGAGGCTAGTTAAAAACCCAAAATAAGGCTTTTGAAATTGTGTTACCTTAAAGCTTGTCATGTGTTTCCTTTTTGCCATATGCTCTCCTGTCTATTGTCTAGCCCCTCCCATCTTATTATCTGATTATTGGTTAATTTGTCCCACCTGTCCTTCTCGTTACCCTCCTTTGTTTGTTCCCCTATTTAGCCTCCCTGTGTTTGTAGTCCTGTGGTGGTTCGTTTGTCCAAGTTACCCGTTCCTTGTGTTTCCTTCCTGCTTGCTCACAGTGCTTTTTGAGTTTGTACTTTATCTACCTGTCACTAATAAATTTCCTCTGCATTTGAATCCTCGTCTCAGTTCTGACTATTCCGTGACAAAAGTATCATTTTTATTTTAAAGTCACTTTGGGCTTTATAAAAATGTTACTGTTTACTTTTTGCCTATTTAACGGTTCCTCTAGCGACAACCTACCACATATAGTGTGACAACATGCCCCGCTAAAAGTCAAGGTGTGTTCAATGAACTGTATCTTTTTTAATATTATTTTTTTACTGACACTGGAAATATTCAGTAGCTTCATCCAGCCACATTCTCTCCAATGCTTCTCTTGTCTCGTCTTGTCTCTCCTGCGCCATGTTTGATTGTGCAGTCAAAACATCTGTTAGGTGATCCACAACCAGACTTTGCCACATGTCCACCCCCACTCTAAAGCATATGCTCTGACAGGTCCTTCCTATGAACGCGACCCAGCATCCATTATACGACAGTATTCATCACAGCCCTCCCATCCAACATTGACACTGACACACAGAGTATGAAATGCAATAACAGCAGCCAGGTGTATCTGTGTGTGTGTGTTTTTATAGAGAAAAGGGCATGTGATATTCATCCAAAACCCTACTTAGAAACCCTATTTTACATATTCACTTTACACATGCACATCGTTTCCACAGCACTCCGCATATATTCCACGCATCCTCTTTATAACAGACGCCAATATGTAATTTCGTAACCCCCCGTCTCTTTTTATTTTTTGACGGCTGTAAGTTGCACCACCAGCAGCTGTAGTAATATGTTAAGCAAATGCTTCTTTCTTCAAAATGGTGGTTTGTGGCAGACAGCTCCATTTGGCTGATAGTTTCTCCCAGCGTGGGTCCTGGTCCGCGTTTATCATTCATCCTCGCTCTCAGCGCGTAAACGACACCACGTCAGTTCTCGTTCCCTCATATCTTTTACACCCCACGCAATCAATATGAGTCAAATCTCTAATTTAATATTTCCGTCCCCTCAACGTGATCTGTGTTGTTCTTTGTATAACGTCCCTTTTGTATGTGATCTGATAAGAGATGACAACCCTTCTCGGATTGTTTGTTGTTGAGATTAAATTTTGTGTCAAACTCCATGTTATTTTGACATAAAATCATGGCCTTTGTTAGATGCCTGTCATAAGATTGTCCACATTAAAGAAAAGGAAAAGTATTTTAAAAATCCCTCACACACACACACGTTCAAAATTTTTACTTGATGGTATATATTTATATATATATATATATTTCATGCTTTTATTTAGATAATGAGGGATCCCCCAATAAAGAGTGTCCAAAAATATTTTTCAAGGTGAGAAACATTTTAAAAATACCATGAATTATTAATTCATAATTATCAATATTTTTTGGGAAGTTGCACCAGGTGACATTTTGGACGTCTTCCTTTACATCCTCTTGAACTTTAATGATATCCCATTCTTAATCCATAGTGTTTAATATGGAGTTGATCCACTCTTTGCAGCTACTGTATAACAGCTTCAACTCTTCTGGGAAGGCTTTCCAAAAGGTTTGGGAGTGTGTTTATGGGAATTTTTTGACCATTCTTCTAGAAGCGCATTTGTGAGGTCAGGCACTGATGTTGGACGAGAAGGCCTCCCTTGCAGTCTCCGCTCTAATTCATCCCAAAGGTGTTTTATCGGGTTGAGGTCAGGAGGTCAGTCAAGTTCCTCCACACCAAATTCGCTCATCCATGCCTTTATGGACCTTGCTCTGTGTGCTGGTGCATTCGATAGTCATGTTGGAACAGGAAGGGGCATCCCCAAACTGTTCCCACAAAGTTGGGAGCATGAAATTGTTCAAAATATCTTGGTATGCTGAAGCATTAAGAGTTCCTTTCACTGGAACTAAGGGACCAAGCCAAACCCCTGAAAAACAACCTGTAACGCAGATAGATGTTATGGAAGAAGGAGGCAGGAACCGGCGAACATTTAAAGACCTTAATAGCAAAATAAAACAAATACAAAACGAAAGTAAAGACAACAGCCCCTCAAAGACGACTGCTGCCACATATAATAAAACACAACATCAAATAAAACAGTCCAGGCCGAAACCTCTCTCAAACTTCACTGTCGTCGCTCCTCTTTTATGCTTCCTTCCATGAGAGAAGCGAATGGTGGAACTGGAACGAAACGGTGCAGGCTGGAACACGTGGAACACAGCACGACGTGCAGCTGCAAATCGAACCCAATGGAGGAGTGATGTCCAAGCCATGTGTGCCTCCTGGCACGGAGAGAATTAACAAACTAACCATGAGAGATACGAGACCGGTGCGTCGCGCAGGTGTCGGCGTGTCGCTCATTATCAATCACAACACCTGCCTTGCACCATTCTCCCACGGCCCTCGCCCTGCTCGCCACACAACCCCTCACCATAATCCCCCCTCCACCAAACTTTACACTTGGCACAATGCAGTTAGGCAAGTACAGTTCTCCTGGCAACCGCCAAACCCTAAGTCCATCGGATTCCTGAGAAGCAAGATTCGTCAATCCAGAGAACACACCGTTCTAGAGTCCAGTGGCGGCTTGCTTTACACCCCTGCATCCGACGCTTTGCATTGCATTTGGAGGTGTAAGGCTTGGATGCAGCTGCTCTGCCATGGAAACCCATTCCATGAAGCTCTCTACGCACTGTTCTTGAGCTAATCTGAAGGCCACACGAAGTTTGGAGGTTTGTAGCCATTGACTCTGCAGAAAGTTGGCGACTTCTGCGTTGTGATTGATTATTGATATATACAATTGATCTATTTTTGCCTACCTGTATGGATAATTGATTATAATCCATTGTATTTAGTTGTCCATGCAGATACATTGGCAACGTATCCCCTTTATGGGTAATTTTAATCTGTGTATGCGATTCCTGATCATATTCATGATCAGTTATTACAATTATATTCCCTTTATTTAAGCTAGAATCGCTACAAATAAAAAAAAAAGCAAGTGTGTCATGCCATTGACCCAGATGCCATCATGGTCAGGTTGTGTAACAGGACCTGACCCTCAAAAATCATGCACAAAAATAAGCAAGCTAAACACAATATGACGCATTATAATATTTCATCGTTCACCACATAAACGACACAGTGTGTCTTGTCAATCCTCATTCCCTCACATCTGTTCTCTACCACCCCATGCAATCGATACTACTTGAGGCTCGAATTTCCTAAGCCTGGTTTATGTTTTCTCACGGCCGACATGATCTTTTATCCATAATATAGCGTTCCTTCGAGTAAGCGTAACACCGAATATACCGGACATGCTGGAATCGATGAATACGTGTTGGGGGCGTATGGTAAACGTACATGAGGACTCCTAGAGGACTGTGCATTGTCCGTGAAATGTATTCATTAAGGGCTGTTACAGAACTCCCCCCACCCCTCGCCCACAGATCAGTCCTTTCTGGCCCACAGCGAGCCACTAAGATTTAAAAATGACCTTTTGGGATTATAAACAGTGCAGTTTATTTCTACACTCCACTAATGAGAACAAAGCGGGTGTCAGTGTTTGATTAATGATTTTTTTTTTCATAACCTGGCAGAGTAGGAGATCATAAAGAAGTCATTTTCCAACTTACTCTATGCCTGTTCAACATTTGCGTGAATCCCATCAGATTAAAGGTCCATATCCCGACAGCTAAAAGCCACATGGCATAAGAATAGAAGGTCATTCTATTTTGTGGTGGAGAGAGCTAACATCCACCGGAACCTATGATTAAGATACAGAAGTGAATTGTGGAGAGACTGTACGCTATGATGGAGCTGTATGTTATTCTTCTTTGGATGAATGAGGTCTCTCTCTGAGTGTGGAGTGGATGATGTAAGAATGAGCAGTGAGAAAAGGAACTGAAGGCCGTGGTCCCTTGAGTTTGATGCATGGAGGAGATGTTATGCCAGACAAAGAACAACAGAATCTGAAACATGAGCTATAAGAATGAGCGCAAAATCACCAAACAATGACCTTGCAACACAACAATTTTAGCATATCGTCGCTGTCCGATGAAAACCGCGTATGTCCATTTTGCCGATTTTGAGATTTTTCGACGGATAGAATGTCCAGGTTCATTTCCGTATACAGTATGCTTCACATTATCTAAATGACCAATGAAAAGTTGTGAAATCATGTCATCTGATTTCCACGTATATCCATTTGCTGTCAAAGCTGTCAATCACGCCGCGTATCTCCCGCCCTGTGGAGGCATCTCGCCGTTCTCGTGAAGTTCGTCTCTGGAAGCTCAGCATTGGATAGCCGAATAGCTAACACTGTGAGGTAAAGTATCAGCAAACGTTTGTTTTTGACAACTGTTCTCAAGTTTATTATATATTCACAACTGTTATTTACCAGTAAATGGTCTCTAGATGAAGTAATTGTCCACAGGCTAACTTAGTTCTTCACAGATTAGCTTGCTTGCTAGTATGCAAATAAACTTGGTCTCATTGATAAGATTTATACTTTTTTTTTTTTTTGTCAAACTGATCAAATTATAGCGGAGCAGAGGGATGATTTATAACGACAACTTTTGATGAATTTATGAGAAATCTACAGACGCAAACAGACAAAGTGTAGTAAAATAAAGACCTAAATGTGTATTTCAGACTTTTTTTCACCACAAGTCTGAAAGAAGACATGTTATTGAAGACAAATATCTCAAAATTGACTGGTGAAAAAAAAAAACGATGTTTTTGCCTGCCGTGTCTCGCCTTAATAAACTGAGCGTAGCCTATTCATCTGTCATCTGAAACGTGACTTGGTCATTCTAATTAATGATCGGAAGAACGCGTATCGACCACCGTTACTGTAAAATATGCACGTATGTCCATTTAAACTCGATTTTGGTCAAATGTGGATTATATCATTACACTGGCAAGAATATGGTTACATTTAAAGATGCCGTACCAAGTATGACAACGCTACGTTCAACTGCTGTGAAATTACGGTGTTTTTTTCACTTCCTGAAAAGTAACCGTTTTGGACATACGTGACTTTCATCGGGCAGCGACGATATGGAGTTCTTACAGTGATAATATCTGTTCGTAAGATTTGTTTTTATGTTTGAGAGAAGTCTCTTATGCTCAGCAAAGCTTCATTTATTTTTTATCAAAAATACAGTAAAAACAGTAATTTTGTCAAATATTTGTAAATAAATATTTAAAAAACATACTTTCCCCAAACATTTGAACAATCTCTAATGCATTAAAACGTTAAATATAAATAAATGAAAGGTTACCCCATATATATATATATATATATATATGTATGTATATATATATATGACGGAGTGTTCTGTAAAGAAAATGTGATTTGGAACTTTAATCCCTTGAGGGTGAAGGCTGAAAAGGTTCAGCGCATGTTAATGTTTAATTAAATGGAGGTGGATCAGGGTGATGGGGACATGGATATCTTTGCATATATTTTTCCCCCTTTTGTAATTGCATTATTTTTAAAATGCCATTGGAGTTAATAAAAACAACACAATTCATTCCTGAGAATCCAGGGAGCAGAGAAGATCAATTTTACGTCAGTCTTGACATAATGTTCAAGTAAAACAGACCGAACATGCTGAACAGTCATGCATGCAAAAACACCCTGGTTCGAAAAGACTGATAAAAGATCCATCCCGTGAAATGATTATCCTTAGTGAGAGAGAGAGAGAGAGAGAGAGAGAGAGAGAGAGAGAGAGAGAGAGAGAAGTGGGATATGCAACCGATGCAGAGCATAGTTCTTTTTAATGCATGTTCTATAAAGCCATAAATAATCTAAAAACACAGTAAATAAATGCAATTTATAAAAGTAATTTTTAACAATAATAACCCAAAACAATATTTTATTAATTAGTTTTGTTTTTTCGTGGTGTGAATATTTTCAATATTTAAATACTTTCAAATGCAACATTAATTGTTATATGGAGGGTGCCAGTGTTGCTGTCGCATGAGCCTCAACAAATGGGTAGTTGCACCCCTGAGAGCGAGTAATGGTTGAACATTAGCATTCGAGATACATTTCATCCAGTTAGCTTCTAGATGGAAATGTTTTTATACTGAGCTGTGCATCATGATATTATTCATGGCTGTCAAACACTTTCCAGAGGCAACCCATCCCAAAATATGTTTATTCTCTTTGCTCCTGCACACACACAGCAAAAAGGACATCACTCTCAGAGAAAATGTTTGAAATCCATTACGGTGACAGGTTTTTCACTCACTGATTTGATGTCTCAGAAGAAACAGGATTTAAGCCTTAACTTCACAAGTTACCTGTCTATCTTTACCCCAAGAGTTAAAGGGGAGCTACCAGAGAGGAGAGGGGGGATACAAGTGCATAATTAAGCACCAGGCAGAGGAAAAGATGGAAATGAAAATGCATGACTTGCGATAATTGCTGTGAAAGAAAGTGACAGCTGGACTCTCTCTTTTCAATCTGAGTATGTGACACGGTCAAACATTTTTCTTTTCTAATGGACTGCTTAGGTGGCAGCCACCATCATCCAACCCTGTGTAAAACAGATTACAGCCCCTCGCGATGTGTTTTTTTGATGGAACACTGAATAAATGTGTTGATATTATGGGACAGATAAATGATAATGACTTGCAGATATAAATGGCGTGTGCAGAAGGAACCAGGCTGCTCGACGTCAGGGCGGAGAAAAACATTGCTCTTCCTCATCTGGGACAATCTTACCTCTATGGGAGACAGAGTGAATTTGTCATGTTCTTGCTATCAGCACGCGCAGTAGTGGATTGATGCTAACATTAGCAGCGCTAGTTGATGTTTTGCCTCTTTCAGTTTGGTAATGCGAAAATGAAGGACCACCATATAAGTGGACTTACTTCATTAAAAATAAACTTTCAAACAGCCAAACTAAGTCTGAAAACTGCATAGAAATGTGAATGGTACTAGTGCTTACTTGATTTTTTCAAACCCCACCCCACAGCCGATTTCATTGGTCAAATACTGTACATCATGCAGTTGCCTGCCAAGAAAAGTTCAGACTTCATGAATTCAGTTTAGAGTTCAGAAATTTCATCGATGGATCAAGTCGCGACAAAATAAAGGGACCGCACAGCTCGCTAAGAAGTTGCTTTCAAACCAAGCAGCTGTCTGTGAATTTGCGTGACCAAATTGAACACAAGCTAAATCTGCATGGGGAACTTTTCCGCCCTCACGTGAAACTCATTGGGGTGACGACATTTCAAAGAAATATATTAAATAAAGTGCTACATACGTAGCCGTAACAGGACTTGACTGGGGTGCCGAATTGCAGAGCAAGTGCAAACATATCCACATCCTTATGATCAGATGCTTTCTGTTTTCTCACTGATGTCATTTTTGTTGTGTGGTTATTTTGTTATTGATAGAAAAGCTCGCATATTCATCTAAACGCCGCTCTCAGCAGCATGGGGCCGTCGGGATGATCACTAACAGTATACCACGGCAAAGGCTAAGCAAAGAACGAAAAATAATTGGGGCCTTGACTGTTTTATGACCCTTAAAATGGAAGTGAACTGAGACCTGTATGGGTATACATTTACAGTAAGGGGGCTTTCACACTGGCAGTTTAGTTCGGAACGGTTCGCATGAAAAATCGCTAATGTGAACGCTGTCATGGGACCCACGTGCGCACTGGGGTACCGAACCCGAGACTACCTGGAGGAGGTGGTCTGAGTTCGGTTGCTCCCGAACTGTGCCGCGGTTCGCGTGAATGTGAAAGCAGCACGGACTCGGGTGCGCACTTGTTCAGGAAGTAAAGTGACCTGCGCATGCGTTTAGGCGTATTGTGATGTATTCAGTTAAATAAAACACTTGTAAGGGATGATAGTGTTGATGATTTACTTTGGATACAAGCGAGAGTGAGCCTGCGGTGTATATTCGTTCATTGCGTGTGGAATCAAGGCACCAAAAAATCCATTGTCTCCTCAAAAGAGCCCGTTTGCAAGCAGCAGAAGGCCACCTTATGTGACGCACGCACAGTAAACCTGTATTGTTCACTCAACTGCGCATAATAGCAGGAAATTAATAAAAAAACACGATATTGACCCGCGTTCTGTTTTCTATCATGCGCCGTGCAAACGAGCTCAGTGTAAAAGCCCCCTTAATCTGATTTCTCAGTGTATCATGAAGATGAATCATGAAATGAGCCCTCACCTTTAATGACAGAAGAAACATCTGGCAAATTGCCTTCATTAAGGCAGCCAAAAAACTCACAGACCTGAAGGGGTTTTTCAAATTGAACTCCTCAAACGCTGCCATAATAAAGTTTACTGTGGAGTCAAAGGGTTTTGTTCACAGCTCCTCCAGCGAATGACAAAGCATGAAGACGTATTGAGCTGTCACTTCAAAATTTGTTTGGAGTGTAGATACTCAGTTTGAAATTAATTAGAATCTGAATGTGACGTTGAGCCCACATACTGTATCACTGTAGATCAGCATTGGGTGTAATGCATTACATATTAAATGTGTATAGCCAACTACTTTTTACAGTAAAATGTTCCCTGCTACATTTAGACCAGATTGTGTAGATACGGTGTGTTACTGATGTGTTCCTAATTTAAGGTTAAGAACACTTATGCGAAGTTCCTGTATCTCCTTTCAAAACATTCACTTGCCATCACAGGAGAGATACCAGTATATCTACTCTATATTAATTTTCTCCTTTTTGCATGTCCTCTCTATCTCAAATTAGACCGCAATAAGAGTCAAACCACTAACTTACTTTTAAAGAATAGATCTGGGATCAGATCCTATCACATATTCATTCTTTCATTTGCTCAAGAATAATCTTCTCAAGACCATCTGCCACAAGTTGCGTTTGTTGCGCTTTGGATGTAAGTGGAATCCATATGGCCGGAAGCTTTTTATTTTACTTTATAAAGTTTGAAATATGGATATTTTTCTTACACAAACGCATCGCTTCACCTCAGAAGGCCTTATTTAACCCCACAGAGCCGTGTGGAGTATTTTTATGATGGATGGATGCACTTTTAAGGGCTTCAAAACGGCCATTCCCTGTCATTATAAAGCTTGGAAGAGCCAGAATATTTTTTAATATAACTCTGAATGTCATATACACCTAGGATGACTTGAGGGTGAGTAAATCATGGGCTAATTTTCATTTTTGGGTGAACTATCCCTTTACGGTCTATTAAATAGAATTTAACTAAATAGCTTGGGATTTCCTTCATCATGTGTGTCACTGAAGCTGTCTTCACTTAAAGTATCTAACTGCAACCAGTGTAATGGATGCATCTCTCAATACAAGGGACAAGTGTCATATTATTAGTCATATCAGTGTCCATAACTGCTGATATGTGTCTCATTGCATGTCAAAACCTACTAGTACCTTGTTGAGATAAAGCCAGTCAAGACAGATTTAGGTCAGGGTGTCAGATGGGCGATATATGGGGGTCACCAAAGCCTCACCCCACGACGCCAAGCAGCTGCGAAAAGAAGAGGACCGCAGCTGCACCTTCCTCTTCACGTTTGACACCTCTCCATCCATCTGCTGTCCCCTTCAGCTGTTTCCTCCATCCTCCGGTTCTCTCAGTCATTAGCGTTGCCTTCTCTTTTGATGTCTGTCTGCCGTTGATGGGAAGTGAGAGAGGGAAATCTGAGAGAAAGGGATGAGTGCAAATGATTGATGTCTTTAGATGATGCAAGAATGCAGAGACGAGCACAGAATTCGCAGATATCTGTTCAAACAATAATTTAGGAGCATCAAATCAAAACAGTGTGGAGAGTTTTTGGGGAAACGTTCTGATTTATTGCATTTTTTACATTCCAACTTTTCATGCAGTAGAAAAACCTGTATCTTGTTTATTAACTACCAGTAATTCCATTTAACCAAGTGTAGCAGGGTGACTGAATCCACTTAGGAGGATATCATTCACCTGTGCTTAATTTGTTATCACCCCCGCCCCTTGTCCTATATATGAGATGGGTGGTGGCCATTTTGTATGCGCTTTGGTATCGCCCACTTGACGTCATCTGTGGCTGCCGCAGGTATGTGATTGTATGGGGAAACTCGCGCTTTCTCGTCTTGTGCTAGCGGTTTATATGAATTTTTCTTGCTGTTAGGTTGCGACGGTAGGCTGTTTTGTTCCCGCTGCTGTGTGTTTGCTGCCCACTTCTCTCAGGTATGTGTAGCCTTTTCGTTCAATGGGAAGAAATTGGCTGCGTTTGACAACTTGTGATTTTAATATCTGCAGTGGCAACGATAGAATGTCATCTATATGTACCTGAGTGAGAAGCTGTATTATATTATAGTGTGCGACTACGAAGCAGTTTGTGAGCAGGATCTCCCCGTGGTAGGTAAGATTATGGTTTTGGGTATTAATCACTTGCGGTTGTTGTTTAACATTATCTTTCTGCTCGGCAGGCCCCCCTGCATAACTGAGTCTCTCGGGCTAATCCTGGGAACCGTGCATCACTGATGACTTATGATCGCGTATAATTACGACTGCGTCGCTGTTTTGCCTCGACCTAAATGATGGAAACCCTTTTTATTGTTGTAATTCTCTCGCATGCCGTTTGAGATGATTGTACATTTGTTTGACTTTGTGGAAGGCCTGTCTCTACTGGTCGCCGCCGATTGGAACTAACGGGTGCGTTTAAGCAGTTTTTTGCAAGCTTTGTGTAAACCGGCTGTCGCCATGACTTCCATTGATCCATAAGCGTGGATGTTTGATTATTTGTTTTCTTTTTTTTCTTTGTTTATTGTGGTTTATTTTCTTTTGTAATTACTATCAACTGAAGTACGTTTAATTGTTTATATGATTAATTTACTTTTATGTGGTATTGTGAGGGTCATTATCCGGTCAAGTGAGTTAAAGCCTTAAAATATCTGACCTTGGATCATAGTGACTTGTGTATGTTATTTTGTGTTTATTTATTTTCTTTTCTTGTTGCAGGAGCTGGGGGGGGGGGGTTTCTGGAGGGCGAGGGTGAAGCTGCCGGACTGTATGGTGTGCTCACATTGAGTGTTGTGTGTTTTCTGGCATTTAACCTTCACGTGTGCAGTGGGTATTTGTAGTGGACTATTGTGGGGGGTCCCTCTTCCAATTTGGCAGCTGATCCATACCTCCAGACACCCCCGCTCTTGGTTTAATTTGTTTATCTCAATTGAATGTGTGTGTGTGTGTGTACGTGTATGTGGTGCTGATTAATGGTGTTTCTCATTCTGGTGCTTGTGACAAGTTTTAAACTGAGTTTCTAACTATTTAATATTTTGTTGACAAACAAAAATAAACTTTTCTATTCTATACGACTCATGTCTTTTCACCCATCCACGCAAAACGAACCTGTGTGCCCTTAGGGCTATTTCCCTGGTTTTCCGGGGTGGCGTAGTCGATCGTGTTATATTGTCATTCCGTTAGAAGTGTGGTAAAACCCTTGTTAGTTCTTTTGAGACTTTCTCTCGTACGCCACAACGCTACAATCTGGCGTAGTCGGCAGGATAAGGTTTTGGTCCCTTTTTTTTTTTTTTGTGTGGATTGGGTGAAAACTTGAGTGTATATTAAAAAAAAAAAAAAAAAAAAAAAAAAAAAAAAAAATTGTATCGTGTTTGTCTGTATTGCGTTTTTTTTTTTAGGCAAAACAGCGGCGTAGCTACTGTGACCCGGACCTCCCCTGTCAGTCGGCCTCCTCTACGATTGGTGAGTGCATTTATTATGGAAGAGGAGTTGCAACAGTTAAGAGAGTTGGTGGCGCAGCTAAAGGCTGAGAATGAAAAATTGCATCAGGAACGTACTGCCGAATTGCCCGGCCCAAGTGTAGCAACTAGTGCTCCAGTAATGCCTCTAGGGGCACCGGTACCCTCGGGTACGGAAAGATTTGTTTTCGTACCTCGTGATCGAAGGTGCCCAAAGTTTAACGGCCATATTGGCATTAGCATTGAGGAGTGGATTGAGGAAGTACAAGCGTGTATGCAGTTGCGTCACCTCTCTGCGACTGATAGGGCATTTTTTTTGTTTGACCATTTGGAGGGGGAGGCACGGGAAGAGATCCGGCATCGTCCTGCGGTTGATAAAGGGGATCCAGATAGAATTATTTCTGCGTTGCGGGAGGTATTCGGTTGCTCTCAGTCATATGTGGCCTTACAGGAGGCCTTTTTCTCGCGAAAGCAGCGGGAAGGGGAGACTTTGTTGGAGTTTTCCCTCGCTCTAATGAGCCTCCTGGAGGGTGTTAAGCAACAGTCTCCATATGTGATGCCAAATTCTGAGAACCTTTTACGCGACCAATTTGTTGAACATGTAGTGGATAGTTCTCTGCGTCGTGAGCTTAAACAGCTAGTTCGCCGCCAGCCTACTTCCAGTTTGCTAGAGGTTCGTAGAGAAGCAATAAGATGGGAGCGGGAGGGAATGCCGGGTGCGGTACGTGGGCGAAGTCAGTCTGTTCCAGTAGTTCCTTTGATCCAATATGGTGTGCAGGGGGGACCGTCGTCGAATACTGCTAGTTTAAGGCCAAACTCTGAGTTAAGTGAGTTGAGGGAAATGTTGAAGTCTCAACAGGTACAGCTAGATCAGCTCACTAAGGGTTTGGCATTATTACAGGGCCCTGCTCCTGCTGCTCGGATTCAATCACCACATTCGTCTGGTTATCCGTCGTATCCACGGAATAAAGTTTCTCATTCTAATCCAATAATATGTAGAAGATGTCAGCAGCCGGG
Source organism: Tiaroga cobitis (assembly GCA_030578255.1). Taxonomy (NCBI): domain Eukaryota; kingdom Metazoa; phylum Chordata; class Actinopteri; order Cypriniformes; family Leuciscidae; genus Tiaroga; species Tiaroga cobitis. Next base: position 1,970,679 of record CM060601.1, read on the forward strand.
TCATTTTGCTAGGGAGTGTGATGGGGAACGTATCCCTTCTCGTTCCAAATCTCCCTTCACGGCTCCTCGTGCAGGGGGGAGTGGGCAGCCTCATCTTCAGCGGCCGTCGGAAAACTAGTTCCCACCGGGCTGCAGAGCCTCAGCTCGGTTGGGGAAAAGAATGGCTTAGACGTTTGTCAGAATATTAGTCCGGTGCCTCGTTTGATGTCGTCATGCCCGCATTTGGTTGTTCTGATTGGTGGGGTTCAGGTGCCTTGTCTGTTAGATACTGGCTCTATGGTGTCTACCATTACTGAGAGTTGTTTTTTACAGCATTTTGAGCCATGGGGTCAAGATCGCCTTCGTTCATGCCAGTGGTTGCAGTTGCGGGCTGCCAACGGCCTGGACATCCCTTATATTGGGTATGTAGAATTGGATGTTGAACTATGTGGCCGGTTAGTGCCAAACTGTGGGGTGCTTGTTGTCAAGGACCCCCCTGGCAGCTTGTGTTCTAAAGTACCAGGTATTGTGGGAATGAATATTCTCAGTCGTTGTTACCGGGAGCTTTTTGGCCAGCATGGTCCTGCCCTCTTTGAACTACCATCCTTGTTGCAGGCCCCCGATTTTGTAACTCAGGCATTTCAGCATTGTCATAAGGTGGGTGCCCGTTCGGATGCCGATCGGGTAGGTCAGGTTAGACTACGAGGCCGTCGGGCATGGCGTATTCCAGGAGGTACGTTCAAATTAGTACCGGCAACTTGTTCTGAGCAATTCTCACAGGAGACTGTGTTATTCGAGCCTGTAGAGTCGGGCCTACCAGCTGGATTGTTAGCGTCATCATCATTGGTACGGGTAAACCGTGGAACTGTCTCCGTACCAGTGGTAAATGTAGGGACGACGGACGTAATGTTGTATCCTCGGGCCCTCCTGGGCTCTCTCACAAGCGTTTATGTGGTGAGTTTGCCCAGGGGGGTTACGGAGGTTAATTCTGTCCTTGCTGCTTTTGGCCCCCATGGCGTTCGGGTTGCGCCCACTGTGGAGGAACAGATTAGGTCTATTGACCTGTCTGTGTTGTCGTCGCAAGATCAGGATAATGTTAGGACTTTATTACTGGGATACCAGTGTGTGTTCTCTGCTCATGAGGGGGACTTGGGGTGTACTAGTTTACTGTCACATGACATTCCTTTGTTGGATGACACCCCTGTCCGGCAGCGTTACCGCCGGATACCACCCTCAGAGTATGAGGTAGTGAAGGCCCATATTGATGCACTGTTAGAGTCACAGGTTATACGGGAAAGTTGCAGTCCTTATGCATCCCCGATAGTCTTGGTTAAAAAGAAGGATGGTAGTCTACGCATGTGCGTGGACTACCGTCAACTGAATTCCAAGACTAGGAAGGATGCTTTTCCCCTTCCGAGAATCGAGGAGTCCTTGGACGCCTTGACCGGTGCCCGCTGGTTTTCCACTATGGATTTAGCCAGCGGGTACAATCAGGTTCCTGTTAGTGAAGGGGATAAATCTAAGACTGCATTTTGTACGCCATTCGGGCTGTTCGAGTGGAACCGGATGCCCTTTGGGCTTTGTAACGCTCCCGGTACATTCCAACGCCTTATGCAACGATTGTTCGGTGACCAACAGTGCCAGTCACTATTACTGTACCTAGATGACATTGTCATCTTTTCATCTTCAGTGGCACAGCACCTGGAGCGCCTGGAAGGTGTACTGGGGAGGTTGAAGTGTGAGGGCCTTAAGGCAAGGTTAGAGAAGTGTTCATTTTTTCGCCCGGAGGTAGTATACCTTGGTCATGTAATATCGGCTGATGGCGTTTCAACTGACCCAAGAAAGATTGAGGCGGTGGCTAAGTGGCCAAGGCCCAACAGTGTTTCCGAGCTCCGCTCTTTCTTGGGCTTTGCCAGTTACTACCGCCGCTTTGTGGAGGGGTTTGCCAAGTTGGCAGCCCCTCTGCATAGGTTGGTAGCGGAGCTTGGATGTGTTGGGCCCAGGAAACGAGCGGAGCAGAATTTTGCTGATGCTTGGACAGTACAGTGCCAAAACAGCTTTGATGCGTTAAAAGCAATGTTTGTTAAGGCCCCGGTGCTTGCCTACGCAGATTTCTCCCTACCGTTCATTTTGGATGTAGATGCCAGCCTGAGTGGTTTGGGGGCGGTCCTTTCACAGGAACAAGAGGGGAAGGTGAGGCCTATTGCATACGCAAGTCGTGGTCTTAGGCCCCCTGAGCGTAATATGCTAAACTATAGTTCAATGAAACTTGAATTTTTAGCACTCAAGTGGGCCATGACCGAAAAATTCAGAGAGTATTTATTGGGTAATAAGTGTGTAGTTTTCACAGATAATAACCCCCTTAGCCACCTTATGACAGCAAAGCTTGGCGCCACGGAGCAGCGATGGGCGGCACAGCTGGCATGCTTTGATTTTGAGGTCAAATATCGCCCAGGCAGGGTCAACAAAAACGCTGATGCCTTATCAAGATGCCAGCCATTAGTTTCAGGGGTGTTGGACAACATGCTGCCGGGGGCGGTCATTCCGGCCTCCATCCAGCATGCTGAGAACTCAAGGTCCTTGGCTAGCCAAGCCACTGTGGTTGCCTTGCCGGGGCATTCCCCTGCTGACTTGCGTGCTCTACAAGAGGCAGACCCAGTTATTAGGGAAGTTTTATTCTTTTTCAGAGAGGGTGAATTCCCTGGGCCTTATGAGCGTCGACAGCTCTCTAGGGATGCATCGACTCTACTTCGTCAGTGGGATCGGTTGATGGAATCACAAGGGGTATTATACCGTCGCATTCTTCGCTCGGATGGTGGCGAAGAGATCTTTCAATTGGTGTTGCCTTCTGTTTTGCATGTGGAGGTCTTAACTGGGTTACACCAAGAGCATGGGCACCAGGGTATCGAACGCACCACAGAGCTGGTACGTCAGCGCTGTTATTGGCCAGGCATGTCAGCCATGGTGGCGAAATGGTGTCAGGAGTGCGAGAGGTGCCAGGCAGCTAAGGATCTACAGCCAGGTGCCCGTAGTTTTATGGGTCACTTGTTGGCTTCTCGACCGAACGAAATTGTGGCCATCGATTTTACCCAGCTCGAAGCATCCTGTTCAGGGTTTGAAAACATCTTGGTAATGACAGATGTCTTTACAAAGTATACTATTGCAGTTCCTACTCGTGACCAGCGGGCTGAGACGGTAGCGCAGGTATTGGTTACCGAGTGGTTCTATCGTTTGGGGGTGCCTGGGAGAATTCATTCGGACCAGGGCCGTAGCTTCGAATCATTCCTGATCCAGCAACTTTGTAAATTGTACGGGGTCGAGAAATCTCGTACTACTCCTTACCATCCTTCTGGTAATGGGCAGTGCGAGCGATTCAATAGAACATTGCACAACCTATTGCGCACCTTACCGGTTTCACGTAAGAGGGACTGGGCGTCTAGTCTCTCTCAGGTGCTCTTCTCCTACAACACCACCCCGCATCAAGCCACTGGGGAGTCTCCTTACTTTTTGATGTTTGGCCAGGAGCCACGTCTCCCAATTGATTTCTTGCTTGGTAGAGTTCGAGAGCCGGTGGCTGGTGACGTGCACGAATGGGTGGTGGAGCATCAGACAAGATTGAAAGTGGCGTTTGCGGGAGCACGAGAACGACTGAGACAGATGGCTGATCGACGCAAAACGCAGTTCGATCGACATGTTCGAGATTCACCACTGGATGAGGGCCAGTTGGTTTACCTCCGCGATTATGGCATTAGAGGGCGCCATAAAATCCAAGACCTGTGGAGTCCGGTGGTGTATAAGGTGGTAGAGGCTCCTGGATCTGGGGGTGCAGTGTATAGCATTGCACCAATACATGACGAGGGTAAAGTAAAAAGAGTTCATCGGTCGCTGCTAAAGGCTAGGATCCAAAGGGGCCCTATCCCTGTTGTGCCCGATGAGCCAGTGGTGGAGCTTGAACAGGAGCCAGAGGAGGAGGTGGAGGAGGCAGATTTGTGGGTAGTAATACCTGAAGGCCCCCAATTTGTATCGGACCCGGTCGGTTCCGCTCCTCCGGTACTCGAGCCTAGAGTGGTAAGAGAGCAAAATCAACCCTGTGGCCCAGAGGTTGGCCCATTGTTGTCATCGGGTACTTCAGTTATGGAGTCGCTTCCTGTTCCTGAGGTTGGCCCAGGGAGGTCAAGGAGGGCCACAGCTGGCCAACATACTAATATTCATCGTTTACCTAGGGCCGTGGGGGAACGGGCGACTGGTGCTGTAATCCCGGGGCCGGTGTCCAATGCAATATCGGCCCTCTTTAGACCTTGGGACTAACTGGGCAAGCGAGTTTATCGTCGGGGCGACGATCTGTAATGGGGGGGCAGACTGTAGCAGGGTGACTGAATCCACTTAGGAGGATATCATTCACCTGTGCTTAATTTGTTATCACCCCCGCCCCTTGTCCTATATATGAGATGGGTGGTGGCCATTTTGTATGCGCTTTGGTATCGCCCACTTGACGTCATCTGTGGCTGCCGCAGGTATGTGATTGTATGGGGAAACTCGCGCTTTCTCGTCTTGTGCTAGCGGTTTATATGAATTTTTCTTGCTGTTAGGTTGCGACGGTAGGCTGTTTTGTTCCCGCTGCTGTGTGTTTGCTGCCCACTTCTCTCAGGTATGTGTAGCCTTTTCGTTCAATGGGAAGAAATTGGCTGCGTTTGACAACTTGTGATTTTAATATCTGCAGTGGCAACGATAGAATGTCATCTATATGTACCTGAGTGAGAAGCTGTATTATATTATAGTGTGCGACTACGAAGCAGTTTGTGAGCAGGATCTCCCCGTGGTAGGTAAGATTATGGTTTTGGGTATTAATCACTTGCGGTTGTTGTTTAACATTATCTTTCTGCTCGGCAGGCCCCCCTGCATAACTGAGTCTCTTGGGCTAATCCTGGGAACCGTGCATCACTGATGACTTATGATCGCGTATAATTACGACTGCGTCGCTGTTTTGCCTCGACCTAAATGATGGAAACCCTTTTTATTGTTGTAATTCTCTCGCATGCCGTTTGAGATGATTGTACATTTGTTTGACTTTGTGGAAGGCCTGTCTCTACTGGTCGCCGCCGATTGGAACTAACGGGTGCGTTTAAGCAGTTTTTTGCAAGCTTTGTGTAAACCGGCTGTCGCCATGACTTCCATTGATCCATAAGCGTGGATGTTTGATTATTTGTTTTCTTTTTTTTCTTTGTTTATTGTGGTTTATTTTCTTTTGTAATTACTATCAACTGAAGTACGTTTAATTGTTTATATGATTAATTTACTTTTATGTGGTATTGTGAGGGTCATTATCCGGTCAAGTGAGTTAAAGCCTTAAAATATCTGACCTTGGATCATAGTGACTTGTGTATGTTATTTTGTGTTTATTTATTTTCTTTTCTTGTTGCAGGAGCTGGGGGGGGGGGGTTTCTGGAGGGCGAGGGTGAAGCTGCCGGACTGTATGGTGTGCTCACATTGAGTGTTGTGTGTTTTCTGGCATTTAACCTTCACGTGTGCAGTGGGTATTTGTAGTGGACTATTGTGGGGGGTCCCTCTTCCAATTTGGCAGCTGATCCATACCTCCAGACACCCCCGCTCTTGGTTTAATTTGTTTATCTCAATTGAATGTGTGTGTGTGTGTGTACGTGTATGTGGTGCTGATTAATGGTGTTTCTCATTCTGGTGCTTGTGACAAGTTTTAAACTGAGTTTCTAACTATTTAATATTTTGTTGACAAACAAAAATAAACTTTTCTATTCTATACGACTCATGTCTTTTCACCCATCCACGCAAAACGAACCTGTGTGCCCTTAGGGCTATTTCCCTGGTTTTCCGGGGTGGCGTAGTCGATCGTGTTATATTGTCATTCCGTTAGAAGTGTGGTAAAACCCTTGTTAGTTCTTTTGAGACTTTCTCTCGTACGCCACAACGCTACACAAGCACTAAATGAGCCAAAATAGTTTTGCCATTTATTTCAATAAAGACATCAATTGCCATGTTTCCATCCACCTATTTTTTGTGCAAATTTCAGGATATCACATTTAAAAAAAAAAAAAAAACATAAACTACTGTAGAAACACAATTACCGAATAAATCCCTCAATGCGCAAACTCTTTTGAATTTTCCTCAACAGAGAATGTGATTAAATAACTGGACCAACCAGCAGATCAGTTTCATTGCACAGACTCTCGAATGTTGCTTGAGTTATTTTGAAATGCCTGAGACAAAGTCTGTCATCAAAATGATTTGGGATAATAACCTCTCAGAACTGTCTCACATGACTGTGTTCTCAAACATCAACCGTCCGAACGCATGACAGCATTTATTGCGTTTCGTAGGAAAAAAGAACTACAGTGGCTTCCATTTTTATTATAGATATTTTGCGACAGTTTCTGAGGAAGTAACGTTTTAAGTGTGTTATGCGATATTCTCATTTTTTCACATGTTAAATTTACAACTTTGGATGGAAACATAGCTATTGAATTACAATTCAGTTAAATTCATCTTCTTTTCATTCCAATAAAATTTTCTGTGGATGTGACCAATTTGATTCAGATTCCAACACATTAATAATGGATGCCAGATCATACTAGTCTGCCTTTATCTTTTAGCATTCAGACCTGATTATGTTGTCATTGATTTTTGTGATCCCGAAAAAGATGCTAAAACAGGAACAAAACAGTGAGCGGAAATCTTTTTTAACGAATTAAGTGTGCCCCAAGCTGTGGGAGGTTAATTCTACATTTCAGATTCCTTGTTTATGTATTTGCTTGTGAACTCATTGCCACTATAATCAATTGAATTCTGCAAGTATGCTTTGCAGATACTTGAAAAAAAATATGCCTCCATCACAAAAAAAAAAGAGAGGGAATATTTGAGGTTACAAGCCTCGATTGACTCCCCATCAGTGTGACTGACAGATCCAGCTGTTATGCCTGAGGCTAACATGGAGGCGAATCAGTGTGTCCCATTCATTACTCCGTAATAATGCAAAAACTCATTATCATGGTCATGGTCCTTCTGTCACCATGCAGAGCCAAAGGCCCCTGTTTTCTCAACTTCTCCAATTACTTTATCATACTAAAAAAAGAGAGATGACAGTCTGTGGTTTACATTCAGAAGGGGCAATGTTTGGCTATTTAGCGTCAGCTACTTAAACCCTGCTGGTACACCATTATTATGGGGGGAAAAAAACACACAATTCGCCATGAACGGCGTTTCAAAAGTAGCCTATATTCTGACAAAATGTTTATTTTTTATTTTTGGGGGAACAACATATAGCAAATGTTTCATTATTGTACTGTAGATACATTATCAGTGGCAAGTTTTTGGAGCATTAGCATAATTACTTATAGTAATGCCATTACGCACCGTTCATACAGAAGGCACTTTCAAACTAAGCAGCTTTCTGTTAATATGACAAATCCGAACTTTTTGTCCTCACACGAGACTCTACAAAAATCATCTTTTCTCATTGACAGCCTTTCAAAAGTACTGTATATTCTGACAAAATAAGGTTGTTTTTTTTGGCGAACAACATATTGGAAATATTTCATTATTGTATTGTAGATGCTTTATCAGTGCTATTTTTGAACATTAGTGGAATTTCGGCAAAATTCCATAGACAGAAAAAACATCCATTCTCCATTAGTGTTGTGATGCATAATGCATGATGCTTGCATTACATACATACAGTACATACTGTACATACTAACAAAAGCTATTTATGAATTTCTAATTAAGCAACAAGCCAATATAACTATTTCTTTTAATTTAAAATGTTGGTGGCAGCTGCAGGCACTCATTACCTTCCCAAAAAAATGCTCAATACTGTCCATTTTTGGTTTGGTTTTCATGTTCCATTGGCTCAGTTGGACGTGATGGATCATCCCCAATTCTCCCTCTACAGAACACAAAGCCGGTCCATCTCTTCCCGTCTGTTAGAGATGCTGGATGGCCACGACTCTGTCCAAGTCTCCCCATTTGTTATGAAAAGCCACTACATCCTGGCGCATACATCCGCTTTCAGCCACTCGCTGGGTCTTAATCAAGGTTGGCATGGGGAACGTAACAGGTGAGCTCCGCTAATGATGGTGATTACAAAAGGCCTTGCAGTGGAGAGATGGGCTTAAGGCACAACCAATAACTGGACACTCATTCTGATGGGGGTTTTGCCCTTCTGAATACCAGACGTGTTTGGTTTGGCTCTTATCTTTACACCGTCAGGGATTTTTCTGAGAGCCATGTGGTACTAATGCACCAGTCTATGCCTTGACAGCTGGGAAAGCAGATTTTAGCTTGGGGAGGGAATTTTAGCTGTTAGGAGTTTTAGCGGTTAGGAGATAACACCTACAAGACATCATAATAGCTTCATTCTGATTTCTGTATTGCCGACTGAACTGCAGTAAGAAAGTGAACTTCAAACAGGAATACCACTGTGGGTTAGTTTGGCCAAATGGTTAAAGCTCAGGACTTGTAATTGAAAGACTGCTGGCACAATACCATGAAAAAAAATAAAAATAAATAAAAAACGCAAAAAAAAGAAAAATACATCACTGTGCCCTTGAGCAAGGCACTTAAAGTCAACATGGTATGGCATTCTGAACCCATTTTACTTCTGTAATGTGATGTTCTTCCAAGTGAAATAGGATGTTCAACATCATGATATGTTGGGGGGGGGGGGGTTGGGGGGGGGGGGGGAACAGGCACTGATGAATCATGAGAAGAGAAATGTGTACTATGAGTGCAGATAGGGTAAGTTTTTGATTTCATGTTGACTTTAACCCCATAGGATTCTCCAGGAGGGCGTCTTCTAGTTCTAAAACATAGCTTATCTAACCGAATTCTGAACATTTATATTTGGTTTCTCAGAAAAGCTTGTGTTATGACGTAGGCATAAAAATGCATGGCAGCCTAGGCCAAATGCTCATCTGTGCCTGGTGGTGATACCAGGTTGCTGTATCACTATCTGTCAGCGTGGTAATCCATGCCTTTAGTCGGCTCAGAGTCCTTATAATCATTCAGCTCTAGTGCGCGTAACCAGTCGTTCTAAACGGCTTTGCCAGGTTTTGATAGAGATTAGTTTCCTGCGCCATAATGACCCCTCAAATTAGTACCCAGAATTAGACTAATTAGAAGTGTGTGCTTTCCTTTAATTAAGAGCTGAAATGCATCGTTGACTTTAGTGAGTTTTCGAAAGTTCATCTGGGGCTCACAGAGCGGGGCTCTCGGCAGCTCTCCAGAACACTGCGTCACCCCGGACTTCCAAATGACATTATTCACAGTTGACTTGGCTGTGCTCACGGTGAAATCGCTACAGCATCCTCGCCAGGTCTCCCCTCGCCCCCCAGCCAGCGCCCCCTCGTGCACCAGGCCCCTTTCAAGCACAATATTTCAAAGCCCTCCGTCCCCCCACGTTCCAGTGAGATTTGAAATTGCATGAATGTTGCCCTTCAGAGTAAAGTGTTTGGGCACCCTTGGTTTTAAACCAATCTAATCCTTGTAATCACGGATTGTGCTCAAACCTCCATGCTCCCGCGAAAAAAAAGAAAAAAGAACGAGTTTGGAGGGGTTGAACAGAATCCCTGCCGGCGTCGAGCCATGACCCGAATAGCAGCCAATATAGCGCCTTATTTCTCTATACTTTAAGAGATATGTGCTAGCAAAGCGAAAGTGACAGATAGTGTTTTGTGGCCGGCTGGGAGATACGTGTGTCCCCTATATGAAATGACAAGTGCATTTTCCAAAAAGAAAGACTATAATGTTTTTCTATTTAGCAGTTGACAGTTTTCCTTCGTCATAACATGAGCTTAAGGGCTTCGGAACAAGCATGATTATTTTAGGCCCCTGGCGTCTCTCTCTCCACAAATTGAAATCTTTTATGGGGAAGGCACCGTTAAGGCCCCGTGGCGGGGGAGCCACCTAAATCAGCATGCAAAGTGAATCTGCTATATTCACTTCCATTGACCTCCATCTTTGCACTGAGCGCAACAGCAATATAAAGAAAAAATGTGCCTCTTTTCCAGCAGTGTCCCAAGAGTCTATTGCATTTTTTCCCGGGATGGAGTTTCATGAATTTGCAAAGCGCTGGAGCATTATGCCCATTAAGCTGGACTGCAGTCGTCTATTTGATGCTCTTGGAATCAAAATGGCAGCTGACACACAGGGAGATTATTATACTTTTTGCACATACATTGAAGGCCTCTCGAAACCAAACCACTTGGTGCCATGGCTCCATATAAATTGGACCCCTTTCTGTAAGTGGTAGCATCTGAGGAGTGGGGATAAGTAATATAAATTTGTAACATTGCAAATAATTTTTTTTACAGACAAACATTTGTTACACTTTATTTCGATAGTCCACTTTAGACATTCTGTTAACTATAAGTTTGCAACTACATGTCAACTAACTCTCATTAGAGTATTAGTAGTCTGTTAGGGTTAGGGTTAGAGTCACACACCAGATCGTCACAGGGAGCATCAAAATAAAGTGATATTAAGAGACAGTCTACTGATACTCTAATGACTGCTAGTTGACATGCAGATGCAAAGTTGTTTAGTTAGTAAAAAGTATAAAGTGCATGGACTATCGAAATAAAGTGTTACCCAAATATTTGCTCATTAAGCAATACGTAAATTTACAAAGTCAAAAATTACGTTTATTATTAAATTTACAAGGCTTTTTATAGTTTAGCTCATATAGGCTACGTTCAGACTGTCAGTTCAAATCCGATTTTTGTGCATATCTGATTGAAACCCGATCAGATTTGGCAGGTGTGAACGGCAAAAAATCCCTTTTTACAAATCCGTTTCACACTACATTCATATGTGGTTTGAAATCCTATTCAAATTTCAATTCTAGAAATCCAATTCAGTCTGACAGCTCTGGAATGCGTTTCCTGAAAGCATCGTTATCCAACTATGGTCACAATTTCCATTGAACTCTATTGGTAACGACGGAAATGGAAGCTTTAGCGTTAAGTTCTGCCGGGAAGACTCAATTGCTACGTCACTTATTACCTTCTCATCTATCCAATCGTGTCTAATAATTGCGGTATAAAAGACCAGTACTTACACATGTTTGAGTTCGCAGATGCTGACGCTTTCATTCATGCTCTCGTTCAGTCGCCAGCCAACATGTTTCAGGACTGTTCTATTATTGAGTTCCGACGATGGATATGTCCTGCCGTATCTCCGCTACACGTCGAGGTTCCCGCGTTCAGTGCCGCATCTCCCCGTATGCACAGTGGTCTTCGGAGAGTTTTTGATCAGCCAAGGCCTCTCATGAGAAGCTCTGCTCTCTAGGCCTAAAACACCCTGGGTAACCAATCAGTTTCCATTTTCACGTCATCAAACGCCTCGAACAGCGTCAGCTCATCAGTCAGGATAATCCGGCAGGAAGAGAACTATGTCATTCTCAACAACTTGTCCAGCAAAAGAACCTCGCTGTCTGCACGGGTGCATTATCCCGCAGATCACCGATCCACCGACATGAATCAACAACTCAAATCACGAGAGGCGATCTTCTCTCGCTGGTTCAAGTTCAAGCTCCACTTCCAAGGCTTTCAAGTTGGTTTTTCAAGTTTGGTAGGCGCTTCCACCAGCCACTGTTAATATGTCCCCTCTAGCATGATTAAACTTCATCCAGGTAAGTATTTCTCCGTTGCTTCCTACACCAGCGGCAGAGTTCAAATTGGTGTCTACGGTGACGTGGCGTACGTGTTCATAATTACTAACGTTACTAATCTGCAGACTGCAATGGGGCCGGTTAGCTCGCCTTAAAGGGGAAATGTTCATAGCAAGTGCAAGCAAGTTTCGTGTCACCGCCACAGTACAGTGATCTAATAATATCATTTTTGTCAAAACACCCGCAATGTTGGAAACTGCACAATGTATTATTTTTTACAATGGAGATGAACGTTCCTGTAAACTGTGCAATTGTTGAAGAAAATATATATATATATATATATATATCAGCGTTGTCGATACCACGCTCTCGTGGGCAGTTTGCAAATACCCACTAACAACTGAGTAACTGATTTAAAAAAAAAAAAAAAAAAAAAAAAAAAAAACCTGAGCTAAAGAGAGCAAGTTGTTCATTTGACTGTTATACATTCTGTAGTGGATATCTCTACAATGGCAGTTAATTACATACTTACTTAAGCGTTGTAATTTTACAAACAACTATTTAACATATTTAGGCCTACTTTAAAATCATATTATAAGTCCCTTAATGAAATTAGATCTACAATATTGGAAATGTGTACAATTGCTGTAATATTTAACCTTTCCTGGTGACTACTTAATCCACTGATATGTGTGATAGAAATATTTTATGTGATGGGTATTTCCACATTAATGTACAGAAAAATGCAGACTAAGGATACTCCTGTCAATATCCTTAGCAAAAACTTTTAACTCAGTAGAACTAACAGTCATATTAGTTTTATCAAGTCAAACCAATCAACAGAACTAATCAGTGAAGGAGACTCGAGTGGCATTGTCTTTCCTCAACTGTATGATTCACATGTACATGTATCTTTCTATTCAAGAGTCTCAACTGTGTTGTGGCCAGCGACGAATGGGGCTATTTCTGCAAAGAGCAACTTGGGAGCCATGTCAGGCATATGCTCCGCATCTGAGAAAAGGATTCTACGCTCAAAAGATAACAGATCAAGTATCATTTAGGTAATGATAGTAGCTTCTTGACAGGACGCCGTCACCTTACTTCAGGTAAGTACCGTATTAAGAAGTCAGATTTAGCCGGTTAAGAATTTCTATAAAAAAAAAAAAAAAAAAAAAAAAAAAAACACACACACACAATCTCAGATTCGGATATCTAGATCAGTAAAGGCTAGATGAATATTTTAAGCTTACTCAAGGTTCGTTTCGTCCGCTCTTCACAAAATCATCCTATAGCGGTCGTTAGCGTCCTTCGGGATTTGACGTGGTCGCAAAATATATTATATCGCCGTGCTAACAAAGCATGGTTGTCATCAAGGCAGATCTTATTGTTAGGCGATCATGCCATTCCTGAGACGTTAATTTGGCTATCAGTCGTCTTCAATTTCATAATTAAGGTTGTGCTTATTCCTGCCAATGCAAAGCCATAGCTACGCGCTTTCATTCTTTGTTACAGGCTTTCAGACGGCTTTTGCCGTTCAGCAACCCGGATCCATCACCCTGCCCTCTTCTAACAGAGTTTATGTTAAATTAGTAATGTTTTGCTTTTCTTTTCAGATTCCTGTTTTCACATCCTGATCACGGCCGATTGTTCCTTCCTCGTCTACAATTACGAAATCGTAATTTAATATTCTTCCATTCATAGTTTGCACGCAGGCATTCAAATTCACGCAAGTATTTTAATACTAACTATCCAAGTATGTTCACCATACCTTCTCTTCGTTTGCTACTTAAGGCATAGCCAAGACCTGTAGTACACCTCCGATAAACGCCTGCCAATCTCATTGTATCACAAAGATAAAAATGAGTATAATTGTGCCCTTTTCGCAGGATATGTGGTGGGTCTCCAGTGTGTACGTGGGGTTTAGCTCGGAATGCCCACAGATAATTTTGAATAGCATTTTGGAATGGTTATTTCGAAGGTGAATAAGCATATCGTTTTGTCTATCCCTTTGGATGTGGCAGGGCTGCTACTCCCGGCACAGGGGTCGGAGTTTCAACAGCTCGTTTTGCAGCTTCGATTACCTCTCACCAACAATTTTAAACTTTTCGCTTCGTTCAACCGGGATCATTCAAGATGGAGAGACTCAAGAAGTGTCAACATATAGACAACATTCCGGATGGTCGTTGAATTATGTAGCTATCTCTAGTCACTAATTGGCTTATTCTGTCTCGATTTTCTTAAATCATGTCCCGTGGGCAGGATTCACGTAAATTTAGGTTGTGATGCACTAACCCAGGAGGAATTTTGTTAGCTCCTCTCAGCGCTGTTGTATTCTTTAAAAAGCAATTCTTAAATGAATTTCTCCCATTGCTTGAACTTTGAGTGTTGTAACCTTGAAGATGTTGATTATGCTTATACGGCAACATTTCACACTAAGTAAGTTAGAGAAAGCAAAATCCATCCAACCTCCTTTTATTACTTCATGTCCGCAATGGTCTCTTTTCTATTGGTATTCAGATTGTAGCTGTCTGTTACAGCATCATGGCTCATGCATCCAGGGGATTCACTCCAGGAGCTAAATACTCCGATTTACCCATGGTCTTTTCTGATTAGCGTTTCTCACCTAATTTCTTTACTCTCTTTCTTAAGAACTCTAAGAATGACTCTCAAGGCTCTGTTTCACTTATCAATTTATTAATTAGTTATAAATTCTGTCCCTTCTCATCTATGATTAATTTCTTTAAATTCCCCTCATTTATCCTAACTAACGGAGCACTTCTCTCTAAGCCTAGTTCAGGACTCATCAGTTTCTGTCCTCAAAAGCTGCAGTCTATCTCCCTCCCAGTATACTGGTTATTCCTTCAGGATCGGGGCAGCCACTACAGCAGCTGATCATGGCATTTCTACTTCAGCTATTAAGATCCTGGGCAAATGGTCTTCTACATTAGAGTCTATATAAGACCCGATTCAAAATCATCCTCGAAGCTCAGCAAGCTCTTCACTAAAACGGTTCAGGTAAATAACCTTCGCAACTACTGGTGGTGGTGCCATAATCCATTCTCACAATTGGTCCTAAATTCTGCTTGCATTTACAAATGGTCATGAGTCATCGTCTATATGTGGCCTAGTGGCCTTGTCTTAATGTGGCCTTGTCTCTATGTGGCAGTAGTAGCCGTTGTGGTCTTGTTCCATGTGGTCTTTATGGTCTTATAAAAAAAAATAAAAAAAAAATATAAAAAAAATCATGCAAGTGTATGATATACATGTTCAGTGTGGTCTACTGTGACCGTGTAGCCTAATGTGGCCTTGTCCCGTGGTCTTGTGGCCAGTTATGGCATGGTTTTGTGTGGCCTAGTGGCTGTGTCTCGTTGGCCTTGTATCCGTGTGGCATTAGCAGCCTTGTGGCCCAGCGGGCCTTGTCTCTGTGTGGGTCTGGAAGGCCTTGTGGCATAATGTTGCCTTATCCTATGTGTGGCCTTCATGGTCTTGTGGCCCTTATGGCCTCGGTTCTGTGTGGCCTAGTGGCCGATGTCCCTGTGTAAACTCGTCTCAGTGTGGGCTTACGATATCGCGGCCCCTGCGGCCTCATTCTATGTTCAGTGTGGTCTACTGTGACCGTGTAGCCTAATGTGGCCTTGTCCCGTGGTCTTGTGGCCAGTTATGGCATTGGTTCTATGTGGCCTAAGGCCTTGTCTATGAGTGGTTCTGTCTATGTATGGCTTTAGCAGCCTTGTGGCCCAGCGGGCCTTGTCTCTGTGTGGGTCTAGAGGCCTTGTGGCACAAGATGCCTTGTCCTGTATGTAAAAAATGGCCAGTGGTCTGTGGCCCCTAGGGGCGCGGTTCAATGTGGCCTAGTGGCTGTTGTCTGTGTGGCTTGCTCTGTGTGGTCTATAGTGGCCTCGTGGCACAAGTTGCCTTGTCCTGTATGTAAAAAATGGCCAGTGGTCTGTGGCCTTTAGTGGCGCGGTTCAATGTGGCCAAGCGGCCGTTGTCTGTGTGGCCAAGCGGCCTTGAGGCATTGTTGCCTCGCTAAAAAATGGCCATGTGGTCTTGTGGTCCTTGCGGCCTGGTTTTGTGTGGCCTTGCGGCCTTGTCCAGTCTACCTCGTTCTATGTGCGGCATTAGAGGCCGTTGTGGCTCATTGCGGCCTTGTCTCTGTGGTCTAGCAAGGCCATGTGGCCGGGCGGCCTTGTGTCTGTGGTCTATCATGGCCGTGTGGTCCATGTGGCCAGTTTGCGGTCTAAGGAGGCCTGCTCTGTGTGCGGCCCTAGGTGGCCTGCTCTGTGTGGTCCAATGAGGCCGGCCCAATGTGGCATTGTCTGTGTGGTCCATCGCGGCCTTGTCTCTGTGTGGTCCAATGAGGCCTGGCCAATGTGGCTCTGTTTTGTGTGGTCCATCGAGGCCTTGTCTCTGTGCGGTCTGTTACGGCCTTGTCCCATATGGCCGGTTCTGTATGCCCAAGGTGGCCTTTTCTCTGTGGTCCTATAACAGCTTTTTGTTCCATGACCTGTCCCTATGTCCTAAGTAGCCTCGTTCTCAGTTAAGTCACAATTCTACAAAACTTTGCTTCCCTCCAACTCATTCTCAGGGAAACTGGTTCGATCAGACGTAAGTGCGTCTCAAAGCATAAGTCGCTCTGGATGGAAGCGTCAGCATGGATAAATGCTAATGTACATACAGCAGCAGAACATAAATGCATAAATGCACGTCTTCTCATAGTACCTTTCAGGCTTACTATGAAGTCGTCTCTACTAATTAGTTATTGGCTACGAGGCTTTCCACATTTCATGTTCATGCCCATTATTAATTCCCTTTTCTTTCTATTTTAGGCTCTACAGGATACACGACTGGTGGGTATACTTTTCTTTACCGTTCTTTGGGGGTGGGCTCCGTCCTGGTGGAATTATCTTCCACCTATTTTTGGGGGTCGGCTGCGCCCCTGCCTTCGTCTTCAGGCAGGAAATGCAGAGTCCGGACCCTCGGATTGCGAGCTATGGACGGGGCCTACGCCAAAGAACTTTATTGCTTGCTGGGCTATCAATAAATGTATTTATTGTTACAGTATTTATTCTCCCGAGTCTTTCTGGTAGAAATGGAAGCTTTAGCGTTAAGTTCTGCCGGGAAGACTCAATTGCTACGTCACTTATTACCTTCTCATCTATCCAATCGTGTCTAATAATTGCGGTATAAAAGACCAGTACTTACACATGTTTGAGTTCGCAGATGCTGACGCTTTCATTCACCTCCATCCTCCCCACCACCACCAGGATGGTCCCTTCCCCTCCATCCTCCCCACCACCACCAGGATGGTCCCTTCCTATACCTCACAGGGGGTCGGCTGCGCCCCTGCCTTCGTCTTCAGGCAGGAAATGCAGAGTCCGGACCCTCGGATTGCGAGCTATGGACGGGGCCTACGCCAAAGAACTTTATTGCTTGCTGGGCTATCAATAAATGTATTTATTGTTACAGTATTTATTCTCCCGAGTCTTTCTGGTAGAACTTGCGACCATAGTTGGCTAACGATGCTTTCGGGAAACGCACCCCTGATCGGATTTGCGTAACTTGCGTAACCATGTACAGCGTCAACACGTCAGACGCTGTTGCTGAAACTTGTTGTGGATGTGCTGTTTGCGCAAAAAAAATAATAAAATAAAATAAATATTCATGTATTACAAGTCAAGCATACCCTAAATGTATTTCTGTACTACACTTTTTTTACATAAATATATTTATATAAATTCCATAGACTTGACAAAACCAGCAGGAAGCGTACAAGTAAGATGGAGGCCACACTTGAAAGAGTTTCATTCCTTGCGCAAGTGATGACTCCAAAACCCCAGCCATTTCCTAATGTTTCACCTCCTCCATTCCCAAACAACCAACACCCCTTCCCACCAGGACCACAGCACTACCAGCACATCCTTGCGACCACAGGGACCTCCAAGCATAATCGAATTAATCTGAATCCTCACTAATGGCCTCCACAAGGACCCCACATGTGCGGGAACAGACATCTTTTTTGATGACACTTGAAGAAGCCCCTCTCCCTCAAAGTCAGTTTCAGCAAGACACTAACTAAAACTAGTTTTGAAGTTAATAGCAATGTTCAAGAGCTGATTTTCATTGGCAAAGTTTAATATTTAAAGATATTAATGAAATTTCAGCAAAATTATTTTCATGAAATGTTTATTTTTTTAATGTTGCAATTGAAAAGTAGAATTGTTTGTACTTTTTATTTTATAAAGCCAGATCATGAATTAGTTCTGTTGTACAGTAGCAGTTAGCAATTGAATATGTAACTAATCAAGGGAAAGCAGTCCTTATAGCCATGTTTGCCTAAAATATTATGTAAGGGCTTCCCTCACTCTCTCTAGCCCTGCACAGTCGATGCTGTCAACTACTTCCTCTGGCTGGTGTGCATCAATCTCTTGCATGCACTGTGTATCTTGCTCTTCATACACCTCACCCTGAATTTCACAAATAATGTGAAGCACACAGCGTGCAGTGATAACTGTGGGAACATTCACAATGTCCAAGTCCAGAGTTTTATTCAGACAACACCAGCGACCCTTCAGTCTCTCAAACGAACACTCTGCTGTCATTCTAGCTCTGCTCAGCTTGTAGTTGAAGTTCTGCTGGTCTTCAGTTACAGTAGGTGTCCTGTCTCAGCATGTCCCTTCATGATCCAGCTTCGAAAAGGGTTGGCTGGGTCACCTAGCATAATTGGCACTGATGTTCCACACAATTCTTCAGTGTGCTGAGAAGACAAAATTTGATTGTAAATTGTAGGGTTGCACAATTGATGGAAAAATAATTGAGATTTGAATAACAGGTGCAATGAAGTATTCGTAATTATTCAGTGTCAATGAAATATTCCTTTTTAGTAGTACAAAATTTTTTAGGCATTTTGTGTACCTGAATGAAATAAGAAATCAAACTTTGCATTAGTAGAATAGTAAACAAGAACAACTTTGAATTCTTGCGTTGCTCACTTTAAATGTATTTTTTTTTTTTATTAGTCTGCAAGCAGCCCTATTTAATACCTACATTGATGTGAAATTGTCAAAGGTGTGTTGTAGGTAATATTGTACATACGTTGCATAGATGTAAACAAAATGTTTATTAAAGCTAAAAACCGCTTTAAGACTTACAGGTGGGAAAAGGACTCCTCTCTCAGCCCTTTTATAGATCTCAGAATTTCATAGCACTCTGGAGGCATGAACACTCCCAGGCCATCCAACATTGATGCTCATGAATCTGAGGCAGTCCAACAATAATGATTACATGTTGTGATTTGTACATGTGATTTACAGTTGTGTTAGCAATGTACCCAATGATAACATTAAAAAATATATAAAACCATACAGAATTTCTTCGATTGGAATGTGGCTTTCATCACTGACCCCTCCACACTGAGGAAAGCCCCACCTTGCTTCGAAGCCACAAATATCCTCTTGCAAGCAATCTCCCAATGGCAATGTAATATATTCACATTGCAGGGACACTAGAGCCCTGCAAACTTTGTGCACAATGATGCAAACCATGCTCTTCCCAAGCCCAAAAATATGTGCAAGGGTTCGGTAACCTGAGCCCGTAGCAAGCCACCATATTCACAATCCTTTTTTCCACTGGAACAGAAGGCCATAGGTGCCTGTCCTGAGGGCAAGAAGGGGTCGTACATGGTTACACGTCATTGTGAATGTCCTGACACGCATTCTGAAGTTTGCCAGCCACATCCCTTCGTCAAAGTTGGCTACAACATGAGTCTATCATTGTCTGCTAGTTGGCCTAGTCCACACACCTCTTTGATTTTTGAAACCGGTGGAGACGGCAGCGCGGAATAAAGCAGCACATACCAGCCTCCCACGTTTCTGCTTCATTAGACGTAGTAGTCCAGTGCTATGGCTATACAGTGTCATATTGTACATCAACATTGCAAACACCTCCATACCGTTTTTTTGACATTGGACTACCAACGCAACGTCATTGCTAGAGAAACCAATGCAGATATTACGGAAAACTAAAGAGCGGCATGGACACACAAATCGGATTTGAACAGTTGTGAGACACAGTGTGGACAATCAATAATTTTAAATCAGATTCCAATCGTATACACAAAAAATCTGATTTGGACTGCTGTGTGAACCTAGCCATACATAGAAGATATGTGTAAATGTCTTAATTATGTAATTAAAGGGTTATTTCACCAAAAATGACAATTCTGTCAGTAATTACTCACCCTAATGTTGCTCAACCTTAAGTTTATCAAGCGACGAGAATACTTTTTGTGCGCAAAAAAATAAAAAAATAAAAACTTCATTCAACTGTTCATTTTCTTCTGTTAGGGCCTCTGATGTGAGTTCACGAGAGCGCCACGACTCATGCGCGAGAACTGAGAAGATGACGCCCACGATCATTAGATGGGAACGTGTTAAAGGTAAGGCATTCATTTTGTGGCATTGGTAAGGTACTTTTACGTTTTCTCGTCGGTTTCTCACGATTCGGAAATGCACACTTTAGAACCATTTTAATCACTACATCGAGACCCATATGCATCATCTTCTCAGTTCTCATTGCATTAAATACAATTAAATACCATGTTATAGCATGAATCTCTAGATGGCGCAGGCTGATAGGTCCTTAATTCAATTTTGGCAGTTATCACATCGTTATCTACATAGCACAGCTGATTGGTTGCCATTGCATCAGCGACCAATGAGCTGTGGCTCTACATTCAAATTCTGGTAGAGTTTGCTGTATGCAGCGCGCTTTCAGAAACCCTCCACCTTCCCCAGCTCCACCTGTATAGATCTGCTATGGGGGTTATTTCATGTATGTTGCATGTGCAGCAGCAGTCTATGAATGTATAGGCAGTGGCAAGTCTCTATACTTGCACTGCAGCAGCATCTATTACGCCAAGACCAAATACATTAACATTGCTATATCCATTACCATGCCAATCTCTCAGATAGTTTGTAACAGACAAGCTTGTTACCAAGTTTTTTTTTATTTTTTTATCTGCCGTCTTTCTTCCACACCGCTAGGGGTGCTATGGTTCCTAAATGTGCTCCTTAAGTAAAGGTGGGTTTGCAGAGGAAGTTAGCAGAACAGCAGCAGTAGGAAGCATGGCTTACCTGTATTTGTGCTATGTCCTGGTTGGGAAATGTTCCATTTCAAGCTCAACTTAAAGTAAGGATTTGTTTCCTTTCCTGTTATTAAAATGTATGCCTTAATGATGATGTTTGTTGTTAAGAAGTTTGATACAGTTTATTTCTATGTATTTTAGAAGGACTCTTTATCGATGACTTTAACACTGCATTTATCCAACTATAAATATGGATTTAAACCCCAGAGTGATGTAAGCTTGGGACTTTTGGCTTACTTATTCTGTTCCTGATTTGGAAGAGTCAGATGCATGAGAATTGTTATCGTTTGGAGTCAATTCATCGAAATTGGTTGGATTATTAATCTACTAAGGGACTGACTTGTTTGAGGATCTATACCAGCAGATAAGACCTACACACATCAATTTACATTTCATTGAAGTGTGCAACCAATGACCAATTCCTGTAAAGTAACTATCCGTTACATTGTTTTGTTTATTGTAGTTGACTTTGCTTTTTCTTGTAATTACTTTTTGGGTGTTGACAATTATTGTTGGTTGCATAGGAATATAAAAACGGATATAGTGTTTATTCATTTGGGCATCATCTTTCCTTCTTGAACAGCTATTAGACAAGCGGAATCCCCCATTATTGCGTTTTATAACTTTGTTTTGCATTAAAAATACGAGACGGTTATAAGTTGATGTGACAGAAATGTTTTAAATGAACTTGAAATGTCAATTTGCCACACTTTAAAATATGTCCGACTTTAACACAGTTTTAAAATTGTCAATATAATAAGCTTTATCTCATTGTTAAATGAACATGTCATGGAGAGTAAAGTCTTAAACTATTGAGATATGTAAACGTGAACACTCATTAGGCAGAAAATATTAATGAAACATTAAAACACATAGGCTACCTGACATTTGGAATGGGAAACAAAATGGTACTTGTTACGTAAGAAGTAACTCATCCAGACATAAGAACACAAGGTACTAAATGTGACAACAAAATCATCAACAACAGTGTTAAAAAAAACAGACAAATGACAATACAACCAGTTTAGTTATGCCCCAGTGGGAATATAGACTGAACCATGAAACCATGTTTAACCCATTGTTACCCTTTGTAACAAAAAATAGGCCTAGTTAAACTAAAAGAAAAATGCATGAATAGCAATATCATAAAACATAAAAGTGTATAAAAATCATTTTAAAAAACCTGTATTGAGATACAATAACTCCACAGTTGTAATATACAATGCCATACAAAGTTGTAAATTGTTAGAAACGTACAGCTGGTTATATTTTCAGCATTATTTACTTGATCCAAAAGAAACATTATTTTGCAAGCTGAAAAAGCAGTTTACATAATTATTGTATATTTAACTCTATGCATGAATAACAGTACCATCTCTAGATGTTGATGTTGAAGCTCTCAGCTGCTGCAACTTTATGCATTTGCATACAAATTGCCTGGCCTATCCTGACCTCTGGGGAGACCAATACTCTCAACATCTACATTTTATGCAAAAATACATTTAAAAAAGTTTTGATGGTGTGCACCAAAATCCCATACACCAGTAGCCTAGTTGTGTTAAGTTAGCCAGTAATTTACTGATAACAAACACTGCATCTATGATGTTGACAGGCACATGCTAATAAATTAGGATTAAGAGATTTCAAATGTGAACTTTGCACTCTGGGTAAAACCATTGCTGGTCCCTGATAACCTTCTCAGTTGGACAGCCATTTTGCTGTTGTCTTTATATAGCTATTAAAGATAATCGCCCTTTTAGAGTTGGGGCTGAATTGTTGTGTTCTGCCAGGCTCCATCAAGCGGAATAGAAAACAGCGCATGGAGATGCACCAGTAAACTACTTCAGACAGATTGCCACTTTACAACGCTGTGCACACACTCCATTCCAGGGGCTGAAAGTTTAATCCTTTTAAGCTTTGAGAAAGCACCAAATAAAATGAGTAAAACCGATGGCACTCTCGTTGCTGAGTGTTGGTGTTTGCCCATCACAGCTACTGTGTGGGGGCTTCGTGCATCAGTCATAAAGGCCAAATGAAATATAGAGAGAAGTTTTGAAAAGATTGAGAAAAGTATAGAGAAACGTTTATTGTTTTGCTTGTGGCCTGACTAAACTTCAACACAACTGTACTTTAGTTTACTTTTGAATTCAGGACTTTCTGCTATGAATTTAGAAATCGGTTGCCTTTATACACTTTTAAACCCCACCGATAAATGTAGAAAACAATTGGGTTGAAAACTTTTTCAAACAACAGCAATTCTAAATACACTAAATATTATATCGTTTGTTAAATTAGTGTAATATATCTTTTTCTATATCGCCGTAAAAAAAAAAAAAGATGTATATGCAGGGACTCAAATGAATCTTGTTGTTGTTATTTTAAATTCCAAGCTGTCTGAATGAACCGATTCACTAAAATGAATCAGACTTTCCTGATTGCTCGTTCAGGACAGTATTACTGTACAGGAAATGATGTAATGCTGTTACTCAATGTAAAAAAGTTTCTTGTTCGAGAAAAAGCTACACGGTTTTGAAAATAGCTGAGCGACTGTCATGCTTCTGACAAATAAACTAATAGCATCACTCCCTTTAGTCCGTCCTCAACATTGTCAATGGCATCATGCTATTTATCTGGAGTCTATTTTTGGAGGTTACTGTTTTTATTATTTCTTGACACAAATTTCACGATTTCAAGTCAATTCTTGAGATTTGAATCTGACCTTGATTCAATTATCGATTAATTTAGATAATTATTAGCTACAGATACATGTTCATTTTTCACAAGAAAAAATAGATCTCACCTACTGATGTAAACGCACAGAGAGCTGTCAGCTGGTATTATTATTAAAGGTTCTAAATAGCAACTCAAACTAAATAGGTCTATAACATATGTTTTTTATTATAATAGTGTCATCTTTTAACGATGTAAAAAATATAATAAATATGTAATACAGTAGCCTACACATATTTAGCAAAATACTCCTCTCTGTAGCTATTTATTGTTTGAATTTCGTAATAAAATTGACAGAATCTGAGTGCTGAGAATTAGGCCTCGTTTACACTGCAGGTCTTGATGCCCAATTCTGATTTGTTGCCTATATATCCGATTTTTATACCGTCCGTTTACACGTTCTTTAAATTGTGACCCATATCCGAGTCATGTGTTTACACTTGACTGAAACATCGCGCATGTTTACAGGGGTCTTCTTGCTCAGATGGAGCGAGTGAGATCTCAGGACTGGTGGGAACATACAACACGATCTCATAAAAGTGAGTATCTATAGCACACATTTTATTTCTCATGCCATTTATACGGCAAAAATAGTTTTTGCTTGCATATGATACGCACTGTAAACATGTGTATTAAACGCCATAAAGTGCGTATCATGCACGCAAAAAAGTATTTTTGCCGTAAATGGCACGTGAAAAAAAAGTCGTGAAATAAACGCACTTTCATGAGATCGTGGCGGGCTTTAACGAGCCGCAGTGGGTCCGAAATTTTAGGATGAGCAAGCCAACCTTTGATATGTTGTGTCAACGTGTGTCCAGATTCCTCTCCTAAGACGACACAATGTTTCGTCGGGCCATCCGTCCATCCGCAGATGCGCGTCTGGGTTTCTCTCGTGATTAAACCGTGGAGACGCAGCCTAATGCCTCGGAAAATCCGATCTACAGTCGCATTGGCACATATCCGATTTACATCTGATTGATTTCCACATATGAACGAGGCCTGAAACCGATCTCAAAATATACGAATGCATGCGTTTTTTTTTCCTGTTTACACTGTCATAGAACACATCCGATCTGTGTCGCATACGAGTAAAAAATCGGAATTGGGTCACATTTCACTGACAGTAGAACGAGGCCTTAGTTTCATATCAAAAGTAACCAGCTGGCTTGTCTGTCGGTGTCAGTGTCGTCTTTGCTCACCGATTTTTCTCTGCGTGAGAAAGCGGATGTGTGGCGTGAGAGCGTGTGAAAAGTATCCATTGAATCGCTGAATGCCTGAGAGTTGGCAGCCCTGCTCAATGTCAGTAGAGGAACAGTCTAAATACAGTCAGATGACTTTTCTTTTCAAACACAATCCCCTTCTTAACATATTGGCAAGGGAAACCATTGACAGTTAATGTCTAACATTTTATTTTATTGTAAAGCATACTGTCTTATTTGAGTCATTTGAACTCTTTTTTTCTTTGTTCTTTAGTTCCTTTTTAGTGCTTGTCTTCTGTCTTTAGTGTCAGAGGCCAACTCAATCTATCCGTGGGTCCGGCCTCCTTATCCTCAGTGGATTTTCCATCTTTGACGTGTTTGAGAGAAGCTGTCAGGGAGGTCTCTTGCCGTTAAGTCATCTGTCATGTCCAGACAGAAGCTTGCTCGTCACTTGTCATTTGTATCTCCTCACTTTTCTACAGAGACTTTATCTCTGTCATACATGCCAGAATTGATTTGGACCACAAGGCTGCTTGGAGTCAGGTGTTCATGTGTTGTGCGGTTCTCATTTCAAGTGCCTGTACTGATCTATGTTGGAGCATCTTGAGATATGCCCGAGCATGTAGCTCGCTGTGTGTGACGCCCTCGCGCAAGCTTGTGTTCAGACAACAGGATGCAAACAAGCCAAACTACAAATATAACTTTTTTTTTTTTTTTTTTCTTTTTTTACATATTCTAATCAATCTCTTACACAATCTCTTCACACCTCAAATTAAAATGCGAGTTGTCATCCTAGGTTAGATTCCGTGCAAAGGTGTTCCTCTGCTTTACATAAAATGAACTCATTACATTCTTAAACTCACAGTTTATGTTACCACCAACTCGGAGGTGCTCTTGCAAGATGTATTTATGTAAGTGAAAATTACAATCTCTGTCATTCCAAGTAAATAAAAGTATCTTTTTTTTTCAGTTTGTCAAACAACTTGTCTTAAAACTAAACAGCCAAACATGGGGGGAACACAGTTGAACTCATTTTAACCTCTCCGCCTTTCTCGTGCTTTTATTTATTTATTTATTACAACTCAACTTAAGAATTTCAGTTATAATTGAATAATTGTGTTTGTCATGTAGGTCTATTCAGTCATCACACAATACCCATGTTGCAAGATCTGGGTGCTGGACAAAACCTCTGATCTAAAGGGTGGATGTATTAAATGCTATTTGTAGAGACTGCATGTTTGCTGTACATTTGGCACTTCGTTCTGCCCCAAACAGAGCTCTTGACAGATTGGGTTCCTCTCCAGGTGTGAAATTGGTTGATTGGACGAAATGGCCCACTCTTCTGCCATCAGCCCTGGTGGCCTCTTCTGGGCTGTTCAGCAAATGAGTCCTCCCCCACTGACTATAATGCACAACTCCGATTACAAGTGCCTTTTCCACACCCCTGCCTTTCAATGTGATCACGATTACATTTGTGTTGTTATTATTAATATTACTTTTTTTCAGTCCAAACTCAGAAATTACTTCTGTAAAAAAATCACTTATGTAATTTCAATAAAAAATATTAATATTTGTTTTCCTCGATACCTCAATAAAATAATTATTCAAAATGTGTTGGCAGTGATTTTGTCCTGTGTCATTTTCAGCAAAGGGGTAGAAGATATTGCTTTCATGGAGGATTCATTCCTACAGTATAGCGTGTGTGTGTGTGTGTGTGTGTGTGTGCTAAACCAAGCTGCTTTGCTATTTGTAAGTATTTCAAAGCATTGTAAAGTATAGGTGCACTTCAGAGCAAAGGCTGTTTGAAAATACAACATTTCTTTGGACACACATTGTTTTAGACAAACTGATGGGACGTTCATAAAGAACCCGGTTTTCTATTCCACTGCACTGCTTTTTTTCCATTTTCTTTTTTTGACTATTGCTCTTTTGTCTTTTGCTTGCACATGACACAACATTAAAACAAAACAGCACTCTAGTTAAAAGAAGTTCAACTTTAAAGCTGCTGTCCGTAACTTTTTTGGGTTAAAAATTATCCAAAATAATAATAATTAAAAAAAATATAACCAGCCAGTGTTCAAAAATCTCAGCTTACCTTTGCTCGATTCAAAACGGTAAGCGTAGTAATGATTTTAATTCCAGTGGTACTGGTGGATTTCCGCGGGAAATTCGAGCATGTCTTTGCGTCATAACGTCACATCTGTACACACAAAGAAGGAGTCCCGGCAAGTAGGCTATATTGCGTGAGCGGATGTTGGAGTTGGAAGCTTTTAGCCTTTTCTCACAGCTCTTCAAATAATTAAACTCATGGCTGATCCAGAAAGATTCAAACGACAACCACCAGTGACAACTGGAGATTCACCCGTGGTAAAACCATGGGTAAAACGCAGGAGAATTCGGACTTCGGAGTGGGTAGAGAAAAAAGGAGATTGCAACCGGGCCCACGCGAAAACAAGGATTAACATTGGCAGGGCTTTTGAAAGGTGGCGTGAACTCCGTGATATTTGAAGGGATTCAAAACGGACGCAGAAACGTCTTTTTTTTCTGTTAGACAGGTAAGACTTCAATAGTTCAACCGTGTAACAGTAGCACACTTGTTCGCCTAATTCACACAGTTACGGAGTTTTCTTTGTTGTGGCTTTTTTCGTTTTGCTATTATGGTAAATATGAATTATTTTGTGCTAGCTATGAGAGGGAGCAAATCACTCTACTCCAAGAAAACCAAACGCGCTTCCTCCATTGTCAAGCATTGGATCTGAATCAGATCGGTAAAGTGAAAATGATTCTTTTCCCAAAAAATATTAGAGTTATATTATGTAAAACACGTTTATGCATAACAGGGATTCAGTTCATAAACCGTTTATTTCATAGCACTATGACTACTTGTCAGTATACACACCGTCACGGTGACTGACAGTCTCCTCAAAACAGTGTTCATCCGCGCTGTGTCATGCCGATGTACAACTCACGCAAAGTTAATAATTCCGCGAATAACTGCAATTAAAGATTTCAAACAGAGATGGCGACAAAGAGGAAAAACGCCGGACTGCAGCTTTAAGAAAAAAAAAAAAAAACGTATTTTGATACCTTGAGCTTCTTTCCCATTCCACTTTTTTCCAACACTCGGTGTGAATGGCTCCTAAGGAATATATCCTCAGAGTTTGTTGCAATCTTAAAATGCTCAGTGCAAAAATAAATACAATATTTATTATAAATAAAATATGATGAGAGAAATGTTCCATATATTTCATTCAATACTGAAAGGTATGGATGAAAGCAGTTCAGTCTATTTAAAGCTGCAGTCAGTGTTGCAGATTGGGTCGATGGTTTCCAGCCAAAAAGCTGACCAAGACCCACCCAAAACTTTAACTGGCAAAATAATGTGATAGAATTTTATTGACATACCAATCGAGGTCGATAAGCACATTTTTTCCCTCTTTAAAACAAAATAATGATGAGAAAATAAAATAAAAAATACATTTCCCAGAAAAACGGATCAAAACAGTGCAAACACATTAAAGAGAATTAGCATATTTGACTAAAATCTCCAGGAAACTGTCAAAACAAGCAAGAGATTAACCGATGACTTTAACCCTTGGAAAAACACATGCATTATTTTCAGTGTCAACAGAAAGAATAAGTCAATTTAAGTGTAAAAAGTGCCCATATTAGTGATCAGAATAAGCAATGTAACTGGCAGGTATTTCACACACGTTAATGCACACACCAATGTGTTATTCGTTGATACATTCGATAATCCGACAACACAAATAATACAATGAACAACAAGAATGGACTCACCTTTGTGTTGCGCTTTAACAGAACTACAGTACTTCTTTCGTGAAGAACATATTCTAGAACATAATACTCTAAGCACAGTCAAAAATGATTAATCGTTGCTTCAAACCTCTTTCAGTAGGTTTCAGCTATATGTTTCACAAATAAACATTCATCAACTCACACATCCATTGGTAAACGGAAGCTCAAGCATGTTCGCTTGACGTGCAAGAACCAATGAGGTTCATTCTCGTGTTACACATCACGTTTGAACTTCCTCAAGAACCAATGAGGTTTGTTCTCGCATATCAAGCAGGATCGGTTGAGCTTCTGTTTATGTCCGCTGACCAATGTTTAAATGTGATTAAAAGGTAATACATTTTTTATTAATTTAAGCAAATTAAATCTGTTCATCATATAAAGCGATTGTGTCTCATCGGAACATTTAGATATAGATTAGTTTTACAAACACATTGCAAAATTGATATAGATTAGTTTTACAGTTTTTATGAACTTTTTGAAGCATGAAAAGTGTCAGTTGCGTAGCTGTCAATGGAGGGACAGAAAGCTCTCAGATTTCAACAAAAAGATCTTCATTTGAGTTCCGAAGAGGAACGAAAGTCTTACTAGTTTGGAACGACATCAGAGTGAGTAATTAATGACAGAATTTAATTTTTTTGGGTGAACTATCCCTTTTATATCATTGGCTGGTCCGCCACTCTGTCAAACTGTTCTGCTTTGTTTGTTTTAGTGTGGTTTGGGACACTTTTCAGCTTGTAAGCTGTCAGACTGGCAAACCAGCTGACCAGCCACCATTTTGGCCATGCTTACAGCCATACCAGCTAAGCGAACCATCTTACTGAAGGTAATTTAAGCTGCTTTGTTCATCGGTTAACAGCCAATGTTTTCTAAACATCACCACACACAATAGACCATAGTATTTATGGGCCACGTGAATTGCTTCCATGTTGTACAGAAGACATTCACTGGACTTCTCTGTTAAGTCATTATAATTCCCCTTTTCTCCTCAAGGGCTTATTTTTTAGCAGTGCATATTCATCTGTTCTGACAGCTGTCAGAGTGGTTATGTATTTACTCAGCCTTGTCCACGGCAATCTCCCGTTATAGCCGCATGTGAGAGAATTTTCATGGAAATGAGACAGTTTAATTGGTCCCTGTGTTATTTGCATAACAAACCTAATAATAATGAATGGGGACTGATCATCAACAGGGTCTGAAATTTCATAATATTAATAAGCAGGTAGCAAATTGCTATTATTGCAGTACATTTGTTTGGCCAGAGCATTTCATTATCACAGAAGGGCTGAGATTTCAGGTCATTTGCTTGTCAGAACAAGGTTGGGCTCCTGTCATTGTCATTTACCAATTATATGTTGGCAGTTGGCAGGAGCACACGTAGCAATGCGACAGAAACTGAACTCTGATATCTGTCATAAGCAGTAATGAGGAAATGAGGCAGGTCGTCTAGAAGGACGGTTAGCTTCGATTATAAAAGTAACCATCAGTTTCCTGGATTTATTTGATTTGTGTGTGGCTACGTTTAAAAGAGGTTGACAAAGACAGGCATCTCACCAAACAGATGCGCAATTAATTGATTAATAAGTAATAAAAAAAATATTCAAAAATGTATTTTGGGGATTGGCAATTACATGTAGGTTCAGGTTGTAAAGTGTCATGGTGCAACATTTATATTTAAATGATATTGATAAATGATAAACAAAAAATAAGGATTAGATTTATAGTCATGTGCTCAGACGTCACTATGCTATTACTTTTGATGGTTGCACCACATGACAAAATAACACATGACACGTGTTTTAAACTATAGTTTAAAATTATTTTTATTTGTATTTATTGTGGACACGTGTCAAAACAATACTCTAAAGGAATATACGTTATAATTGGCTATATTTCATTTTAAAAGTTAGTTCATCATACAATTTATTTAAATTTTCCCCTATTCACTGAATTGTGTATGCTACTGCAGAGTAGAAATAAGCGTGTGTAGTTTGAGATTGTCCAGCAAGTGTATCTCATTGTGAATGCAGCTGACAGTTTGCTAATGACTGCTGGTGTTGAGGATGAATGCCAGTACTGCATTATGGGAGGCATCCTGTCTGCGGTCAAACAGAACTTCCAAGTCATTTGTAGCTGATGGCAACATCACTTTAGCATCTGACTGCAAATCCTGAAAGATGGAAGAGTGGGATCAGGGTGCCTGGCCATGTTTCCAGAATGTTTAGGAAGAAAACGCACAAAGACGCTGATCTGTCCTCTTTTTACTGCTGTGCAAGTCACACTTTGAACAAAACCATTTAGGAATGATCTGCGTTCCAGTGTATTCACAGTGTCACACGTTCAGCTTGAGGATTGAGCATTGTGAATTGTGTACATCAATTACTTCTGTCTGGCAGACGGAGCTATTCTGCTGGAATCTTCATGGTGGGAAACATGGTTGTGGTGAAGTGCTCAAATCTGAACCTTTAATTCATCTGCTTCTTTTTTTCCCCGGAGCCATGGAAGCCATTCGAGATGTTATCCGAAATTACAGGCTTATTAAAAAGGCCACGCAATTCCTCGCCTTTTGTGATTGTGAAATTGGCATAAATGAACGTTGGCAGTCTCGCAGCGGGTAGCTGAGGAGATCGGTGAATGAACTCATTTATCCGGCCAAATCAAGCTTTTCAATTTCCAATTGAAAGGATGTATTCTGCATCGAGCCGGATTTTGTACACATTTGCATCTCTGATTTGAGCTTTTTAGATATTAATCATCTAGCAGATAGCAGATGAGTCTATCAGCATTGCTGCTGAATGAATTGTGCATTGATATCCGGCCAAATCACATTGAATCAGATTATAAATTTCATGGCTCTCAAGATGTTCAGCATCCGAAAATTCACTAGAAAGTCCACAAACGTAGATTTCGGAGTAGTAATCAAATCATGAAGGTGTGCATAGACTCAAAATTCTACCTTTGCGATCAACACTAGCTCCTGGCAGCTGGTTTTTCAAAGCCTTCCGACTTCAATCCCATGAAAAATCATCTGGCCACGACGCGCCACCCTGATCTTCACTGACTTAAATTCCATTAATATAACTTTCAGTCTGATTACACAAAGCAAATGAGGACCCAGTGAGTGGTAAATTGATAGTTTAGAAAAAGGATGAAAAATATGCGGTGGGGGAAAAAAATCTAAACACTTCAAAAACCCTCCTGCAGGAGCCCTACTCATCTACATGAGAGACACGCGATCGGTCGCACACACAAAATCACCTGCTGTGAGATGTGAATAATGTCTCCAGCTCGCCACCCCCACCGAGGGCCCGGCCCCCGTACTCCATTACGTTTATGAAGATATGTATCTGAAAGTTGTGTAGGAATATGAGGCTGAGCTGGAAGGGCTTTAGGAGAGAGGTGATACATCTCAATAAATCCATAAAGTGGGAAGCGCCTCCGATTTCCTTCCCCGCTAAGTTTCTCGTGTATTTTAGTCCTCTCTCGCTTCGTTTGAAATAAAAAAGCGCTTTCATCTGACGCAGTTTGGTGGGAGCTTGGATAAAAAGCAGAAGACATGCAGTAACACTGACATTTAGCCATATTTGGAGCTTGGGAAGCTGAAATGTTATCTCCGTCAAACAGCGCGCCCTGATCTCACTGTTCTCTGGAATCACTGGCGGTGCTCTTTTTGACTGCTTCCAACCTAGTCTGTTTTCAGCCACGTTAAAAGTCTCTTCTCGGTGCAGGAACGCCCTCTCGATGCGCAACTTGCACTGACTCAGGCGCTAATACCCTGATGCCTCAACCCATGTCATGGCACCTGTTTCTTTCAAATTTGTTCTGATCTTTGCTTTGTTCTGCTCGAAGCTCTCGTTTGGCGCCGCTCTACGGCACCTTTCTAGTCAGCTCTTGTTTCCAGCCACTTGACATTTACGTTAAATGCTGGCATGCCACGGTGCATCGAAAAACAAGTTTGAAAGGCGAGCCATTAAAGCCAGAAACTCCTGCCTTCGGCTGTTCCATTTTATTAGCCTCTCTGTTGTGATTGAAGGGGGGCGAACACAGCTCTCCTGCAGAAAAGGCACAGTTTTACATATCTATCTCCGTGACTCCTTCGCTCTAAACCAAGTTGGCCTCGCATCTGCACCTTGGCGGGCCGATATGACTATTATGAGATGAAAAAACAGCCTCATGCTGTCTATAGCCACATAACCACAATTGAAAAGGACTAAGCCTTTTCACCTGGGGCTAGGAGTGAACTGAAACCGATCTTTTCCCTGCAACTGTCTGCAGAGATTAGTATTGATTCACCCCTTTTAGATGACTTTGTCGCACCTTGCTGGGCAGTTTTAATCTGGCAATGTACCAACAGCGCTGGGGAGCCACTTCATGATGGTTCCATCATAGCGTCCGCCCGGCAGGAACGAACTGACCTATTTTTCATGGTATTAGCCATTGTGCTGCACAATCACTGGGGTGCTAGACCGAGCACAGAAAAAGGTTACTGGTATATGCTAGATTCAGCATGCCTTAAAGCTGTTTGTTTTGTTTGCTCTTATTGGTTAAGTATAGTACAACATTGAGAATAATAAGCAATACGCGTGCGTGCGTGCGCGTGCGTGTCCGTGTGTGTGTGTCCGTGTGTGTCCGTTTGTGTGTGTGTCCTGTGTCCATATTAGGGATTTACCGACTTTCGATCCGTATCGGGGCTGATTAAGTTTTTTTTTTTTTAAACGGTATCGGCTACACTAAGCCTGATTGTCACGTTTGGGTTTTGTTTCATGTTCTTGTTTCATGTCTGTCATGTGATCCCCTGTTCTTACAGAATACTTGACCGACAACAATGAACCAATGACAACACCGAACACATGGCAGGATCACATGACAAGAACAGGGGATCACATGACAGACATGAAAGAACATGAAACAAAACTAAAACGCGACTCTGATCTTATATTTTATGTCGGCTGTCACGCAGATGCAGTGCAGTAGGTGATGGTATGCCCTTGCAAAAGTGTTTGCCAAATGCCATTAAAAGGAAAATAAGCTCAAATGTGCATGCGTAAATGAGGTCTGTTCTAGCACGTCACACACGCACGTTCGAGCTTCCTTGCTTAGCATATTCGATGCACACTTTTGTAACGAATCACTCAAAAGTAAATTTTTTACTGTTGACTTTTATCTTCCGTCAGACTATCTGAGTCATTATTGCCATAACGCATTGCTATGGGTTGCGTCTTGCTTCGGACTTGACACCGCAAGCTTCATGCTTTCTTTCTGCAATTATTCTGCTTATTGAACACATAAAATACAAAAAGGTTTATATCAGTAGTCCCATATTCATAATTGTGATCACACAGTCTATTTACAATGTCTACCATTGTAACAAACTGTATGTTTACATCGACCAGTGTCTGTATAGGGCTTATATAGGCCTATAAATATAGTTACTGTAGTAATTGTTATATTGGAATTACTCTGTGAATTGCCCTTTTATCACATTTGAGCCCCTGAGAAACTCTCTGCACAGCCCTATATATATACGTTGGATTGATTTTAATAACTTTAAATGTACTTGAAGTGTTCACCAAGCACTGGGAAAATACCGTAAAGTATCGGATCGGGACTTGGTATCGGCAGATACTCAATATTTAATGACTTGGATCGGATTGGGGGCATGAAACACTTAATTGAGACAAGTGTCCACACACGTGTATTCAACATGAATACATTTATAATAGTACATTTATAAGAGATTTTTCCTTTTCTTTATCATGAGCACTCTTATTTGTCATTGACCCTCATAACACAGATGCCTGTTGCACAGCTCTCCGAGAACAGCAATGGACTGCCATTAAATTCTGCTTGTTATCGACACTAGGTTCTCTCTTTTGTTCTGGTGTTAACACCCACATAGCCATGACCTCTGTGGGACAGAAAGGAGCAAAGGAGCGTGGGAGATGTAGTTTAGGTCAGAGGCAGCTCTTAATGGATTTTCCTACAGCAGAAGAGTTTCCTCGTTAGACGGGAAAGCATGTCTCCAGTATTGACATTGTGGCTGGTTTAGGGGTTTAAAAGACACCAAAAGTTTTAAGAGAGTGCAAAGGTCATGGTAAGCTCGTCCAGCTATTCATTAGTGCTTAAGGTTACACTCAGTTTTCCAGTGTGTATGTGCACAAACTTACAAAACAAACCAATGTCAGAAAAAGATATCATTCAAAATACAGGCTGCTGTTTTTAAACTACAATTTCCTCAGCCAATGCTGTTTTTTATCAATTAAAAGAAATAAACTTTGTCTTGATTAATATACTGTTTCACTTGCATTTACTTGCAAACAGTGATTTACGTAAGTTAATATGTGGTGTCAGATGTTTAACACTTTATTTGTATCTACTTTTTTTAGTTACTTTATTTACTTGAATATTTGTTTAAAGTTTCCTAAAGGTTCCTAATTTAGTTAGTCTCCTACAAAACGATTAAATGCATCCAAGGTCAAAAAACACTTTAATTTTCTCATAATATATAATAATTAATAATATTGCACATCACCTCTTTTCTCACATTACCGTAATTATGAGATTTCACACAACAACACTAACCAAACTTTTCCAGTCTCAGCTACAACTACAATATCTGAGGGCAGGTCAATGTTGACGAAAATGTAAACGAATGTATGTATGTACACATGCTACTGTATATTTAAAAAATATACCACGACAACTCTGAAGAGTTTAGCATGCTAATGGATATGACAATGTTAATGTAGTTGGTCTTGGCGGATTAGATCATGTATTACATGTGGTGAACATGTAAGCCATGCTGCTGCTGCACAAATAGCATATATGAAATTACCCGTAGCAGATCTGTCCAAGTGGAGCTGGGGGAGGTGGAGGATTTCAGAGGAAGGGTCCTTTAAGAGGCACCAGGTGATTGAGTGTGAACGCGAAATTAAGAAGTCACAGCGTTATGCTTCGTGTGTGTGAATGCTGTTCGAGCAAATAGTTCGACATCATCCACGCTCAAATCTATGTATAATATTTGCATAAAACTGTAGATTTGCTGTTCGCTGGAAGATTGCATGTCCATAGGGATTCGGTTGTTGGCACAGGATTGTGTGGATGTGCAAATGATACTGAACTAATTTACTGCATGTTCAAACGTTCAAACATCAAATCTCTTATGTTTTTCTGTCGTCTCCAGGCGCGTTCATGTGTAAATTGCACAAGCTTATTTTGTTCATTAGATCAAAAGATCTAAAAAAAAAAAAAAGATCGCCCATAAACCTTCCACTCAAACATATCAGGACAGAAGTGGTTGAAAGTTGAAAAAAAGAGACGTAATAAAACAAATGGGTAAGTGTCTCCCTCGTCCACTTGTGATCCAATCGACCAAAGCGCATCTTAATACCAGGTGTAAACAGGTAGTGAAGAACACAGAGAAAATGAATGTTATTGTAGTCTAATAGTTAGTGCGATTCTAAGATATGTTGTGTTTCTTTTTCTAGAGTTTACACTACCGTTTTACTATTACTGGTGTTTTACTATTGGCTTTTCTTATTTTATATTGCACACAGAAGAGTCAAAAATTGTGCTTTATGTTGTCTTTATTTTAGAGTGAAGATTCTGATGTGTCAGAAGATATTCTGAATCTGTATTTTGTTTATTTTGGATTATCTTACTTGTGTACTTAACAGACAAACAGAATTCCAAAGAGTCATGAGGAATAAAACAAAGAACCCCATTTATAATTGCTGGTCCTGCGTTTCATTTCCCTGTGGCCACATATATTCATTTATATTTTGGGTAGGCTACAGGTTTGAATTGAATCCTTACTACATATGCACATATAATCACACATAGCAGTATAAGAACTAACAGTGATAATGAACAGTAATTTCTTCCCTAAAATGAAATGGTACACACTCTCATGTGTGCTGTAACAGCTGAAGTCACAGCTTAATTACTTTTGTACATAAAGTTGATTAAAATGTGCCTTAATGTGCCTTAGTGTGTTCTAAAATCTACCAACCTCAAGGTTCTGCAGAAACACATTAAGGAACTTAGGAACTGCAATATCTCCATATTCTCTCATCACCCCCTTCTTCTTGAAGGCTATAATTCACACAGTTAGCGAGGCTCAGATGGGCAGTACGTCTGCTGGCAGATAAGCACATGTTCCGGATGTACTGGTGTGAGCTGCAGGATTGGAGGTGGAGGCGATTTCACAGTATGCTCTGTATCTCTGTTAACGGCAGGTTCATTAGCTCTAATGGGACATTAGATAAAAGTCAGGGTGAATTCTCCCAGGCCCCAGGGTCTTCAGCACAAGGGCAATTAAAAGCACAGATTGTAGCATAAAAGCCATTTTAACGTTCGGCAAATGCTCACTCATCCCTCTCACGTAGGGTCGTCCCCTCAGGTGACGTGGACGAGGAACGTTGGAGCTGAGACACCATTGGGAGGCTGATCTCCATTTTTTTAAAACATTTTACAGAAATGTCTGAGGAAAGATCCATTTTTCCTGTCTCCAAATTAAACTGTTTGAGAATATTCATAAGTTGCATAAGCTAAAAGGGCGTTTTAGATCAGTACACTACACAAATATTGTCAAGCAATATTGTGTGATACAATATTGCATATGTTTCTTCTTGTATTTCAAAATATGGAAGATTAGCTTTCATGCTTTCTTTTAGAATGTGTTCAGAAGTATTTTAAATGAGTAGATCAGTTCAAATGCAAATTATGTCACCCTTTACTCTCCCTCACGTTGTTCAAAACCCTTATGATTTTCTTTCTTCTGTGAAAAACAAAAAGGGACGTTTGTTAGTTTTTTTCCATGTGGTTTGAATGCGGAGAGAGAATTCAATTTTATTGACCAACCGTTTGAAATCAAACGTAATGTGCAGTTTTGTGGAGGGGGTTAGGGGTGTGTGTGTTTGCTTATAGAGGCGTTACATTTTGAATGTATATAAATTAGTGGGTGGGGGGAAAAATCTCAGATGTTTATCATTTTATTACAATTTTGTTTTAGTACAATGACAATATAAAAGATAATTATTTAATGTTATACCACATTTGTACCAGTATGACTGGTAAAAGGCAAGGAGAGTTGATGCATGGATTCATTTCCAAAGCGGTATAACTATTAAATTCAAACAAAAACACTCGGTTACTTGGTTATGCTGTAAAACCTCAGCAAACTACACAGGGCTTGACATTAACATCCGCCAACCCGCCAAATGCAAGCATCTGAAATAATAAACTTAGTGCAATGTAGTGTTGCCAAAAATATAGATTTTTCGATACATATCGATACTGAAATATCTGAAACTCTTCCAATACAAATTTTCTG
Organism: Tiaroga cobitis; assembly: GCA_030578255.1. Classification (NCBI taxonomy): domain Eukaryota; kingdom Metazoa; phylum Chordata; class Actinopteri; order Cypriniformes; family Leuciscidae; genus Tiaroga; species Tiaroga cobitis. Next base: position 2,008,520 of record CM060601.1, read on the forward strand.
CATAATAGATACACAATACCACCCACGCTTTCTCGCTCTTTCATCTCTCCCACATTGAGTTGACACACAAACCCGCCTCTCCTCACTCACTCGTTTCATTTGCACCGGATTAATATTGTTGGTGTTACAGGGCTTGAATTTTGGCATGGGATTGCACTTATTGCACATAAGTTTACTCATTCCTGCAGATTTTGACAAGAATCATAAAATCTTGCCATATATAATCATATTTGGGGGTCCCAAATGTATTCAAAACCCATTATGGCGGGTTTGACATGTAGACCAATGTCATTTGATGCCATTGAATTCAGAAATGTACAATGCAGCTTCATGCGCCACATTTGAAAGTACATGGACAATGTCGAGGTTACTAATGTAACTCCCGTTCCCTGAAGGAGGGAGCGGCGACATTACATCGAACTGACGTCATGGGGTGCCTATGGAAAGCTCCACAGCCACCGTGTTATGAATGTCAGAGACACATATGCTGGCAAGCTACAGCATACCCTTTTGGCAACTGCCCTCACACAGTCGTAACCTACCCAGTGCCCCATGTAAGCAAGAGGAGGGTTGTCATCCATACCAAAAGGGATCGAAGGGAGAGGGCTTACTCTGGGAAGGTAATTGCTGTTCCTTTATTGTGAAACTTCACAGGGAATTTGTGCTTCAGATATCAATTACCGTTGTTTTTCAGTCACGACCAGTGTTATTAACGTGCCTAGTCCAATGGAGAGGGACGCTACGGAGACCACACCCCGCCAAATTATGTTTTATTAACAAAGTTTGGGAGGAGAACTTTCAGATAATTAATCTAATTAACATGGGAGGAGCACATTAAGGGATGGGGGAGTACTCTGAGTTCGGGCCAAATTTCGAGCTTGTCGACGCCTCCGCCACGTCTGACTGCCGAAGGACGCTGGAGTAACTTTATTCCTTGTCCCTAAAGGAGGTGGTGGGAACTTTAGGCATTTATCCGCCTGAACTCAAGGCACGATTTGCTGACTGAAAATTCCTGCAGGTCCCCCACCCTCTTGAAGGCAGCGTTAGAGATCATTTTAAGCTCAACTGACTCTTGTGGCTCAAAGACCAGAAAGGACCACAGAGAGGTCCCATGAGGGGATGAGGTGCGGTCTGGTAGGATTTAACCAGGAACCTGATGACCAGGTCTTGCTTTCCCAGTGACCTGCCATCAACAGCATCGTAATGTGCTGCAATGGCGGGCACATACACTTTCAAGGTGTAGGGTGACAGCCTCCACTCCAACCTCCCTTGCAGGAAGGAAAGCACAGAGCTGATCAGGCATTTCAGGGGGTCTTCCCGCCGGGAAGAACACCACTCAGCGAACAGACTGCACTTCAAAGCATTAGAGCGCTTGGTAGCCCACTCAAGTCCTCCGCGTCCCATCCAGAGACCACATGTGGAGATTCCAGAGGTCTGGATGCAGGTGCCATATGGTGCCCCGTCCATGAGAAAGCAGGTCCTTGCTCAGGGGAATTCGCCAGGGAGGGGCTGTTGCGAGGAATATCAATTCTGGGAACCAGATGTGGGTGGGTGAGGCGCAACCATCAAGACCTGCTCCTCGTCCTCCCTATCCTTGCATGACTCCAGACCAGCTGGACCACCTGGGGATGGAGTCTCCATTCTCCCGGGAATGCGAGCTGTTGTGAGAGCGGATCGGCCACATTGAGCTCGCCCAGAATGTAAATGGCACGCAGCAACTTGAGCCACCATTGACTCCAGAGGAGGAGATGGCAGGCGAGTTGTGACATGCAATCTGAGTGTACTCCGCCTGTTTAGCAATTAAAATTGCTGTTTAGCCATAAAAAAATGGTGTTTGCTTTTTCTTCTTAAAGGGTTAGTTCACCCAAAAATGAAATTTAAGTCATTAATTACTCACCCCCATGCTGTACCAACCCCGTAAGGCCTTCGTTCGTCTTCGGAACACAAATGAAGATATTTTTAATTAAATGTGACAGCTGGATCACTCCTCCATAGGCTCCCTAAGGGAATGAATCCTGACGGCCCAGAAAGTCAATGAAGAAAATGTTTAAATATTCCATGTCGCAACAGTGGCTCAACTATAAGTTTATCAAGCGACGAGAATACTTTTGTGCGAAAAAACAAACAAAAATAACGACTTTATTCGACTATTCCTTTTCTTCCTTGTAGGCCTGAAACGAGACTTCAAGAGATTTCCACAACGCATGCGCGAGAACTGAACTGAAGTAGTTGAAGGAGATCGCAATTCTCGCGCATGCGTCGTGGAAATCTCTTGAAGTCTCGTTTCAGGCCTACAAGGAAGAAAAGGAATAGTCGAATAAAGTCGTTATTTTTGTTTGTTTTCCGCACAAAAAGTATTCTCGTCGCTTGATAAACTTATAGTTGAGCCACTGTTGTGACATGGAATATTTAAACATTTTCTTCATTGACTTTCTGGGCTGTCAGGATTCATTCCCTTAGGGAGCCTATGGAGGAGTGATCCAGCCGTCACATTTAATCATAAATATCTTCATTTGTGTTCCGAAGACGAACGAATGTCTTACGGGGTTGGTACAGCATGGGGGTGAGTAATTAATGACTTAATTTTCATTTTTGGGTGAATTAACCCTTTAAAGAAATGCTCTTTTACAGAAGGATGATTAGAGTGATCGATCGCTGTCACAACCGCTCGGCTCTGAAGCAAAACATTTATGTATACCGTATGTCTAGGTAGTCCATGCGAATCGCACTGGCCAATGTTCATGGGCTTGTTTAGTTACCACTTGGAGATGATTGGGCTTCCAGGCGAGACCCCATGACGTCAGTTTGCTGTTTGCCAGTTTGCTTTCCTCAAAACTTGATTTCAGGATGAAGTTACTTAAATGAACATTTGTTTTTCCCAATTACATTGAAAACAAAACATCAGGCAGATGTTATCATATCTCAGGCTGAAGGTCTCTGAAGTTTTTTTGTTACTGTTTTGTACACCAGCATCAGCCAAAATCTTGTCCCGAGATATTTTCCCATGAACATTTGGTGCGTAATGAGTGCCGTTCATCTTATGTGAGTTACAGCAAAACATTAAAGGTTCCCCATCTAGTTTAACGACACAGTGTCTATAACAGCGGGAGTCTCCTTCAAGCTACTATGTGGACTAAATGATTCTGAGACCAGTGAAAGAGAATAAATTAATATTGTTCCTTCTCTTGTCAGGATTTATTTATTCATTGTTGAGACACTCATTAAATGCTCGGCAGCAATTAAAACAGCAAGCATAAATCTATCTCTGAGCGGATGGTAATTAGTTGCCTTGGTGATCATTCTTGGAGTTATCTTCATGTGCAATATTGGGATCATGTAGCAGTTTGCATTTTTCCTGCGTATTCTCTTCAGTGAGTTTTTTTAAATGCTGCTCATGATGGAGAAACATGTCCTCTGAGATTAGAGGCTTTATCTGCAAACTTTCCACTAAGTGAAAACATTTTAATGATGTTTCCACAGTCCATATCTGCAAACATTTATCTTTTTCATCATGAGTGCAGGTGATTCTTTGAAAAATAATGCTGAATGCTAATAAAAAAGGCATTACTATTGCAAAATAAACAAGCCTTCAGAATATGTCTAGCCATCTATTCATACAAACTAAGTAAAGACATCATATTCACGTCTCTGCAAACCGTGAAGTTTTTCCAATGCTTGCTTTGAAGATGAAATTCTACAGATGTGAAATGAACAAATCAAAGTTGATAGAAGATGCCTGCAGCTGGATAGAGGCACATAATGCAGCTGTGACTTTGATAGAAGCATTTTTGTTTTTGTTTTTTACCCTAGTCCGTACTGTCACACAGATTCAGATCGGTCTATTTTGAAATCCCTGGAGGTGTGTGTGGTCTTTTCAAACATCTAATGCCTTTGTGTTTGTGTCCTTCAGTCATCAAACAAAGAAAAAATGTATTGACATTGGTAGGCATTGATACTTTTTCTAGATAAAAGAGAGAAAGGGAAGGAGGAGATAGAGATAGAAACAGAGACAGTTAATGACCAACATCTACTCCAAACACGCCACATAAAAAGCCAGCTGTCTTTTAATAAGAGCTTTATCACTTTAATTAAGACCGTGTGAGTGTAAGCACGTGGTGTATTATGCCTGTCATATGCAGTTTGGATCTTCCATACATCAGACCTGTCCATCTTCCTTTGATTTGCCTCATTACTTTTGTGTCAATTGTTTTCATCTGTACTTTCATCTGTGTTGTCATTTGCCAGTCTTAGCACCCTTGTGACCAGTTCTTCTCTGCATACTGACATTCCCTAAAGGTACACTTTAGCATACTTATTTTATTTTTTTTTACTTATTGTGGAAATAAGTTATGTTAAATATACTTATGTCACGTTTATGTTCAGTTTGTGTCATCTGCATGGACTTAGTTTGTTTGTCTTCAGTCACATGTATCCTTTGTTCTATTTTCTCGCCACTCTTCAGTCACCATGGACACTAATCCTCCACCACAGCTGCTCATCAATTTAGTTTCCGGACACTTCATTAATTGTAATTGCAATTAAATGAAAATGTATTATTATTTAAATTAAATTAAATGCAATTGGTCTGAACTTGATTAAGCCTACTCATGATTAGGCCTACTGCAGTTATCTTTCAAATATAGTGTACTGCCGAATGCACTGACAAGCATTTATGGTAACTAAATATAGTTGCTATGTAAGTATTTTTGTTGAAAATAGTTTTTAAATACATTTTTAATTAGACGTTTGTGATAATGAAGTTAAAATGTAATGCATTTAAAATACAGTATATTTACTGTAAATGTAATACTGATTAACACACTACAGTTGAGATCATAATCACATATCTTAAATGTTAAAGTGTTTAAAAGTGTTTAAAAAATAGATTATTAAAGATTATTAAAACTTAATGATTTAAAATGTACTTTAAAGTAAAGTTTGACATTACTACAAAGTGCATGTTGCCAGTGTAAAGTGTAATCTCTATAAGTACACTTAAATGGCATTTTATTACATTCAAATGAAATAAACGTCTTTTTCACAAGAGTTGCTTCAAGATACAGTAGAGGAAAATTTTAATCTTACAGTGATCAGTAGTTAATGAAACTAAATTGATTTTTGAGCCATGTGGCTCCTGATGATGTTGATGACATAAACTAAACCGGTGTACGTGCATGGCGTGACGCTCAGGAGCAGATGGGAGGAGACCTTTGACCTTAGGCACTAGTCAGCTTTTTGGCCCAGTATATTCCTGTTTTAGGCTGTGGCCTGAGAGGCGCCGTTGTACCCTTAAAAGACACAACAGCCATATCATATCTGTAAGCTAGAAGGAAAGGTCCTTGAAAACGGTATAAAACCCCCCGTCTGCTCTCAGAGGGTGTGTCACTCTCATGCACAGGGTAACTTCTGTGTGTCAGACTGAACCTATTCCTGCAGGAATAAAATACTTATTTTTATTGAATTTGACTCTGAATGACTCTTACTCAGGTGATATTGACTGGTAGTGAATTTTGCCTTAACAAACTTGGTGTCAGAAGTGGGATTCCTTGGACGGCCTTCTGGACCTGAGGGCGGAGCGGTGACTGATCATCCTGGGAAGCATTTCCAGCTCTACCTCGTATAGTCTTGAGAGAGAGAGGCCGACCCGCCACCAGGGCCAGGAGAAAACTCCACTGGAATCGGAAACGAACCCGAGGCAAACCAAAATATCTCTAGTAAGAGTCGGCTAAAATATTTTATCTTGGGTTAAAATATTTTTCAATTTGTGGGAAAAACCATAGTGGCTGAGTCTGTTCGTTTCTGTGGTGTAGGTCAAAAGTACCGACACAATAGGGCTAACTGCGCGAAGAGTGTTTCACAAAGCAAGGCACGGGGTGACAGTTTTTGTGAATCAAGGGATCTTCGTGCAGCAGTTTATTTAGGGTCGATTGAGACTTACGGGCAGGTTAGGGTTGGTACAGTAGGGCTAACTGCGTGAGGTGCGTGTTTGCAGAGCAAGTCACGGGGTAACTGTTCTGTAAACCGAGGGATCCTCACGTAGCAGTTTACTGGGAGTTAACCGATTCGCCAGGAAAGCACTGGGTGCGCCCTGTCTGGTCTTGGGTTAAGGGATCAGATCTGGTGGAGACGTCCGGCAGATTATTAGACGCAGCGTCGAAGGAGAAATCCACAGAATAACAGAAACAGCCAGTATGGGTAAATCTCAGAGCAAGCATGCAAAATTTGATACACCGGTTTTCTATCAAATGAGAAAGTATTATGGGGGAAAATGTATGTTAGACATTGAAAAGCTGATAAAACTTTGAGCCATGTGGCTCCTGGTGATTTTGATGACATAAACTAATCCGGTGTACGTGCATGGCGTGACGCTCAGGAGCAGATGGGAGGAGACCTTTGACCTTAGGCACTAGTCAGCTTTTTGGCCCAGTATATTCCTGTATTAGGCTGTGGCCTGAGAGGCGCCGTTGTACCCTTAAAAGACACAACAGCCATATCATATCTGTAAGCTAGAAGGAAAGGTCCTTGAAAACGGTATAAAACCCCCCGTCTGCTCTCAGAGGGTGTGTCACTCTCATGCACAGCGTAACTTCTGTGTGTCAGACTGAACCTATTCCTGCAGGAATAAAATACTTATTTTTATTGAATTTGACTCGGAATGACTCTTACTCAGGTGATATTGACTGGTAGAGAATTTTGCCTTAACAATACATTTCAAGTTCTGTACAAGTTAAGCACAATCAACAACATGTGGCATACTGTAAAATAGATGTTAAAAAAATTTACTCGTCCCTCTATTTCTGTAATAAAAAGCAGATGTTATGGTCAGGCACTTATAATATAAATGGAGGATTTGTGGAGAATTTAAATGTAGAAAAGTGAATTTTTTAATTTTATTATAGGGCATATTTATCTGTTTATACCCAACTAGTTTATTATTTGGACTGTAAAGTTGATTAAATCATCATTTTTACAGTCATTGTATGGTTTATGGTCTCACATTGTCAAAGAAATGAAGTTGTAAAACTGGTTATAAATTTTCAGAGATACCGGTATGTTTCTTTTTCACTAGCATCATGTTACAGTAACACTCTTGAAATTGCCCATTTATCCACTCCCAAATTTTTGCTTTTTTGTGTGTGCGTGCGTGTGTGTGTGTGAGCGTGTGTGTGTGAGCGTGTGTGTGCGTGAGCGTGTGTGTGTGAGTGTGTGTGTGTGTGTGTGTGTGTCTGTGTAAATGAGGGAGTGTGTGTGTAAATGAGGGAGAAGGCGAAATTCATTTTTGTGGTAATCAACATTATTCCACAAATGCTGTCGATCAACTGTCTTGTACTGAACCCAGAATATTCCCTTAAGACACCAGATGTTATGTTGGCTTGACAACCTGAGACTTTGAAATTTCTTACTCTATGGTCTTCTAGATAAAGCTACATCCACCTCAACTCAGTCAACTGAGAAAATTGGTATTCCTTCAATTTTCTCATACAGCTGATGATTAGCTGACGCAAGTCTATGAAATCTCATAGACTTCCACTGAAAATCTGTATGTATAGTAACTGTAGGAAGTAAAATTTAAGGGTTAAAATGTTTTAATGTTATAATGTTCAGTCTGCACAATTACTAGAAACGTTTACCTTGGATATTATACAATTTGCATGCATACAAAATTTGTGGAAAAAGACACATTATTTTCAAGATTTTTTCCAACTCTAGCTTTGAACCAATTTGGTAGAATATAAATATATATATATACTGTGTAATATATATATATATATATATATATATGTATATGTATGTATGTATGTATGTATGTATATATGTATATATATATATATATATATATATATATATATATATATATATATATATATATATATATATATATATATATATACATATATACATACATACATACATACATACATATACATATATATATATATATATATATATATAGTCCTCGCATTCTTTCTTGTGGTACCCATTGGAAAAAGACATTGAACCAATTCTACAGAATTATTGTAGAATTGGTTCATTATGCTGGTCATTGTCTTCTCAGGTGTGAATCAGAGCATTATTCATGATCATTCACGCCCACACGCATATTGCCTTTCCAAACAAAAAGTGTCTTACAAAATTTAAATCAATGTATTGTTTTGTGTAAATGATTAGGCAGGATGATTTTCAGATCATTTTGAAGCAAAAACTCTAGGCGACAACATCAATTAGTCAAAATTATTGTGGACACATATTTAGTTTGTGTTTTGTGGCCTTATTTCAGAAACTTTAAGTTTTCAATAACCTGCATAAACAATATTCTCTCAAAAATACAAACATTTACATACATGTTGCTCACATATTATGGTAGCCCTGTTTGTGCTAAATAGTGTAATTTCACCTGTGCCATTAATATGTTTATAAGCAACTGAAAAGCACAAATGTCAGGGCATGTCAAAACGTCTCAAGGACCCCAAAAACACCTTAGACCCCAGAGGGTTAAGGGTTATAATGTTCTATGACTTTAAATAGGATATGGGGGACATTGCGAGAACAGCACAGAGAAAACAGTCTGCAGCAGTTGTGATAGCGCAGAGAGAGAGATGAGATGCACTCTTTATTCGGCTGCGGCCAATTCATGATGTTGCCTCCGATTGACGATTGTTCAATATAACAAGTGTTGTAATCACCGGAGATCCTTGTCAGTGTCCTCCCTACTGTGGTGATAACCCGATTAACAGAACGATGCCAAAAACCCATGGAACAGTGCTGGGTAAGAACTGTAAAGCTAGAGGATAACTCATACGTGTTACAGTAACTACCAAGCAACATGACAGCAACCACCTAATACCATATATATATATATATATATATATATATATATATATATATATATATATATATATATATATATATATATATATATATATAAGGAGATACCAACCTCTGGCTCTACCATTGGAGACAGCTTGGATTACATGTGCCTCGTAAACAGCTGGGGCCACAATAAAGATTTTTAAAATCTTATTAAATGTTCAAAATGTGAGAGACACACATAGGCGTCAATTACAGGGGGGACGGGTGGGACATGTCCCCACCACTTTTTGCCAGGGTCGATATTGTCCACTCATAAAAATGTTTAGATGAAGTCCTGGAGACAGTGTGAACATGGACTTTACATGTTACAGCGCGAGCTGGATGTGAGTCTTCCGTCAGCTCGCTTTCTGGTTGGGTATTGTTTAATGTCACGTGATAATCTCCAGAGCGTGCGCGCCTTTGTCCTCAGGGTTCTCCCCACACAACAGGATTTCGTATCGTAAATATTCAACGTTGTTCAACATGTTCCGAGCAGATTCAGTCACTCTTATCACACCTCACTTCACATGAACCATCAGGATAAATGGGATTTTACCTAGGATTGTCATAAAGGGAGAAATCGGTCCCAAATACCATCGAATATCTTTTAATGACTTCTGCAGTCTCAAAATTATTCAAACCTCTGAATAAAATCCCTCACAACGGCACAAATCTGCAAAACAGATGTTCCCTTTCGAAGGGAACTCGCACTGCGTCGAATGACGCTTCGGGGAACGCCTCAGGCGTGACAGGTGTCTGAAATCACTATCAAATCACGTCAATCACATTGACCGACGACAGCCCGTGAATCAATATTCGTGAATGATTAACGTGGGACCTGGAAGTATATTAGGGCGCCTTGCAAACATGACAAATCATCTCATCGTCTTCAGGGATTTTTTTTATGAAACGCTATTCAGCTTACGTCAGAAAAAGGTAAGAGATGAAACGCACAGCTAAGGGAGATTGTTTTCGTAAGTGTGCCGACCCGTGTTCGAGGTTTCTGACACCGGCTGACACACACGAGCTGTGCGTTTTTTGTCTGGGAGAAGAGCATGCACGGGAGGTTCTTGAGGGAGCCCTCTGTGCGAACTGCGAGCTCTTTTTCTCTTAAAACGCTCCGCTCTCGTCTATCCCTCTTCTCGAGGGAAGGGGGTTTAGCGTCTGGTCCTCATGGGGTGGGTCCCGCTCGTGCCGAGGCCGAGCGACGACTTACGTCATGGGATTCCCAGATGGAGCTCGTCGATCGCCTCGAGAGGGCTGTTAACCCTCTGGGGACCAGAGTGTTTTTGGGGCCCTTGGGATGTTTTGACACGCACTGACATTTGTGCTTTTTTCAGTTATTTATAAACATGTTAATGGCAAAGGTGTAAATTCACTCTATATAGCACAAACTTGGCTACCATGAGATCTGAGCAACATGTATGTACATGTTTGTATTTTTAATAGAATAATGTTTATGCGTGGTTATTGAAAAAAATAAAAATGAAAGTTGCTGAAATAAGACCACAAAACACATATTGATTATTTCTTCACAAGACTTTTGAAAATTGTATCACATAGCCTAGAATATTTGCTCCAAAACAATGTGAGAATCATCCTGACTACTCATTCAGATAAGTCAATAAAGTCTTTTACATTTTTAATGATGTGCTTTGTTTGAGAAAGCTTTATGCAGGAGGCGTGATCTCTCATTAACATGTGTGGCATTCCACACCTGAGAAAGACAAAGACCCTCCCATAATGGCCCTATTAGGTGCTATCAGGCCATATCATTACAGGAGCCTTGCACAAAGAATGAGGAGATTTAAAAAAGAATGGCTTTTAGATTGTTTGGATTTATATAAGGAAAATACAGGGTGCATACGTCTGGACACTTCTATCACACACCCTTCACCATATAGACATGGTTTTATTTCAGTTCAAAGTTCAAAGTTAGAGTTGGAAACATCTTGAAAAGAAAATTGTCTTTCTCCATAAATGTCTTAGTTTGATCATACATATTTCAAAGTTGAGGATTTATTATTTTGATATAGCTTGAACAAACACTATAACATCTTAGTTGATTAGTTTATTGACAAAACATACTATATATTTAACATATGAGCAGAAACTCCTAAAAAAGCTTATTTGATGTCTATTTTAGAGTAAAAACTTTATCCAAAACGAGTCAACGAAATGTTGTCTGTTATTTAGTCTGTAACAGTGCGTATCTGTGCGTTCATTCATTCATTCATTCATTCACACACACACACACACAAACATGATTCACATTTAACAGTATGCTATTTTTCCGTTTACAGACACTAACGTTATTCTATATCGCGATTAGAACAAAGCACTTGCAAAAAACACTTACTTCTCAGCTGAATCTGTTCATCCTCGAAGTGAAAATAAACCCAGTGGTAAATGTCCCAGGATTGTTCCTCATAGCCGCGCAAGACGACAGTAGATTAATCTGACTAAAAAATATAGTGTGTTTTCAGAGTTTATGGGCGTTAACGCGTCTCAATGTGGTGCTTCACATATTTGCGTTTGAATAGCGCGTGCTCTCCGTGGGCGTGTCACATTACCGGAGATAATCAGCTGAGAGAACAATAATGAGACGGGCTGACACGTCTCTCTTTTTATATAGATGACATAAACGGAGAATAATAATTTTAGTTTTGAACTAAAAGTTTTTAGTTTTTAGTTTTTTTGGGGGGGGTGGAGACGGACTTTTGACTTAAGCTCGGCAACTTCTAAGGGCCCCCGCCCTGGCGACTTCTAAGGGCCCACCCCCTGCCTCGGGCCCTGGGTCCTGGGCCCTGCCAGCGCCCCTGACAGGCACTGAGGTTTCAGCTGCACTGTAAGACTCGTACTAAACGCATAAAGCTCGTACTAAACGCATGCCAACACTCCAAAACGTACACCCTTACTGACCCAGAAGCAAAAATGTCAGCTACAATTTTCTCAAAATCGTATAAATAAGCCATAGAAGTTGTGTGATTCTGTTGAGCGATGAAACAAGCTGAAACTTTTTGGCCCTATTTATTTATTTATTTATTTATTTGTTTGTTTGTTTGTTTGTTTGTTTGTTTGTTTGTTTGTTTGTTTGTTTGACAGGGACATTGCACAACAAATGTGTTACACAAGACTGAGATAGCTTTAAGCTAATTTTCATCTGCAGTCCCTGGGCAGAGGCAAAATGACAGCAGGTTTATACAGTGGACAAAGAGCATTCTTACTAATGAATTAATTTACAATATAAAATACAGATGCAGCACCAGCAAAAGGATCACCTCAACACACATGAAATTGCAATATTTACAGTATAATTCTAATTTCTTTATTTTCTTTTAATATTACCTTCTTGCATTTTTAAAAATACCCCAATTAAACAATTTGTGTTAATGTTCACAAATGGGTCAGCGGTATGTCTGGAGGAAGAAGAATGAAGCATATGCTGAAAAGAACACTCTTTTCAGATTTTGGAACAGTCTGTCCTCTGAAGGAGGCAGGAACCAGCAAACGTACTAAAACATACTTTAAAACATACTAAAAGTAGCAAAACATACTTTAATGATAAAGTAAACACAAAACTAAAGTAAAGCGGCAGCCCCTCACAGACGACTGCTACACAAACATAACAAAACACAATGTAAATTACAAGCAGTCCTCTCGTCCTTCACTGTCAACAATCCTCCTTTTATCCTCTAGGAGCTCCTCCGTGAGACACTCGAGGCTCAACGCTCATTTGCAATCGCACCACTGGCCTCGCTGCCTGTCGCGGGAACTGAAAATGGCAAAATGCGCTTTTCGTGTCATGCATATGCATTCATGGATGGTCAAGGGAAAGTGGGAGTGTCACATAAAGAGATGGGAAGGGAAGCGTAGACTGCGCCTAATTATGTATTCTGCGTTATGTACAGAAAAAGTCGATGAAAGCGCCTCTTAAAAGCAGGTGTAACTTTGGAAGCGGGTTTCCTGGCATATGCCTCCTGGTGAAATGGCAGCAGTAATCCGCAGCAAGCAAGACGAAGACATAGGCTAAGGAGACGAGCTGAAAAGATTTTTGCCACAAGAATCACACTTTTTCAGTTGAGTGAAAACAAAATCATTAAGCTACGCAATATTACAGTTACTGGAAGAAATCAAAGATGATATCGAATCTCCGACTCAGCGTTCATATTCCCTTCCAGCAGTTGTTAAACTCCTCGCTACATTACAATTATTAGTATCAGGATCATTTCAAACAGTCATAGCATCAGCTGTGAGAGGAGGAGACCCATTCAACTGCGCGTTTAAATGCGCGCAATTTACAGTATAGTGTGTGGGGACAGGCGCTGATTTCCTGATGAACTGCAGGCATGGTACATAACACGCACACTGCAGTTTCAGATCAAGCGCTTTCTGCGTCTTGGCCATGGCGCTATTAACGCTGCGTTCGTAAATGTACGTACATCTGGCCCTTAGTGTCATCTTCCTCACCAGAGGGCAATAGCCCTCCATCGGATGCAACTATCGACATCTGATCCTCATCCAGAGCACTGACTGACGCATTGGGTCGCCGTGATATGAAACCAAGCTGTCATCCAGCAACTCAACGGCACACAACATGCTAGGAACGGGAGGTCCTTGGGGATTCACCAGGTGGAAGAGCTCCCACTGTAACCCTCAAGGTCCCTCAAAGTTAACCACACTCGCTGCTGTGCTTCACATACAGGTGACGTGCTGGGAAACTTTAGCCTTTACGAGAAAGGTTAGTCGCGACAGGCGTGTCAACATGGTCATGTTCTCATAATGTGAACATGAACCATCCACGAATGCAGTCTCAGCATGCTTACGGCCCAGACATGTGAGATAGCGACCGTGGCTGTCAGATGAGGTCAGGAAATGACCGCATCTATGAAAACACGGACAGAGAGGCATCTTTAAAAAGATGCTTGCCATCTGCTTGCTCATTTAGGGAAACTCTTTTAACTGTTGAAGAGCCCAGAGGTCTGATCGCTGCACTTGATTCTTTCTGCGAAAACACACCGCTGAATGCGGCATCTCTCCAACACAGAATATATCCTCTTGTCAATGAAGGCAGATTGGCAGAGCACTGACAAACAACCGCATGGCTCCGATGCAAATATCTGAATGAATGAGTTCCACATGAGTTTATATGCCGGTATGAATAGCTTGTCATGCAAATCTCACTCGCCAATGACCATAGTCCCACTGGGGGGTATATAAGCTCAAGCTGAAGTTGCTTCCTTGAGCCCCTCCACTGCGGACAGCAAGCCAAATACACTTAACTTTATTAGCTTAAAGATTATATGGGCAAATGAACTTATGAATTGGGGTTTTGACCAAAGTTTTCTGGATTTTGCTTAATCTTACATCTGCTTTGAGCCTGTGATGGTGGTAAGATATGAACATTGATATTTGGTGTATTTACTGCAGAAGTATGGCCTTGTTATGTTTAAGGAACCATCAGACTGAGGCGAGCCAAAGTGTGTTTGTGAAATTAAAAAGCACTGATGCAAAATACTGGGCAATAAGGGCAAGCAACTGAGGGGCGTTTACCCTGTGCTAAGCATCACTGATGCAGGAAAGAACTGATGAAAACTTTCTCAGTGACAGAGACAATGTCAAACCACAGCGTATTAGACACATACAGATGAAGGAAGGACACCAGAGTGATGTCGTGTCACAAGTGAATTTGCACCCTTGACTGCACTGTTAGGAAATTGTGTTTGTCTAGTTAGGAACAGAATGTGTCATTTCCTCTGTTGCATGTCCAAAAAGAGAGAAAGACAGAGGACAAGGAAGGAAATATTAAAGTTGCCATAATAAATATGTTTGAATACTGCCAAAAACATGAAGATACTTAGCTTCAATTAACAATTACACATGCATGCAGATGATATTAGAGAGACCACTGAGGCCCCTTGTTTTTCCAAAATGCCTTTTTACAAGATAAAGCGTGATATTACTTAAAGCTTATTAAGAATCGATTAACAGCCACTGAATGAAATGATATTGATAAGATCACAGGAGAGCTCAGGACAAACTAAGCAAACTACTGAAACTAGATTTATCCACAGGTCCTAAATTTGAAGCAGGGAATCAATTATTCAGATGCCAAACTTTCTTTACTTCCCTGCAGAAGGCAGTCACTGAACCTTACAATGATTTTCCCTCAGTCTCTCCCAAAGACAAATTATTAACTAATTTTGTGGAATTCACATTATACATTCCAAACCCGGACAAGACGTATCTTCCACATCAGTAGAGCTGTTTGCCAAGGCAAATGAAAATACTATCATTATTGACTCAATACCATGTCTATCAAAACTGTATAAATTTCTTTCTTCTATAGAACACAAAATTAGATATTTTGTAGAATCACACTGGTATTTTTTTCAGAGATGTTTAAAATGAAGAAAAAACACCATAAAACTAGTCTGTGTACCATGCTTTATCCTACGTATTCAGAAGACATGATAGGTTTGTGCAAGGAACAGAATAAGTTATTAAGTTTTTAATGTCTTCCACTGAATTAGTGTGCGTTCAGGGAACTGCGCTTTGGGATTTTTTAGACATGGGACAGTCTTGCGCACTTGACGTGCACGCGCTCTCAAGTGGCCAAGACTGCAAGTGTGGGTATTTGGAAAGGCCCGAAGATCACCACTTACTTCAGCAATAAAAAAAATTAAACACAAATGTGATGTTTAACTAAAGACATTTTTGCTCATTCATATGGTTGAACTGGATAATTGAATGTTAGCATCAAAGACATTAGTTATTAAAGTCGAAGAAGATTTAATACATAAAGTATTTGTATTATTTAACATATTTAATTATGGCAGGTTTGCATAATATTCTAAGTTTGCATTTAATTTTCATTCATTTTGAGGAATACTGAATCTGTATTTGTACAAGTGAGACATTTAGTATAGTACTATAATAAAACCATCATGTTCACACAACGCCTCTGCATTTACTCCCAATTTCTCTCAATGTGAGAACAGGAGAGGTGTCAGTCAATAAAGGTATTTATTTATTTAGAAATTTAGTGTAGTTACTGGTTCATATAGTAAAATATACGTTGTACACTATATGCGTTTTGTCAGCAGGAATTTTTTTTAAGTGAATTAAAATAATTAAATTTTTGTTTAAGTATTGTTGATGTTGTTGTGTCCAGTGTTTTGTCAAATATTTCTAAAATAATTGTTAATGTAGCCTTTGAGAAAGTTAAATTGTTAAAACAAATTAAAACCATTATTATCGGCATCACAATAAACTGTCAATGTATAGAACAGACCTTTGTGAAGATTTTTCAAAATGTCTCATTTCACTCATTTTATTCAGAGAAAGTAAAACAGTCAAACACTACTTGTGCCGGACATGTGGTGACAATACCGGTCATCCGTGTGTTATATGCTTGCACTATAATGGAATGTGACTTTGTCCAGTTGTATTAGCTCTAGAAGAAATTACTCTTGGCTTAGGAGGCTCTAGGAACGCAATTACATAATGATGGCTGGCAAACACATCACCTGCTGTTGTGCTTGTTTTCCTCCAATCTGAAAATGGCAGTTCCCTTTCGAAAGGAAACTCGCACTGCGTCAGAACGCTATGGGGAACGCCTCAGCGTGAACGGGTGTCTGAAAGCTTATCTAATCACGGCAATCCTATTGGCTGGCGACAGACTATGATATCATCACTAGTGCAACCCAGAAGTATATAAGGGGAGCCTGGAGAACGTCAACAGCTTTTTCATCTTCAGGGACTGTTTTGTTTGTACGCTTCAACCGGAAAACTTCAAAAAGGTAATCATGGCTTGTGAAAAACTCTTCTGGAAGTCTGTGCATCTGTGTCTAAGATATTGATACTTGATGACACACAACTTGTGTGTTTATGGTTTGGGCTCAGAGCATGCACGATCAGTTCCTTAGGTATTTGCTTGTGCCACTGTGAGTTTTTTCCCTTGAGAAAACTCCACTCTCGTCTGCTCTCTTCTCGAGGAAAGAGGGACAGACATCTGTACCATGCGTTTCAGGTCCCGCGCGCGCTGAGGCAAGCCAGCGGGTCTGGCTGGTGATGCCTTGCACACAACTGACAGATTCTAAGCATTTAATCTCTCACCCCAACCGCTTCTTGCATCAGCCCGAGGCTGGACCTATTATGAGTAATTTCTTCAATTTGGAACCCTTCTGTAGGTCTGGCATCGGGTTTGGTAGTAAGTGTGCTCTTTCGTACTCTTATGGTGAAAGGCCTCCATTTTGTGGATGTCGTTTAGGCCATCGCTTTATGGGCGGCAGGTTGAACTCTGTAGGTCTTCTCCCTTTATGTGAGTTTTTAGTAAGGTTGAATAATAGGCCACGGTTCCCTGTTAGGAAGTATTAAGGGGGTGTTAAATGTGGTTTTCATAGGATGGTGAAATTAGGCCCCTGAAGTTCTCATATATAGGTAGGCTATGCATACCTGTGATGAGGTTCAATGTTTTGGAAGGAAGAAGACGGGTCGGCGTGACTGGGACTCGTACTTTTATTGACTGCAAACAAAAATAAACAAAAAGCGCACACAGTGCATTCACCGTAGCCTCGCTACAGCAACAACAATAACAACTATAATCACAATAACACTCTTTCCGCTTAAACCAGCTTTCAAACTCCACTTGATGAGTTGCACAAGTCGTGAGGCTTATATAACGGGTAGTGCCAATCTGTACAGGTGTGAACAGGTTGGCTGTATGGAAAATTCTCTAGTGAGGCCAGCGTTCAACCGAGCACCTAATAGACATTTTTTGTGTAAGATGGCTTCTTCCCTATCGGGAGTTATTCTACTGAGGCCACCGTTCTGTCAAGCTCCAGATAGAGCTACAAAGTCAAGCATTGGCCCTTTGCTACCCATAGCTCATATGATATCACCCTTCACCACCCAGGCTCAGGTAGAGACAGATTAATTACTCCCTCCCACTTGGGATGGTTGACTATGCTCCCTTAGAGCCGAAGCACTGCCTGGGCTGACGCCCGTGACATTCGAAGTTGTAGGCCTTACAGTAGGTCTCCTTGACAGTCCAGTAGCGTAAGATTGTACTCCCCTTGCTTTAAAGGGTCGATAGGACTTCTGCTGAGTACACTACCTGTTGGCAATAAACCCTTAGAGCTGGAGGCGCTCCCCTTATTAGGGTCCCTTTCAGAGTGCCCAGCCTCCACGGGGCTCTGAAGCACTATGTAGATTCAGGATCGAGTAAAGTCACTCCCCTCGTTTGCAAGTGTTAGAAAGCACTATGCTGACTTCTACTCTCCAGGATGCCCGTGTCTATGATACGGTCTGTGAGTGATTACTGCCACTACCTGCAGTCCTCACTATCGGATGCCTCAACAAGTAAGGCAAGTAATCCTAGAGACTCTGAAAGCACTGCCCGGGCTGACGTCCGTTAAAGTCGAAGCTGTAGGCCTTACAGGTGGCCTCCTTGATATTCAGGTAGCGTAAGATTGTACTCCCCTTGCTTTAAAGGGTCGATAGCACTTTTGCAGAGGACACTGCCTGTTGGCAATGTGAAATAAGTATAACCAGGCCCACAGAGA
This sequence comes from Tiaroga cobitis, assembly GCA_030578255.1. Lineage (NCBI taxonomy): Eukaryota > Metazoa > Chordata > Actinopteri > Cypriniformes > Leuciscidae > Tiaroga > Tiaroga cobitis. The sequence continues at coordinate 2,026,936 of CM060601.1, forward strand.
TGTCTGTGAGAGCACCTGACTTCTGTGACTAGCTCTGCAAACAGTCCCGCTATAGTAGGTAGGTAGGTAGGCCTTGACAGGCCCCCTTGAAGGCAGATCCCCAACGAGTTGGATGCTTAGCATTGCAAAGGCAAAACCTTGCCCAAAGCCTGGTCGATACTTTTCAGGTTTTGAGTATAGTGTTCCAGAATCTATCTGAGGATCGTTCAGTATGAATACTTAGCTCCCTAAGTCTGGTCGGGAGGTCAAAGGACTCTTACAAGCCCTCCCTGTTAGATCAGCCCTAAAGCTGGAGGCGCTCCCCTATTAGGGTCCCTTTCAGAGTGCCCAGCCTCCACATGGCTTTGAAGCACTGTGTAGATCCAGGATTGGGTAGAGTTACTCCCCTCGTTCCACCATCTGCAGTCCTCCCTATCGGATACCTCCACAAGTGAGGCAAAATATGTTAGAGACTCTGTTTAGGATACAGACAGGTTATTGGCAAGACTAGGTCATTAAATTAGACCAGGTCAGCCTCCCTGGTGGCATGTGGGGTTGACTTCATGTCCCCCTCAGAAAGTGACTGGACAGGACTCCTTTAGACCCCCTAGCCATTCCACGGAATGTATGTGTGTGACCCAAAGGGGGAGTGCTTTTGGCATTTCAGTGAAACTGACGTTTTTTTACTTTTTTTTTTGTCACAGCCATATTTGGCATGCTCTCCCCTCAGCATGGCAGCGTGGGTAGATCATTCCCCATAGCATTCTGACGCAGTGCAAGTTCCCTTTCGAAAGGAAAACAGGTTACGACTGTAACCTATGTTCCCTGAGAACAGGGAACGAGACACTGCGTCTTTTCGCCATGCCTCTGGGATGCCTGCTGAACAGTCCCTTCAGACGATAAGTTGTTGACATGTTCTCCAGGCTCCCCTTATATACTTCTGGGTCGCACTGGGGATGATGTCATAGGCTGTCGCCGGCCAATAGGATTCCCGTGATTAGATAAGCGTTTCAGACACCGCTTCATGCGGAGGCGTTCCCCATAACATTCTGACGCAGTGTCTCGTTCCCTGTTCTCAGGGAACATAGGTTACAGTCGTAACCTGAGACGTTTTTCAGCCTTTGGTATGTTGCCAAAGTGATAACGTGTGGTTATTGTTGGTGAGGAATTTATCACATTTATGACTGTTTTTTGCACATTTGTGAGGTGGGACTCTGAGATTATTTTGTCTCCCTCACTGCTGGCACAATAATTCTTCATGCAGCATCCATGAATCTGTGCCTATTAGGCCCTGTAACCATATGGTGCTTGCTAACTACACCTCATCAAGGTGGCTCTGAGATTTGCGTCGCATGCTGAGGCCAAGCCGTTTCGCTCACTATACAGCAATCTGTCTGCGTTAACTGTTTTATCTGAGAGGACTGAAAGTGTCACATTTATGTTTAGTGGGCAGCATTTTTAATGTGACGCATGAATATATTCTAAAAACAAGTGGTTTAAACCAGGTTTTATTTTTACTTTTTGATGCGTTGGACCCACAAATATGTACTAAAATGTATAATATATTGGGTAAGATGGAGGAAGATCAAGTTAGAACAGGATGCATCAGCCAAAGTGTTATTTATGAAAATAAATAGAAATATTTGCTCATTTAGTTTTTATTAATTAGCAAATTATAAAATTGTAAAAAGCAAGAAGCCCCAGACTGTATAAAATTTTAATATATATTTTTAAGTGGCATTATTGTATAAAACTTTCTGCATTTTTAAATTTTCAAAATAACATTCTGTATGATTTATAAGCTCTTTTCCTCACGGGGACCAAAAAATGTCCCCACAAGGACAAGAATATTGGATATTGCTATTACACAGCCCTTTAAAATGTGTGTGTGTGTGTGTGTGTGCGTGTGTGTGTGTGTGTGTGTGGTGCTATTAGTCTGCATTAGTCTCAGGAACAGCTGAGCAGAAGTTGATTTTTTTTTTTTCATCTTGGCCTTATGGGTGCTCCCTTCCTTCTCTCTCTCTCTCTCTCTCTCTCTCTCTCTCTCTCTCTCTCTCTCTCTCTCTCTCTCTCTCTCTCTCGCTCTCGCTGTCTATCTCTCTCTCAAATCTCAAAGTCACCCTGGTGGTATATTCCAGGTGTGAAACTGGCAGGTCTGACGGAGTCACAAGGTGTCCCTCAGCCCCCACGACCACGCCAGCTGCTCCAATCACTCTGATTAGCCCAAGTTAGTGTCTCAGAGCCACTGGAGAGGACAGGGCACCTCTGGGTCTAAGGCGCTCTTTATAGACACTCTGAATCAACAGAGAATTCAAACTATCTATCTTCAAATAGCTTAGGACAAAATTCAAACATGGCAGTGCAATCGGAGGATTTCAGACAATCAGATGGCTTTTTTAATTCAGAATTCACATTATCATGTTATATTTTTTTCATTGAGGCTTAAAATGTGTGAAATAAGGTATCTAACAAAATAAAATCTGAAACTATGTCATAAATATTTAAATACAATTCCATCTTCACATCAGAATTCTGCTGAAAGACCAGTAATCCTTGAGGCAATCATTACAAGCCTAAGAGATAAAAAACAAAGATGAAACAACACTCTTGTTTTATCCACCAGAACACTTTAAATGCATGCTTTTCCTCTTTTTCTTTTTGCCAGAGTGCATGCAGATTGGACCCGTTCCTGGGTCAGCTTGCCACCTGAATCGGTAATCTGTTCTGGCGTCGAGGGAAGTCGTTGCACTCTCTTCAAGCTGACCTCATATCAGCTGGGATGACAGTAAGTTTAGATAAGTTCTCTAAACTCTCACTAAGGTCTTAGACTTGTTGAACGATTCCCCCAAGAACAGCGGAACTTATGACATCCAACATATCTCAGGTTTCCTACAGGTTTGAAGATAAAACATGTCATTGATTAAAAAAGTTCCTCTCATTGTCCCCATCTCTCTTGGGATGTCCCTGTAATTTTCTGCAAACCATGATGCAATAAAGGACAATCCAGGAGATTATAATAATGGCACCTTCAGACTGATGCCCAAGAAAAACAAACCACATTGGGATAAAAGAGTGTTTAAAAAAAATGGCCCATATACAACCAATTAATTTATTTATTTAAAGTTAACAATAACCTCACATTTTCATGCAATATTTTAAGTGTGCAACCCTAACACATCAAATACTTTGCCTCTATATTGTTTTCACATTAATTTAAATAATTAAGATGTCCTTGATACATTTAGCATACCAGTTATTTTGTTAATGTATTTATTTTTATTTTATTTTTTTAACATCAGTAAAAGAATACTGGATTCTAAACCTCAAAGAAATGCCACGATCACGACCTTGGAGCAGAAATGAGGGAGAAACACAGAGAAACACCTCATATGTGCCATTCACTATAAGGGTCTTTCCGTGCCATTAATGCTTGGATAACACACACACACGTCTCACTTCCATTAAGAATAATAATGTCTAGTGCGGTGGCTCTGATATATAGAAACCTACCAACATCGGTTGCCATGATTTTTGGAATGACTTATCGTGAGAGGAGAAAATTAAGTTTTAGTTGCATAACATCAGTTAATGGAAACGGCATCATTTCGCAATAGTTTTTTATCGATATTTAGAAAAAAAACGCAAAAGTTTTGCGCAAATCTGTAATGGAAACGCGCCTATTGATAACCACGGTGTTTGCGCTATCCTCCGCATCGCTGTGACAGCGGCGTAGGCCAGCAACAAATGAACAGGATTTGTATCGTCGTATTGTATCCTTTTAGGGTGATAGAAAAAAAAACGTCTCGGTTACGGATGTGACCCTCGTTCCCTGAGTAGGGAACGGAGACGTTACGTCGGATGACGGAGAATGGGGGTTTCGCCAGAAAGCCTATCATCTTCGAGTATTATAAAACGAGCCAATGGCAAAGAAATGCCATGGGTCTGCGGAATTTGCATAGCGTATCTCCGCCCCACCGCGTGGGTATTTAAGAAGAGACACCTGCAACAGCAGATCATGTCTTCGCTGAGGAGCCGAGACTGAACTCAGGCGTCTACCCAGCGTTACAGCGGAAGTGGCAGGGAGACGTAACATCTCCGTTCCCTACTCAGGGAACGAGGGTTACATCCGTAACCGAGATGTTCCCTTTCGTAGTCACTCCGAGTTACGTCGGATGACGGAGAATGGGGGTCCCCGTGTAATCACGCCACCTTCACAGCTGTCTTCCAGTGCCCTGCGAAGTCTGACCTCCCTGTCGTGATATAGGCACGGACGAAGGAGTCCTACTTAACACAGGAATACCAAGGTACACTGGGAAGCATATCTCAGGGGAAATATGCCGCAGCACGCCTACCCGTAGGGAGGACTTAAGAATACACATATGGCCCGAGGGGGGCTTCATATGGAGGAACACTGGAGTGACCAGCCCGTGGGGTGGCAACTTTCAACTCCAGGAGTGGCAAGGTGGCTTGCCGAGGGAAAGACACATGCTCAATGAGGCTTACAGTGGAATACACATGTGGGGGTTACTCAGGGGAGGAACCATGCGCACGGAGGCACCTAGCCGACTCACAGGCAATAGACACCGGCGCCAGCGTCAACAGTGCTGGAGGAACTCAGGGCTTCAGAGAGGAAGGCTCAGCTGAGGAAATATCGCACGTATCCAGTCCGTGGAGTGGAATGGCGAGCAAGCGAAGACACCTGAGCGGGTCCAGTACTAGCTGACTGAAGCGAGTACACGAGAGGACACAGGCTCCACTCGGAGATTATAGAATCTGGCGAATGTGTTGGGTGTCGCCCAGCCTGCAGCTCTGCAGATGTCTTCCAGCGAGGCGCCATGGAGTGCGCTGTCACACCAAGGGGGCACGGTCGGCCTTGCTGTTGGTAAGCCAAAGCAATGGCGTCCACTATCCAGTGAGACAACCTCTGCTTTGAGAGAGCCTTTCCCTTCAGTCTCCCACCATAACAGAAAAAGAGCTGGTCTGACGTCCTGAAACACTGCGTCCTGTCTACGTAAGCACGGAGAGCGCGTACTGGACAGAGCAGTGCCAAGGCTGGGTCTGCCTCCTCCAGGGGCAGCGCTTGCAGGTTCAGCACCTGGTCCCGGAAGAGAGTGGTGGGAACCTTGGGCACATATCCAGGCCGGGGTCTCAGGATCACGTGAGAGTGACCCGGCCCGAATTCCAGGCACACTTCGTCAACGGAGAATGCGTGCAGGTCCCCTACCCTCTTGATGGAGGCCAATGCAACCAGGAGCGCTGTCTTTATTGACAGGAACTTAAGTTCAACCGATTGCAGAGGCTCAAAGGGAGCCCTCTGCAGGGCATTTAACACCACTGAGAGGTCCCAAGAGGGAAAGAGAGGAGGGCGAGGAGGATTCAGTCTCCTTGCTCCTCTCAGGAACCTGATGATCAGGTCGTGCTTTCCGAGAGACTTACCTTCAACTGCATCGTGATATGCGGCGATAGCGGCCACATACACCTTCAGGGTGGAGGGAGACAGCCTTCGCTCCAACCCATCTTGCAGGAAGGAAAGCACGACACTGATCGAGCATCTCCTGGGGTCTTCTCGGTGAGAAGAGCACCAGTTGACGAAGAAGTTCCACTTCAACACGTATGTCTCGTGGACGATGCTCTAGCAGAAGATATGGTAGCCGCCATCGCAGGTGGCAGGGTACTCAAACCTGCCTCGTCCCGTCCAGGAGCCACACGTGGAGGTTCCAAAGATCGGGACGAGGGTGCCATAGGGTGCCCCGTCTCTGAGAAAGGAGGTCCTTCCTCAGAGGAATTGGCCAAGGAGGTGCTGTCGCGAGGAGTATCAGTTCGGGAGAACCAGGTCCGGGTGGGCCAGTATGGCGCAACCAGAATGACCTGCTCCTCGTCCTCCTTGATCTTGCACAGGGTCCGTGCGAGAAGGCTCACTGGGGGAAACGTATATAAGCGGAGGCCTCGCGGCCCGCTGTGCGCCAGTGCATCTGTGCCGAGCGTGCCCTCGGTCAGGGAGTAATACAGGGCGCAGTGGGATGAGTCGTGGGAGGAAAACAGGTCTACCTGTGCATCCCCGAACTGGTCCCAAATCAGCTGGACCAGCTGGACCAGCTCGTCGGCTGTAAAGTTCCGATCTCCCGGAATGTAAATAGCACGAAGGGACCTCAGGTGCTTCTGACTCCATAAGAGGAGGTGGCATGCGAGTTGCGACATACGGCAGGAGCGTAGACCACCCTGACGGTTGATGTATGCTACTGTCGCGGTATTGTCTGAACGGACTAGTACGTGTTGACCCTTGAGCAACGTGTGGAAACGGTGCAGGGCAAGGCGTACCGCCAGCAACTTGAGGCAATTGACATGCAGTTGACGCTGGGGTCCTGTCCAGGAGCCCGCGGCCGCATGTCCATTGCACATGTCGCCCCAGCCCGTGGCAGAGGCATCTGTGGAGACAACAACATGCCTGGAAACTCATTTTAGGGGAACTCCGGCCTGTAGAAAGCTGAGGTTCCTCCACGGGGTGAAGGTCTGACGGCAGGTCGGAGTCACTGGGACTCGGAGCGTGCCATGATGCCATGCCCACCTCGGGACTCGATCACGAAGCCACAGCTGAAGCGGTCTCATATGAAGCAAACCGAGTGGCGTTGCTGTGGCTGCAAATGCCTTATGCCCCAGGAGCCTCTGAAATAATTTCAGTGGGACCGCACTCTTGCCCTCGAACTGTCGAAGACAAGTCAGCAGTGAGTGTGCGCGCTCGCTCGTAAGCTGCGCGGACATGGCGACCGAGTCGATCTCCATACCGAGAAAAGAGATCCTCTGCACGGGGCAGAGTTTGCTCTTCTCCCAGTTGACCTGAAGGCCCAGACGGGCTAGGTCCCGGAACACTAGGTCTCTGTGTTCGCAAACCTGATCTCGAGAGTGAGCTAATATTAGCCAGTCGTCGAGGTAATTGAGGATGCGAACCCCGTGTTCGCATAGGGGAACAAGGGCTGCCTCGATGACCTATGTAAAGACGCGAGGAGACAGAGCCAGCCTAAATGGGAGAACCGCGTACGGGTATGCCTGCCCCTCGAAAGCAAACCGAAGAAACGGTCTGTGTCGAGGTAAAATGGAGACATGAAAGTAGGCGTTATTAAGGTCTATCGCTGCAAACCAATCCTGTGGCTGTACGCATTCGAAAAGGGGTTTGGCCGTGAGCATCCTGAACGGCAGCCTGTAAAGGGAGCGGTTCAAGACGCGCAGATCCAGGATTGGCCGTAACCCACTGGTTTTCTTGGGGACAATGAAGTACGGGCTGTAAAACCCTGACTCCATCTCGGCTGGAGGGACAGTCTCGATTGCACCCTTCGCCAGCAGGGTGGCAACCTCTGCTCTCATGATCGGGGCATTGCCATCAACCACACTAAAGCGGACTCCCCTGAAGCGGGGAGGAGACCGTGCGAACTGAATCGCATAGCCGAGCCTGATAGTTCGGGCGACCCAGCGGGACAGGTTGGGAAGCTCTAACCAAGCTCCCAAAAACTGAACCAGCGGAATCATCCGAACCACAGGCGTCCCCCCGGAGGGGCAGCGAAGCGGAGTGACCGGCCCAGGCAAGGGTGGCATAGCGGCCCTGAGCGGGGGCGCGATCATGCTCCGCGTCCTGACAGAGGAGACCAGGGAAGGACCAGCGTTCCAAGGGGGTCTGCTCTGCCAGGGGTCTGGCGATAGAGGGGGACGGGAGTGGTCCTCATCCGGAGACAGCACACACTGTCATCCGCGCCCTCAGAGACAGAGGGGGACGAGAGCGGCGAGGCCCGGGGGCGTCGCGCACTGTCGTCCGGCTCTGTGTGCTCAGTGATGGAATTTTCGGTTCTTTCTGAAAACAAAAAGATTCTCCCCCGGCCCTCCCACAGGGGAAGGAGGGGGCCTGCAACCGCCTCCTGGAAAAAAACGGTTCCATCACTGAGCAGCCCATCTCAGGAGCGCCGCTAGCCTGGCGTTTAGCAGGGCTGGAGAGGGCTGTGGTGCCATCCTGCGGCCTCCTCCACGACGCGGCCCGGGTGAAGGCTGCTGCTAGGGCCGTGCGGGAGGGGTGGGAGCCGCAGGAGGGCGCCCTCGGCCGCGAGCAGGCTGAGGCGTCTGAACTGACGGCTGGGTGGAGGCAGCAGCAGGCCATCGGAGCAGAATGTGTTTTATCGCCTCAGACTGCTTCTGTGCGGTCGAGAACTGCTGGGTGAAGTCCTTAACCGCTCCGCCGAAGAGGCCGGCCTGGGATATGGGGGTGTCGAGCAGACGAGTCCGCTCAACGTCCCGCACATCGGCCAGGTTCAGCCACAGATGACGCTCCTGGACCACAGAGGTGGCCATCACCTGACCCAAGGAGCGTGAGGCCACTTTCGTCGCTCGGAGAGTGAGGTCAGTGGCGGCACGCAGCTCATCGAAGAGCTCGGAGCTCGAACCCCGTCAGTCCTGCCCCCGTGCATAACTCTGAGCAGCTGGGCCTGGTAGACCTGGAAGGTGCTCATCGCATGCAGGGCGGCGGCCGCCTGTCCTGCAGCTCTGTGAGATCTCGCCACCAGGGTAGACGAGAATCTACAGGCCTTGGACGGGTGCTCAGGAGTACCACGAGAAGAAGCACTCTGAGGACACAGTTGCATCGCAACAGAGCGTTCAACCGGGGGAATCCCAGTGTACCCATGGGCGACCGTGCCATCGAGGGGAGGAAAGGCGGAGAAAGCTGTCGAACGCTCACGGGAGGTCAAAGGAGCCTTCCATGACTTCGACAGCTCCTCATCCACTTCCGGGAAGAATGGCATTGGGGTTGGCTGTGGCCGTGAAGCGCCAGCCGCACCCAAAAACCAATCATCCAACCGCGAGCGCTCGGGGCAGGGCGGAGGATTCCACTCTAGCCCGATGCTCGCGGCGGCCCGGGTAAGCATGGCTGTCATTTTGGGATCTGACACGGGCAACGCTGGCACGCCCGAGGGAGGCAACGCAGCCGCATCATCACTTCCAGATGACTCATGCCCGCCTTATGATGCCGCGATCGACATTGAATCCTCCTCTGGAGCGCCGAATGAAACATGCCGGGCATCCGTAGACGGACCCGCCTGAATCACTGCAGCACTCTCGGGTTGCAACACTGTAGAGGGGGGCATGGTCCGAGGACGCATCGTCGGATTGCTCCACACCGTCACCCTCAAGTCACCCTGTCCACCAGCCGAAGTACCACCTCTCGTGGAGGGGGTAGATCGGGGTGTGGATGAGGGGACTCTCTCTCTAATGAGATCATTGAGTCTCGACCTCAGTGTTAAAATGGTCATGTTCCCACAGAAGGAACATGAGTCATCCACAAGCGCTGCTTTAGCGTGCTCTAAGCCCAGACACGCAAAGCAGCGATTGTGCCCATCAAAGGAAGATAAATATCGACCGCACCCAGAAGAACACGGGCGAGACATCTTTAAAAAGACGTGCCACGTGCAGCTCTTTTAGAGAGAAAAAACTCTGCGATGCTGAGGCGACCAGGGAGAAAACACACAGACCGGCAGACCACTGCTCAGATCGCAGGCAATGTGCACTCGCTGGGTACCGCCGTCACACCAACACCGGAGAGCTCGCTTGTCTTGAAGAGAAGATGTCACTGAAACTCAGGATTTTGGCTTGTGGAGTGAAGAGATGCTCTTGGCTCCGAAGCGAAAACATGATCTGCTGTTGCAGGGCTCTCTCCTTAAATACCCACGCGGTGGGGCGGAGATACGCTATGCAAATTCCGCAGACCCATGGCATTTCATTGCCATTGGCTCGTTTTATAATACTCGAAGATGATAGGCTTTCTGGCGAAACCCCCATTCTCCGTCATCCGACGTAACTCGGAGTGACTACGAAAGGAAACTGGGACTGACTGCTAGCTGTACGAGAACCAGCTCAGTTCTGCACCAGCTCTGTCTTCTGGATTTTGTTTTCTTTTCTTGTTCTTTAGTTTAACAGAACTGTGTATCTTGTTTAACTTGTTCTTTTTGTTATCTTAGTTTGTGTGTTGTCACTGACATTGGTTATTGTATATTTATATTTTGGTTGTGATTTTTCTTTTGGTTATTTGTTTTGGGTTTCACCAAACTTATTTATTCTGGTTTCTCCCAGGAACTGAGGTGGCCAGGCGGAAGACCTGTTATTCTCAAATGTGGAAAATATAATAATGAACAACAATTAAGTGAGTTCAATTTTTGAAGGATACTAAATATGTGATCTATGATACAGATGATGCCTCTGACAGTTCGCCAACAACAGGCCTCACCCCATTATGTGAACCCCAGCATAGGTGTTGCTGCGCGGGCACTTGCAAAACTTCATAGATGAGAGCTGAGTGTAAATGAGGCAGAAAAAGAAGCAAATAGAATAGAGGAAAGAAGCACATCTTTGAATAATGAGATCATCATAATGACCGATTCCTCTGCGCGAAGCGGAGCTTCATACTGACCTAACAAACAGCACTGATACAGTAATTAACGTCAGATTGGGAGAGAAGCACATGAAAAGGGGCTTTTAACGAGTCTTGCTGTGCAGGCAGCCGAAAGGTCCTCTTGACAAAGAGCAAAGCTGACAGTAATTAAGTGTGCATTGCTGGCAAAGACAGGGCCACCGCTCTCTGAACGTTTCATCTAAAAACAACAGTGAGCCGTCCTTTAGCGTTAAAGATGTGTATGCGTGTGTGCTGGTTTAAACTACAGTTGCTGCTTAGTGCCAGAATGTCTGCTTGTAATTCAGCTGTACAAACAGAAGATGACTTTACGGAAGTCCAGGTTATTTCTACAGGAAGGACGCACAGGTTATGACTAAAACAGAAATATAACTCTATCATTCAGCCAGTTGTCCTCTAAAATCAGCCATTCGTTTTCTCTGAAAACATGTAATCTCCACCTGATTTCCCTCTTGTGGGACTAGAGCTAGATCAGCCACGTGTAATAGTTTCTATGTAGCCTCTACCTCCTTTGTTCATGATTAAAAAAAGATGGACGATGCACCTTCACTCTCTTTCATTGTAGTAAGTGAAGCAGCCAGTGTCCCAAAATGGCACTGACATCTTGAGTCTCGAGTCTGCGCAGTAGTGAACTTGAACTTGACTCATTATGTCGGAGTGAAATAAATGAAGTTCAAAACGTAGGTTCGGGAGGAGCCTAAATATTCAGTCCAGTCAATCATCATTACGAGCATACTATAAAAGCAGCAGACACCATGTCATCCCATTGACAAAGCCCTCCTCCTCCCCTTCTCCTCCAGTAAATTTCCCCCGTCTCCATTGACTTTGCATTACGAGAAGCTGCCTCCTTGTCATTTCTGACTTATAACAAAAATAAAACAATGTCTAAAAGCTGCTTTGTGACAAGGTGTACAGCAAACAAGCTGAAAACCCCACACATAAGTTTTTATAAGCTGTCGACCCCAAAAAACAAGCGTTTAAAAGTGGATACAGGCAATCAAGAAAGAGCGTAAAGTGTCATGTTACTCTGAGAACTACGTCCACTGGAGGGGAACGTAATCGGCGACAGGGATAGCTTAGCTTACAGAAATATAGTATATAAAAATGGCATTTGGATATTTGACTTACCAGTGACAACATGTTTACTGCACACGTAGTGTATTTTTAGTGCATACTGAGTGTCAGGATCCCACAATTTACCCATTCGTTCCAGCCTGTATCCACTTTTGTGTCCTTAAACGCTTGTTTTTTGGGGTCGACAGCTCATAAAAACTTATTTCTGGGTGTTTTAGCTAGTTTGCTGTACACCTTGTCACATAGCAGCTTTTAGACATTGTTTTGTTTTTTGTTATAAGTCAGAAATGACAAGGAGGCAGCTTCTCGCAATGCAAAGTCAATGGAGATGGTTGGATTGCCCTGAGATGTGTACATCCAGCCATCGCGTCTATAGAAGATATGGACAACAGCTCATTCATTTTAAAAGAGGAACAGAGAACCGCAATCAAGGCATTTCTCTTGTCAAGTTTTTGCCGTCCTTCCTACGGGATTCAACATACGTGACTTTCTCCGTTGCTCTGATTAGTTGTAGGTCTATCCAATTGAGTGCATAGGCATTTTCTTTCCTGGTTCAGTCGAAACACGCCTCATAATCGCAGCCCAATGGAGCAGTATCAGACTCACATTCTGACTAGAGTCCGAGTATGACGACGTTAGGCTAGTAAACCTGTGCTGTGTGAAAGGAACTGCAGTCAAACTGGTTGTCAGGTTTTAGACCTAATGGCTGTCTTACCATCAGAACTGATGTCATAGATGTTGTGGTCAAATGATGCCAAATGCTATAAATAACAATACACTAATAAAAAAATTATAATTTGAAGCTGTTGTCAGTTAATGTTTTTGCTGCTTGACTTTCGTTTTTTATTCATGCCACCATTCGAGTGTCACACCAATTAGTAAATACTGTCAATAATAAACACTGACTGTGTGAATGTAGCCTTTCACATTCTGGTTCGAAGATATGTTTCAAGACCCTCTTCAATGTAAGCCTTTTTTACATGTTTTATCATCTACCAATTGAAAATCGTAAATCCAATCACAACGAGTACATAGTAAGAAAGTACTTTAAAAGAAAACGCAGCAAAAACACAGTAAACCAAACCCAGTCCCTCTCAAAACAATATGACAATTTCCAGCAGGGTATCACTCTTGTAATCTGTAGACTTAACTGCCAGCAGCTTCAGGAAAGTTATTAGAGGCTGGGTGTGTCTTGGTTATCACTACCGTGTTCTGGGTCCCAAACCTCTCTGGCTTTTAAACTGCACCAGAGCTTTTATGAGTGTCTCACTAAGGACAGTCAGAATCTCATCAGCCCAGACAGAGGACCCGAGATGGAATCCGCTGATAAGTTTTATAGCCCTTCCCTGAGGATATGGCCCCAGAAAATCCGACAAGAGGAGGGTTGAGACAAGTGTGGGGTGATTTCTTTTCTTCAGAAATTGACAAAATAGACCTCATCCTAAAGTTTTTCTGTGGAGCAACAAGACTTCACCAAATTGCGGGCAGTTAATGTATTCAAAGGGATACATTTTACTTGCTGAATGAGAGAATAGACCCATTGTGCTCAAAATTCGGGCTCAGATTGTCATATTCAGTCCCCTTCGAATTTGCTTTGGGAAATGGTGAATGGATCTTGCTTCATTTGGCAATCTGTATCTGGCATTCAGTACATCTGAATAAAAAAAATGCTGGGCTACAGCATAATAGAGCGCCCAAATCAGTTGCTGGTTTTGCCAGTTTGCATTAAACATTTTCTATTCAGCTCATTTTTATGGAACTATTCAGAGGCATTTAACCAGGCTTTTATATTGGAAAAAGTCATGTTTGCAGTCATGGTTTGAGCTCTTAAAGCTTTAGATTGTTTACCATAGAAGGCAGCTATAAGCCTTTACTATAATAGGCTTCTTTTTTTTTTTTCTTTTTTTTTTTGCCGTGCACTTTGTTTCTGTGGTAACAGTGATTGTTTTGTCACAGTAGACTTATTATAAAATACAAGGTCACCTACATATTATTCTTCATCTCGTTGTTTTACCTTTTATATATAAATGGAACATTTCGGCACATCAGTGTATATATGTTTATGATGCTTTGAATTGTTTGGTGGTCTGTATGTGAAAAAAAAATCTGGAAATCTAGAAATCCAACCCTGTCTACATGACAACAGTGACACCACTGGATGAGATATGGC